>CM056049.1:209565438-210106976 GCA_029574335.1 Rana kukunoris | reverse complement strand
GTGTGATATACCAGCCCGAGATACATTTATAGTTGGTCTCAGCGGGTCGTATATCAATTGCTGATAGGTGGGTCAGTTGCATTATCCTCTGATATGTATTTTCACCTCTGGGTATTTCCAACTCCCTTTCCCATTTTTCTACAAAAGGTGCCTCCCCCGTACTCCTAATTTAATAAGTATCCTATACAGTTTGGTGATTGTGCCCTTTGAATTCTCAGTTTTACACACCTTTTCCAGTGGTGTCAGCTCCGCCCACGATCGCAAAGGTCGGGGAAGGTGCTGCACAAAGTGATATAGTTGTGAATAGTGCCACCTATCTAGTTTCCAGAAATCAACTCTAGATTTCAATTCTTCATATGTTTTGATCCTATCCTCTATAATTATGTCTCCCAAGTGCACAATATTTTTTTTTATCCAATTTCCGCCATTTTTTTTTTCTCCTGGTGCAAAATAGGCATTATCTTTTAAATTCATTAATGGGGAATTAAACTTCCTTTCAAGTTGTGTCTGAGCCCTATCCCACATTCTCAGTGTATCTCGTGTCATGTCCAGTGTTCCGTGTTTAAGTGCTCGATGCTGGGCCGGGATCCATATGGTGTTACTCAGTTGTATACCCGCTTGTACCTTCTCAATTTGTACCCACCTTTTATCTTTTCTATCTCTAGCCCATTCCACCGCCCGAGATAGAACCGCCGCTTTATAATAACTTTTAATATCGGGGACCACTAAGCCTCCATATTGCTTCTCCTGTTTAAGGATAGAGAGAGATATTCTATGCTTTTTGTTTTTCCACACATAGTTCATCAGTGGGGAATTTAATATTTTCAAGATTTGTTGGGGTACCGCTATCGGAATTAATAAAAATGTATACAGTATTTTTGGTATTACCACCATTTTTAGCATATTTATTCTACCTACCCAAGAAATGAGTTTGTTGACTGTTTTTTTTAGTTCGTTTTTGATCTCATTTAGCAGGGGAACATAGTTTATTTTGTATATCTTCTGGACCGTACTAGCCAATTTAATTCCAAGATATTTTAGTTCTTTGCACCAGGTAAAGGCGCACATCCCTTTTATTTGCCTTACGTCTTTCTTGTTGAGGTTGATGTTTAAAATTTCGGATTTTGTTACGTTAATCTTGAAATTTGATATAAAACCGTATTGATGTAGTATCATGGAAAGCTTAGTGATAGAGGAGGTCGGATTGGTGAGGTAGAACAAAATATCATCCGCAAAAGCGGATAATTTGTGTTCCTCCTCCTCCACCTTAACACCATAAATGTCAGGGTCTTTTCGAATGGTAGCCAAGAGGGGTTCTAATGACAAGATGAAGAGAAGGGGGGGCAGGGGACACCCCTGTCTTGTCCCATTCTTCATCTCAAAAGACTCTGATAATGTACCGTTGATCTTTATTTTGGCTGAAGGATGGTGGTAGAGTGTTTTAATCCAGCTAATCAGCCTGTTACCAATTCCCATTACAGAGAGAGTTTGCGTCATAAGTCCCCAGTCTACCCTGTCGAAAGCTTTTTTCAGCATCCACCGACAGGAATAGACCCGGGGACCTGCTCTGCCTTATCTTCTGGAGCAACAGTAGTGCCCTTATACTATTATCTTTCCCCTCTCTGTTTGGGACAAACCCAACTTGGTCAGGGTGTATCAGAACGTTCATGACCCTTTTTAATCGTTCCGCCAATATTTTCGCAAAAAGCTTGGTATCGGTGTTAAGGACGGAGATTGGTCTGTACCATCTTTACCTTCTTTTAGTATAATTGTGATCGAGGCGGCCAGCGCATCCTTGCTCATTTCTAACTCAGAGCCCAAGGCATTGAAATATCTGACTAATTTCGGGATTAAGATGTTACTGTATCTCTTAGGCCTTGTACACACGAGGCAATAGATTTGTTCAAAACGGTCTGTCCGACCGATTTGAACAAATCTGTCTCTTTGGATTTTGGTTTGCTCGCGTGTACACACGAGCAAACCAAAATCCCCGCCAGCAGACGGCGCGCTGACGTG
Source organism: Rana kukunoris (assembly GCA_029574335.1). NCBI lineage: Eukaryota > Metazoa > Chordata > Amphibia > Anura > Ranidae > Rana > Rana kukunoris. The sequence goes on along the minus strand of CM056049.1, from coordinate 210,104,960 downwards.
TCGGTGACGTGGCGGTGACGTTGACGCCGCCACGTCACCGCACCAGGAAGTAAAACACTTCCGCGCATGCGCCGAATCCATTCGGCGCCGGTGCGAGACGACATGTCTGCTGGTAAGTGTACTAACCAGCAGACATGTCGGGCGGACGGGTTCCCACCCGATAGATTTCAAAGCATGCTTTGAAATCTGTCGGGTGGCCAAATCCGTCGGCTCGCCCGTACACACGATCGAATCTGTCTGCTGGGACGGTCTAGCAGACCGTTTCCAGCAGACAGATTTGATCGTGTGTACGCGGCCTTATAGTAAGATACTGAAAACCCGTCAGGGCCGGGACTCTTCCCGGCTGTTGTATTTTTCAATGCGTTTTTAATTTCTTCCTCCGTTATGGGCCTGTCCATAGTGATCTTATCCAACTCATCAACTCTAGGGAGTCCCGCTTTCTCCAAAAAGTCACGCGATCTGGCCTCTCTCTCTGCCGCTTGCCACCTTGACCTCTCTATAGTATATAATTCTTCGTAATAGTTTTTGAAGGTTTCTGCAATCTCTGAGGTTGTGTAGACCAATCCCCCATCTTTCTTTTTAATTTTTTCAATATAATTCCTGACTTTCTTTTTTTGAGCCATTTTAGCTAGATGTTTAGAAGATTTGTTGACCCAGAGATATCTTTCTCGGGCTATTGTCAGAGAACCAAACGTGGAAGAACTAACAGACTTGTCATGCGCGGACCAACAAGCATGTTGCGCATGCGCGCGCAGACGCGCACACACGCGCAGACGCACGCAAGTACGCACACGCACGCAAGTACGCACACGCGCGCGCACACGAGCAACAACGCTGTGAATTCAGTATTCTTCACCACGCATGCGCGCGCACTGGTACGCACGCAATGCGGGCGGGACTCCTGGCGTCAGTGCCCTATTTAAGGCTTGCTGCAGCAGCGACCAACTGCTGCATGATCTTCAGCCTTTGGTGTGATCCTAAGTTCCTTGCTCCTGTTTCTTGGTGTTCCTGTTGACGACCCGGCTTGCCTGACCAGACTTCTCCGTGCATGACCCCTGGCTTGTCTCTCGGCTTATCCTTTTGTCTTGTCCCGGTCTGCTTGTTCCAGCAGATAACCTCAGCTAACCTTCGGACCTGTTCCAGTCTCCTCCTGCTCCCCCGTGCATGACTACCGGCTTGGCTCCTGACTCCGCCCCTGGGTTTCCCTGCCAGTCTTCTTCATCTGGTACTTCCGTGGTACCCGTGGTCTGACTACGTATCCTGGTGTACAGCTGATCCTCAACATCACTCAGCAAGTCTCAGCTGGCAACCCTTGCATCTTTGGGCCGAGCACCCCCTGCGTTACCTCCAGGGGGCGCTCTGCACTTGGTCGTACGGGAAGCCCTCTCAGCACTTCGGCCTCGGGTAAGGTACGTGACAGTATCATGCAGCCAGAAGTGTTAGAGGCCGACAGAGGTGCTTCCCTGCTTGAGACTTTGTGCCAGCAGGTCGCAGCCCTTACGCAAGCGGTGACGAGCCTACAGGACCGTTATTCACAGCAAGAAAGCGGCCTTCCGAATCAGATGATGTTTCCTCCTCCGGAGCCCCGTGTACCCATTCCAGAACGCTTCTCAGGCGACCGTACCTGACCCTGCAGCCAAGAACTTTTTTCCTAGAAACTGTTAAAGTGGGGTTCGTTATCACTTTGCTGTCTGAGGGACCTCAATCCTGGGCTCATCAGTTGTGGGAACAAAAGAACCCTGTCATCAACACTTTGGACTCCTTTTTCGAAGCTATGGCCACTTTATATGATGATCCTCTACGTCCAGCCACCGCAGAGGCAGCCCTCCAAGCCCTACAACAAGGGCCACGCCCTGTAGAGGACTATACTGTGGACTTTCGTAATTGGGCTTCAGACACAGGATGGAACGAGGCCGCCCTCAGGCACCAATTCCGCCTTGGCCTATCCGACCCTATTAAGGACGAATTAGCACGAATGGAGGCCCCTGCCACCTTGGAGGGGCTCATTCGACTGGCCATTCAACTGGACAGACGCCTGCGGGAGCAACTGTCTGAACGTGCCTGCCGGCCTTCTCACTTACAGTCTACGGCCCTAGCCGCTCACGCGCCCTCCTCTTCAGTCATGACCAATAGGGGGCCTATGCAGGTTGGTATGGTTCGCCCTGCCCTAACTCCCAATGAAAGACTTCATCGCCGACAGGCGAATCTCTGTTTCTATTGCGGAGCAGCCGGACATTTTCTCTCCAGTTGTCCAACCCGGCCCTGTAGGCCCTCTCCCCGCAACCTGTTGCATCTCAGAGTCCCGAGACCCTCCTCCACTCACCTGGTTCTTCATGTTATTTTACAGTTGGCAAAAGGAGAGGTCAGATTCCCAGCCATAATCGACTCCGGAGCTTGTAGTTGTTTTTTGGACATTTCCGTTGCTAAGGACTACCAGATTCCTCTGCGGAACAAGGAACAAAGACTTGAGATTCATTTGGCCGATGGATCGATACCTTGTTCTGGGCCTGTTACCCAAGAGACTTTACCTATCTTTACCTCAACGGATTCTGGCCATCGAGAGTTCCTCTGTCTGGATGTTATTTGTTCACCGATGTTTCCTGTGATCTTGGGACTCCCTTGGCAGAGGGCACACAGCCCACAGATCGACTGGGGCACAGGGAGTATCTCCTTTAAATCAAGTTACTGCCGTCAGCACTGTATTAGGCCTGAGACCTCAGCCTCTCCCAGTTGTCTCACCGTCCAGCCAGCCTTCACTCCCAACACAAATGTCCCTTCAGTCTACCATGATTTCCTCGATGTCTTTGACAAGAAAAAAGCCGATACCTTACCACCACACCGTCCTTACGACTGTCCTATCGAGTTGTTGCCTGGTGCAGAAGTCCCCTTTGGGCGAATATTCCCACTTTCAGAGACTGAGCTTGAGACCTTACGTCAATACATTGACGAAAATCTAAAAAAAAAGTTCATCCGCCCATCTTCCTCCCCAGCCGGTGCCGGAATCTTCTTCGTGGAGAAGAAGGATCATTCCCTCAGGCCTTGTGTGGATTATAGGGAACTCAACAAGATCACCATTAAAAACAGATATCCTCTCCCTCTGATTCCCAAACTTTTTCAGAGGTTCCGTACTGCACGAGTCTTTACCAAACTGGACTTACGAGGTGCCTACAATCTTGTGCGCATTCGGGAGGGGGATGAATGGAAGACCGCCTTTAGGACCTGTTTCGGTCATTTTGAATACCTCGTTATGCCCTTCGGCTTATGCAATGCCCCGGCGACCTTTCAACATTTTGTGAACAACATTTTCAGAGAGTTCCTGGATTACTTTGTAATCGTTTACTTAGACGACATTCTCATTTTTTCTGCTACTCTGGAATTACATAGAACCCATGTCCGGAAAGTACTAGCCACATTAAGGTTGCACGGGCTCTACGCAAAAGCGGAAAAGTGCGAATTTGAAAAGTCATCCATACAGTTCCTGGGTCTAATCATTTCCACATCTGGAATCTCCATGGATCCTCAGAAAGTATCCGCTATTCTGGAATGGTCAGCTCCTACTGATAAGAAAGGCATCCAGAGGTTCATCGGGTTCGCAAATTTCTACAGGAGGTTTATTAAAGACTTTTCCGGCATTATTGCTCCCATTACCCAACAGACCCGCCAGCATACCCGTTTTCAGTGGACCCAGGAGGCCCAGGAAGCCTTCGATAAACTGAAGACTCTGTTCACTTCGGCCCCCGTTCTACAGCACCCGGATCCAGTCCTACCTTATGTCCTTGAGGTCGACGCATCAGAAGTCGCCATAGGGGCTGTCCTGTCTCAACGACAAGGTCCTAAAGCTTTATTACATCCAATAGCTTTTTTTTCCCGAAAATTGAGCCAGCCGGAAAGGAATTATGATGTGGGGGATCGGGAGCTACTGGCGATAAAAGCTGCGTTAGAGGAATGGCGGTATCTCCTTGAAGGCGCCGCTCACCCCATCATGATATTTACGGATCACAAAAATCTTGAATACCTCAGATCCGCCAAACGATTGAGACCTCGACAAGCCCGATGGGCCCTATTCTTTTCAAGATTTAACTTTCACCTTACCTACTGCCCCGGGTCCAAAAATGGTAAAGCCGATGCCCTCTCACGCATGTTCCCAGAGACCCCAGAGACTGTCACCCCCAGCACGATCTTGTCCCCCCAGAACTTCCTGTTGATTCAGCCCAACCTAAAGTCAGCCCTGGAACAAGCCTCTGCTCAATGTCCTGAATCTGAGAGTTCTGCATTCAGAAAACAAGAAGGGCTCCTGTGGCACGGAAGTAAGATTTTTGTTCCAGAAGGAGCCAGACTTCAGCTTCTCAAAACCCTTCATGAACACCAGCTTGCCGGCCATTTTGGGGTCCATAAAACTTCCGAGCTGATTCAGCGATCCTACTGGTGGCCTGACCTGAGAAAGGATTGCAAGGACTTTGTAAGTTCCTGTACAGTTTGTGCCAGAAGTAAAGGAAGCCGCACACAAGCCTGGGGCCTGTTAAGACCACTACCCGTCCCCGACCATCCATGGAAGGCGATATCTATGGACTTTATAGTGGAATTGCCCCCCTCTGAAGGTTTTACCACGATCCTGGTGGTGGTCGACCGGCTAACAAAGATGGCCCATTTTTTGCCCTTATTAGGTACCCCTTCTGCCATGGATACGGCTCATACATTTATCAAAGAGATTGTGAGATTGCACGGCCTACCCAGCAGTATTGTATCCGACAGAGGGGTACAATTTACTTCAAGATTTTGGAAAGCTCTCTGTAAAGCACTAAACATCGAAGTCTGCTTGTCATCCGCTTATCACCCACAAAGTAATGGCCAAACAGAGAGAACCAACCAGACGCTGGAGCAATACCTCCGCTGCTTTTCCACCTCCTCTCAAGACAATTGGGTAGCCCTACTTCCATGTGCCGAATTTGCATACAATAATTCGGTACACTCCACCACTAACCAGTCTCCGTTCTGGGCAAATTACGGATTTCATCCGTCCTTTTTGCCCAATACCGTTCCTGAAGCAACGGTGCCTGCCGTACAGGATAGATTGGCCTTTCTCCAGGAAAATTTACAAGTTCTGCAGGAAACTATGCGAAAGGCCCAAGAGGACTATAAGAAATACTATGACAGGAAGAAGAGGGAGAGTCCGACTCTGGAAGTAGGAGACAAGGTTTGGCTTGCTACTTTAAACCTCAAACTGTCCTGGCCGTCCCGGAAACTGGGCCCTAGGTTCATTGGTCCTTTTGAAATTAAGAGAAAAATTAATCCTGTGGCCTTTGAATTATCCCTGCCGAACTCTTATAAAATTCATCCAGTCTTTCACATCTCACTTCTCAAACCAGCCATTACCGGTTCCTTTCCTGAAAGAGAACATCCACCTCCACCTCCAGTTACAGTGGGTGAGGACACGGAATTTGAGGTGGAAGCCATTTTGGATAGTCGGAAAAGGGGTAGACAAACCCAATATCTAGTAAAATGGAAGGGCTATCCTCTCGAAGAAAGCTCTTGGGAACCTGCAAAGGATGTTCATGCCCCTAAACTGTTGTCCGAATTCTTCAGAAGGCACCCAGAGAAGCAAGTACGTTTGGGCATCCGGAGGCTGCCCCTGAGGGGGGGGCACTGTCAGAGAACCAAACGTGGAAGAACTAACAGACTTGTCATGCACGGACCAACAAGCATGTTGCGCATGCGCGCGCAGACGCGCACACACACGCGCAGCGCACATGCAAGTACGCACACGCACGCAAGTACGCACACGCGCGCGCACACGAGCAACAACGCTGTGAATTCAGTATTCTTCACCACGCATGCGCGCGCACCGGTACGCACGCAATGCGGGCGGGACTCCTGGCGTCAGTGCCCTATTTAAGGCTTGCTGCAGCAGCGACCAACTGCTGCATGATCTTCAGCCTTTGGTGTGATCCTAAGTTCCTTGCTCCTGTTTCTTGGTGTTCCTGTTGACGACCCGGCTTGCCTGACCAGACTTCTCCGTGCATGACCCCTGGCTTGTCTCTCGGCTTATCCTTTTGTCTTGTCCCGGTCTGCTTGTTCCAGCAGATAACCTCAGCTAACCTTCATACCTGTTCCAGTCTCCTCCTGCTCCCCCGTGCATGACTACCGGCTTGGCTCCTGACTCCGCCCCTGGGTTTCCCTGCCAGTCTTCTTCATCTGGTACTTCCGTGGTACCCGTGGTCTGACTACGTATCCTGGTGTACAGCTGATCCTCAACATCACTCAGCAAGTCTCAGCTGGCAACCCTTGCATCTTTGGGCCGAGCACCCCCTGCGTTACCTCCAGGGGGCGCTCTGCACTTGGTCGTACGGGAAGCCCTCTCAGCACTTCGGCCTCGGGTAAGGTACGTGACAGCTATGTTGTTAAAGTTTTTCCTTGTTTCTTGTTCCATGATCTCCTTAAGCTCGTTTCTTTTTATAGTTAGTTTAAGGAACGTCTCCTTTAATCGCTGTTCTTTATGTTCCCGCTCTAAATTTATTATATCTTTCACCAAATTGTCCCTCTTCCTATTTCTCTCTCTTTTTACCCTTGCGCCCTCAGAGATTAGAACTAGGGTTGTCCCGATACCACTTTTTTAGGACCGAGTACAAGTACCGATACTTTTTTTCAAGTAGTTGCCGATACCGAATACCGATACTTTTTTTTAAAGTGTCCCCAAATGCAGCCATGTCCCCCCACATATTGCAGCCATGTCCCCCCACATATTGCAGCCATGTCATGTCCCCCACATATTGCAGCCATGTCATGTCCCCCACATATGCAGCCATGTCATGTCCCCCACATATGCAGCCATGTCATGTCCCCCCACATATGCAGCCATGTCATGTCCCCCACATATGCAGCCATGTCATGTCCCCCCACATATGCAGCCATGTCATGTCCCCCCACATATGCAGTCATGTCCCCCCACATATGCAGCCATGTCATGTCCCCCCACATATGCAGCCATGTCCTGTGCCCCATATTGCAGCCATGTAATGTCCCCCATACCTCCCCAGCCGCCGTCGCTGCTGCAGGGTTAATCCCCGTGTAACACATACCCGTGGCGCCATGTAAAGACACGCGATTGGACGGATCCGTCCAATCGCGAGCAAGGGGGGAGTGTCTATGGACGTATCCGTGTATAGACACTCCCCCCTTGCTCGCGATTGGACGGATCCGTCCAATCGCATGTCTATACATGGCGCCGCGTGTATTACATGTTTACAAGGTGCACGGGATTAGCGGCGGTCGGCGGTCCTTCTATTTTGGTATCGGGGGTACCGATACCAATACTCCCGCAAATACTCGGAATCGGTCCCCGATACCGATACTGGTATCGGTATCGGGACAACCCTAATTAGAACCCCTCTAATGTATGCTTTGTGCGTCTCCCACAGGGTGGCGCTGGAGATACCTTCTGTATCATTCGTGGCAAAGAAAATTTTGAGTTCTTCTTCCACTCTACCCGCCACTACCTCATCGCTTATCAGGTTATTACTCAAGAGCCAGGCAGGTTGTTGAATCTTTTGTATAGATAATTCGATTTTCATAGTTATTGGTGCATGGTCCGATATGGTCATGATTCCAATATATGTCTCAGTGACCCTTTCCAACAATCTATGGTCTACCAAGATGTAATCTATCCTGGTATACGTTCCATGTGGGGGGGAGAAGAACGTAAAGTCTTGTATTTTAGGGTGAAAAGCTCTCCACGCATCATCTACCAGTTGGCAGTCATGCATTTTTTGTTTTAATTTTTGAATCTGTGGGTTATTTGTCACCCTCACATGGGACGTGGTGTCCTCTCTCAAGTTCATAACAACATTTAAATCTCCCATCAGAACTATATACCCCTCCGCAAAAATTTTCAATTTGCCCAAAATTCTACATACATATTCGATTGGGTATACGTTGGGCGCATATATGTTAGCTAGAGTATAGACGGTGTTACCTATCTTTCCTTTCAGGAATAGGAAGCACCCTTCCGGGTCTGTCAATCTGGCTTCTAGGGTAAACTTGATTCCTTTTGCGAACCCTATTGCCACTCCCCTTGCATGTTTGGAGATCGAGTTCCCATAGAACCAGTTTGGGTATGCAGATGAATATAGCTTTATATTAGATTCCAAGGTCAAATGAGTTTCCTCCCGGCGGCGTTCATGCCTTTAACATTGTATGACATGAACTTGATTTCTGCCATATTATTTCTGCTTCTCTGCTATCTTAAATTCATTTTTGGAGTCCCAGGAAGCCACGATTCCTTCGCCCCCTCCCTTCTCTTCCCTTCCCATACCCTCCACACCCCCCATCCGCCCCCCTCTGGCCCCCCTCCCAACCACCCTCCCCCCCAGCCCCCCCTTAGCCTATTGGAGGCTTCAGAACCGTGGAAAACCTCCCTCTTCATTTCCACCGGAACTTTTTCGTGAGGTGGGACCCCCCCCACACCCTCCCCCGACCATAGGTCCACAATGGCTCGCCGTCATCCCTGGCGAAATGGGTGCCGCCGAGCCTCTTGTAGACCAGACACCCCCCCTCCCCCCGCCACCACCCCCCCACTCCTCTCCTCCTCTGGTTTGAATTATTTACTGGGCAGACATCTTTAGTCTACCCATCCTGGCAGCTCCAGAACCGGGATATCCAGTTTAGAACAGAATCCTGGTAGGTCTTCCCGGAAGGTTAGTCTAGCTGATCTTCCCTCTTTCTGCCCGATGAGGCATGCTGGGAATCCCCATTTGTACTTAATATTCTGTAACTGCATCTGTTCCAGTAGGGGTTTCAAATATCTCCTCCTAGCCAGAGTCTCCCAAGCCAAATCGGGAAAGATCTGTAACTAAGACCCCTTGTAACACGGGGGGCTTTTTTCCTGAGTCTCGACCAGATGTCGGCTTTGTCTTCGTAGAACCTAAATCTAACAATTGTATCCCTAGGCCTACCCCCTTCTCCGTTGTTGAACCTTCTAATTCGATGTGCCCGCTCGATTTTAATGGGTTCTTCCGTGTCTTGTTCAAGATGGGGGACGAACAAGCTATTCAGGGTTTTTATCAGATCTTCTTCTCTATCTTCTGGGATAGACTTAATCCTTAAATTCTTTCTCCTGTTCCGATTTTCTTGGTCCTCCAAGCGGTACTTTAACATCCTCTGGTTCTGTTGAATGACAAGATATTGCTCTTTCAGTTGGTTTAGTTCAAGTTCCTGTTTTGACAATCTGGTCTCAGTTTCTTCTACCCGCGTTAGTAGGTGCCCCAGATCCGTTCTTAGGATACTAATTTCATCTTTTATAGATTTTCTAAGTCTGGCTTCTAATTTGCTCAGCATAGCTTCAAGTTCCCCCTTAGATGGTATGTGGGTGTCTGTACTTCCCTCCATACTTAGGGTCTGGTCTTGTTCGCCCTCTATGGATATGTCGGGGGTTTGAGCATTGGTACCCCCTGCCCCCTTTTTTGTAGTCCCCGTCTTCTCAGTTTTTTTAGTATTACCTGGGCTTTTGGAGATTCCCTCTTGGGTCATATATTGTTTGATTGTACTGGTTGCAGGGTTATCCTTGGGGGCTTTAGGGGCGGAACCCCTTGTTACTTTACTCATTTTGTATTTTCTCCTGACCCGGATCCGCTTGCCGGTACTATCACGGGTACTATCACACTCACCAAGTGAATGGTTCAACGTTAAGTCTCCTGCTTGCTCTCAGTGTGCCATAGGCCCCTGGGACCTAAAGTCCTAACCCCCCCAGTGCCACTACCCCCTACAGCCCAGTAGATACAAACACTGAAAGTATTGTATTGGATGGAATGGTGAAACCCTCCTTCTCTTCTTCCTTTGGGGGGTAGCAGGGGAAGAGATAAGGCAGGACAAGGGAGTAGGTTGAAGGCTACTAATGACTCGTAGAGAGTTGTTTAGGGATGTTGTAGTCTTCAGGGGAGCAAACCAACGGGGGGATAAGAGCGTGAGACAATGGCAGTAGGTAGGAGATAGATAAGTATAGCAATTCGTCCTGCAGTTTTCTATGCTAGAGAATTTCACGGATCTGGGTATCCCCAGCAGTTACTATTGTTGTATACTGCTCCCACCATACGAGTCATATGTCGAGCCCCTTTTTGCGGGGCTTATAGCCTAAGGAGATAAGTCTGCCGGAATGGTTCCCTTCCCCCTCCTGTAGTGTTTTTAGCCTGCAGGACTTTTGGAAAACCAGTTCATAAATGATATGCAGCGCAGGCACCTTTAACAATAATCTCCCCCTTCTTCATCCGATCCCTCCCAATTTGACAGTATGCTTATGGACAATCCCGTTATTAAAAAGTCTCTTACCCAACGCTGGAGTTACGGGGATGATGGAAATATAAAATGAAACGGTGTTACCTGCTTCCTGCAGCTCAACTATCAGTCTGCTCTCGGTGATTTGGGCAATGCGAACGTCACAGGGGTCGGCGGCGGGGGGGTGCGGGAGGGTCAGACCCGCCCTCGAAAAGCTGGCATTACCGCGGGCAGATCCACCTTCATGGTTCCCTCTTACGGTTCCGTGAAGCTCGAAGGGGGGGGGGTCGTGAAAGCCTCCCCAGGTTAGAGCAGATGTTGGTTGCCTTTTGCGCCCGCTGGGGACCTGGAAACGAAGCCGCCTCGCAAACCTCATCGGCGCCGCTATCGTTCCCTAGATCCCTGGATCTCACGGCGTCTTCCTGGGTGCCTTGGTCGGCTCGTGGCACGGCTTAGCCCCTCCCTCGGCGTGCGTCGCTGCACGTAGAGCACGTCATCCCCCTCTCCCGTTGGTTTCTAGTCTCATGACCCGTGATCTCTGCAGGCAGAAATTCTAACCTGATTCATACCTGAGTTACTAAACAGGAAAGAATAGGTTGGACCCCCTGCTGTGAACCCAGCCTAATATGAAAAACAGGGTGAACTGGAAACCTTGTTTACTACATTTTTTAATGCAGTTAAATCTAAAGAAGGGTTTGTGGGAGATGGAGTGCACCTAGGTTAAAGTAGCAGTTTGCTAAAGCATTATAAACAATTGCCATTTTTTCCATAAAATACAGGTTTTTGGGTGACATTTGGCACTGCATAATATTATTCTATTATGAGGAATTTATACAGTGCCAACATTTTTTAGAGCGCTTTACAAAATAAAGGGTAGGCAGACTCAATATTGAATCCGGTGCTTCAAGCCTCATGTATCTCATGTATCTAGACGGGCTCTTCCCAGCTTACCTCATGGTTCATTAGTCTGTGTGTTTGATTTCAAGCGGTGTTGCTGTGTCTCCGTTCGTAGACTTTGTTGTGGTTCCCGCTATTACGGGCAGAATTCAAATATTTCATATGCAAGTTGCAATTTCTTACATTTCCTTTCCTGCATCCCCTTCATAGTTTGCTGCCTCGTCGGTTGTGTCCTGACATCAGTCGGCACAGGCCTAGTACATTCGTAGGTTCCCTCTGCCTTCTTCATTACCCCATCAACAAACATATGATTCGTTAGTAGATCCAAGCCGTCGAGTCGCTTTTGGTCATTGCCCGACATCACTGGCCAAAGGCTTTGCTGCTTGAAGGATTCAAAGTCTATGGGATTGGAGCTGATCAGGTATTGATTGCACAGGTTCTGTGGCTGATTGAGGTGGTAATTAGCCCCACCTGGTGCCTTGTCTGCATTTTATTAGCCTCAGGGGCTGGATGTTTGGTATGTGTTCGGCTTTGGAGGAGTGATGTGGCAACTCTAAAAGCCCATACACACTGCGGTTTTTGTTGTCCGATTTCATTTGGATTTTCCGGAGCTGTGTAGTGCAGGGGCCTGCCTGATTGCATACAAATTGAAACGTGAGGTTTGGCCTTGCATTGTATGGTTTTGGTAAATCTGAAGGAAAAGATCTGCAGAAGATTATATAGTGTGTATCCAGCTTTACACTCTACCACAGCCCAACGATTCATACCAGCGTTATTTCATACATTCATTAAATTAAATTTTGTTTCATACACTCTACAGTCAGATTCAAGTCCAGTTACATCAGCGGCACAACGATTCGTATCTGTTTCATTTATACACTCTACAGCCAGATTCAAATCCAGTCACATCTTCGGCACAATGATTCGTATTGGTTTCAGTTCATAAACTCTACAGCCCGATTTAAATCTGATTCAAATAAAGTCGCATCTGCGGCATAACGCCGAATAACAATTCATATTGGTTTCATCCATACACTCTACAGGCTGATTCGAATCCAGTCGCATCTGCGCTACAACGATCTGTATTGGTTTCAGTTCATACACTCTACAGTCCGAATCTAGTCGCATCTGTGGCACAACGATTCATATCGGCTCCAATTGCATACACTCTCAGTCACGGTTGACAATCTTTCAGGGCTATAATTCATTCCGACATACTCCAGTTTTCTGCTTATTTTCGCCTTCCTAATAAGGCTACTTTCTTGCAATAGTTGCAAGCACGTCTCTAGTGGCACACAATCCAGTCACTAATCATTTCTCCAGTGGCACACAATCCAGTCTCTAATCATTTCTCCAGTGGCACACAATCAAGCCACTCACCGTTTCTGGCTGTCGTTTCTCATTTAGGTCAGTCAAGTTCAGATTGTTCCATCCTGCACCATGTTGGACGTTATTTCCTCAAAAATAAATAAAATGTTTCTTTATATACAGTTGTAGCGCCCCCTTACTTTCAGTATGGGCACTACGCTAAAGTTAGTGGAGAGTGAGAGAGTTATGTTGCTTTCACTCATGATTTTGCTAAATTTGGGTTGCTGTCATTCCAGAATTGTCCTGTGGGTCAGTCTGCGCTCCGGGGATGTGATCCCACTCCCGGGGCGACAGATGGCGTCAGAGGGGTTCTGGCAGAGCCACTTTTCCCCAGCAGCCTATTGGAGGAGTTTTTCCCTCGCGGGGCATGCTGGGGAAGGGTATATCTGGGGCAGACGCCATTTTTTTGGGGTTCTTCGCAGGTTCCTGGTTCCAGGTGCGGCACCCACCTTTAGGGTGTGCGCATCCAACAGGCCGGGGTCACAAGTTATGCGGAGTTCCTGGTGGATGCTGCTGAGGGGCCCCAGATCCTAAGCTGCTGGCTGTACGGTGGGGAATTGGCTCAAGGAGAACCCGGAGTTAGGTTATCTGAGAGACTTGGACGAACCATTAGGGATCTGGTCACTGACACCTTGACAGGTACATTCCCACTGTCAACAGGTCACCTAAATGTAATTGACTGGAGAGATTCGCTCTGCTGTTCACATTGTCAGCATAGAGCCTGTGGCAGAGGCCTCATCTGGCATCTCAAACCAAATCAGAGCCAGGTCCATTGCAAGGACCTGTTCTTTCCAGCAACCTTAAAGTGGAACTCCGGCTGCCAGGCTTGTGGCAGAAGTCTGTCCGGGGAGCACTTCACCCACTCTGGCTAGAGTGGCGACGTGATATACAGTTACTGAAAGCAGGCTTGCTTTCCTGTTCATCCAAGCCTGATGCTGCAGGGTTTTCTTCATTTCGTCAACCTGTCCTGTCTGCCTCCTGTTGATGTTGGTCGTGTTGGACCTCAGAAATAAAGCATTTGGAAAACCTAATTTACTGCTTGGGCATTCGCTTACTGCTCTGCTCACTAACGTCACCCCTGGACAACGCTTAGGGGTGGCTTGATTCACTGATCCCAGGTCAACCAGCGGCCCTTGAGGGGGTATCGCTACCCAGTATATACACAGCGATCGCATTTTTTCACCAGACGGTCAGTCACATCAAGGGGCGGGCAGGTTATTTTAAAAAGAAAGAAAAAATGGACTTCTATGTCACCCTTACTACAGGTTCCCAGTCGACTAAGTTATCGACTTCAACCAGGACTTTGCATCTAGGGGCTCAACCAGGTGTGTAGTACTCTCCCAAAAAGCAGCATTCTTTCACTAAACGTTCACATCACATACACGATTTGGACTGCTCATGGGACATTAGTTACTTCACACGTTTCTTTTCAATACACTGTTTTCAAAGGGCTACCCTTCACCTACGCAGACAAGGTCGCCAAACATTGAGTTTGCTGATAGTGCAAGTGTTGGCAGGCTGAGCATACGTCATGAACTACAGAACGCAACATTCCTACTTAGGCCATACCAAACTTCAGCTTCCCACCTGGTTTCACAGGTTTGTGCTCAGCACAGACGTGCACACGAGCTATCGGTTACCTAACCAATCACCTCCTGGCTCACCTCGGTTGCCATGCACTGTCATTCCTTTTCCTGTCCTTCTTCTTTTCCTTCTTATCTATTTTTCTGTATACAACTCCACTCACTATCCTACCTTTTACCACTCCTCTTTACTCTTTACTCCTCTCTGTGGGTTCCGAGCATGGCATTGTGCGGTCCTTCAGGGTATGGACCATCCCTATGCTCACAGCGGAGCTGTGGAGTAGGGGCGTTCCCCGCCACAGCCAGGAAAGCCAAGCTCTTCAGGCTGCTTTTCCCATTGCCAGCTGAGCTCAGCACCCAGCGGGCATCCCTGCAGTCAAATCCAGTCACACCGGTGGCACAATGATTTGTCTCCATGGCACCACACGTCTTTTACTATAGTTCTGTCTCTATTGTGAGGCATCTACTATAAGCTACTAATCATTACTCAGACTAATCCACTCATACGCTTGTAAGTACTCATAACTCACCCGATACTCTGCTTCACGTACTCTGTCAGCTCGGTCACACATCCTACTGTCTGATTCAAATCTAGTCACGTCAGCAGCGCAACGACCTGAATCCTCGGCATGACACCCCACAATTCCATTTGTCATACAGCTTCCGCAGCACGGCCTTCATCGTGAGGCACCTGCCACAAGCCACCAGTCATTACTCAGTACACACAATCGTATATATGCTTCGACAATATGCAACTCAATTTCAACTATGAGACTTGCAACTTTAGCCAATGCTGGCTGCTACACCTTTGCGTCACAGGCCCCAGGGTGCATCCTAAGGTCACGTGCTACCTCAGGCAGCACAACAGTTCATGTCTAGGTCAAGTGGATGTCTGGTGGCTGGGGTTTTACCTTTCCTCACAACCGACTCCCTCACTAACTGCCTTCTTGATGCATGGATTTACTTCAGCCTTCCACACCGGCCTCGTCATGCTACCCTCTCTGTGGGTTCCGAGCATGGCATTGTGCGGTCCTTCAGGGTATGGACCATCCCTATGCCCACGAGTGCAGAAACCTCCTATTAGTGGCCACTGACGAGCTAGCCACAGATACCTTATTACAGTCCGATCTGGACCAGGGGTTCATAATCTGCCCCTTTGCTGAATCACCTTTCACTACTTAAAGAGTCAGCCCTATCGCACTTATCTAGGACAATTTTTCAAATAAACTACTTCAGTGTATGGCTTGTCTATGCCTCATTCTTCCCACATCCCAAGTTTAAACTCCCTAATTTCTTCTGAGGAGTTTTCCCTTAAATATGCATCAGTTGACCTATCTATTCAAGCTGTTATAAGCATAAGCACAGGCACATGGCTGTCCAAAGCAGACTGTTACTGTTTATTGAGCCATCCCTCTGGCGATGGCATGGCATCAAATGGAATGGTACAAGATCCCAATCAAGTTCTCAGGCTGGACCCAGTAGCTATAGCAGATTTAAAGATGTAGGACAAATTCCTCGTAAACTGGAATAGTATATCCATGTTTATTTCGTTATCATCAGTTTTGTCACTTCAGATAGTCACAGATGCTGCAGCTTCCACAGGCTTCATTGCAATTTTTGGCCATCACTGGTTTGCAGGACCATGGCCACTTTTCAAACTATATTCCATTGTGGCAGCTGCTTCCGAGTATACTTCTGAGTATTTTTGCCCCCTTTTTTTGGCATATCGGCCAGTAGACCAGGGCACTCTGCAGGTCTATGTTATGTTGTGAGTCTTGTGGCGTGTTTATGTGGTTCATATCTGTCCCGGTTATAGGGCTTTAACCATAAATAAGAAGGCCAGTATGGTGGCCTGAATTTATAGGAGGAGCCCGGGGGGTGTTTAAGCTGACCACTCATCTGTGACCCTTGTCGGTTCCGGTGTATGATCCCCTTCCTCCTATTTCCCCCTTTTCAGGGCACTTCTCAGCACATTTCTCTCCACAATCACCCATTACTTATCTTGGGTATGCCCCCTTTTTTGGAATACCGGCCAGCAGACCAGGGCACACCTCAGGTCTATGTTATGTTGTGAGTCTTGTGGCGTGTTTATGTGGTTCATGTCTGTCCTGGTTGAAGAGCTTTAGCCATAAATATGTATATAAATATATATATATATATATATATATATATATATATATATATATATATACGCCTGTTAGCTAATTAATAATGAGCAAGGAGACTGAAAGGATAAGTAGAGGAGATAGTGAGATAGATTAGGTTGTCGTCAACACAGAGATGGTATTGGAAGCCATATGAGGCTATCAAATGACCCAGGGTGGAGGTGTAGATTTAGAATAGAAGGGGTCATGGACAGAGCTTTGGGAACCCCAATGGAAAGAGGTAGAGTGGAAGAGAATGTAGGTAGGTGAGAACCAGCAAAGAGCAGAGTCTTGAAGGCCCAAAGAAGTAGAGTTTTTTAGGAGGAGTGGATGGTCAACTGTATTTAAGGCAGCAGAAAGATCTTATGCCCTGTATACACGATTGTAATCGGCGCCTGGCACCGTAATGCGTTCCACGCTGGAACGCAGAGCCGCGACCGTGCGATGATGTCATCGCCCGGCGCAGTGTGCGTTCCAGCCTGGAACATGGAAGTGCTGAATGCAATTAGCCCTGCATTCGGCACACATGCTGCTTTAGTATAAACAGAACGGCGTGTATTATACACGCCGTTCTATTATTGTCAGCTGTAGCACGGCCATGCTACAACACCACTACCATCGCTCCCCTTGCTGGACATCAAGCCAGGTTGGAATTCCATGGCTTCTAGTTAAATGCCTTACTGATTCCTGTTGCCATTGCTGGGGACACCCTGAAGATATCTTCCACCCTACACTACGGAATTCCATTGCTGCTGAACTACAACAAAGACACTTCCTCTGCAAAAGGATAAGTAGCCATTGTTTCACTTGTAGTACTAAGTATTAACATACTGCTTGAGATTGTCTGTTGTGTTCTTGGCTGCTTTCTGTGGAGTACCTTAAAGGGACATACACTCTCAAATACCCTGAGTTATATTTGCCTCTCTTACGCAATTATTAGCTGCCTACATCTTCTTTAACTACTACGTGCTTGACATAAGTTGTTACTTGTTTATGGGCTCATGCCCTAAGTTGTTGAACTTGTTCGCATTAACTTTTCTATGCTAAGGGTTGAAGGTAATTTATACCTACTCCCTTAGTGGCCTAATGCACTTCTTTATGTTTAAGTGATATGATGTAGAGAACCCCCAAACTCCTGTTCTGTGTGGAGTGACGCGTGGGGTCCAGTACTGATAATCACTTGCATACAGAGGTGCATTGGAATCTTCAGGTGTATCGTATTCTTTTAACACTAGGGTTTGGTTGCATGTTGTAATATGTCCACCCCTAGTAGCTCAACGCATTTCCTTATGTGAGAGAGAGATGATTTAGAGAATCCCCAAACTCCTGTTCTGTTTGGAGTGACACCTGGGGTCCAATACTGAATTCTCACATAGAGAAGTGCATTGAAACCCTTACTAACCAAAGTTGTGGTTCACTCCCGTTCACCAGAGCTGTTACAATGATCAGTTTTTCCGACAGGAAAACTGTGCTTTTTTCAGCAGGAAAACGCCTGTTTCACGTCGTAAACCAGCCGGACGAGAAACACGTTAAGGAAATTGAGACTGAACATGTTCTCTTTTTTTCTCTTTGAGATCCACAACAGTTTTCTCGACGAAAAACATACAAACGACCGTTTTTCTTGGCAAAAATGCTCTGCCAGCTTGATGGATTTTGCCGAGGAAAACGGTTGTGTGTATGAGGCCTTAGTGTAAGGGCTTAAACAAGGATCTTCATTGCAGGATAACCATGTAGTAGTTAAGCGAAAGCTGCAGAATTAAAACAATTTGTGATATTACAATAACATATTTAAGTTTATATAAGGTTTTAGAGATTAGATTTAGAGTTACATTAACACTAGGCATTTCCATTGTCTCTTTGTAGGCAGCAAAACAGGTGATTAGTATCTCATGGAGCTTAGTTTTTGATGCTTCTGTAAGATAGTAATACATGTTACAGTATTGGATACAAACAATGTAACGCTAAATCTACAGTATGTGGTACCATGTAAATAGCACAACTCACAGAGCACATGAAAAAACGTGAACTAATGATAAATACGAATACCAAACAATAATGCTTGATATATAAGTGAACCGTAAAAAGTCAAGTGAAGTAAATAAGCATCAATGGGATGATTAGTGCAAACAATGAAATGAACTGATGTCCAAAAGGATGGAATCCAAGAGGATATAATGTTGTCTGTAGGGATCTGGAACATCTAAATCACATCAAAGGTGTAGGTAGGAAAGAGTACGCTTACCAGATACGTTGGACTCTAATACTGTATAGTAAAGAGTCAATCGAACCTTGTGGTCATTGGGACCCGGGACCACTACTACCGGGATGGCACTGGCACAAACAGCAGGAACCGACCCGGCTTGAATGGTGTACTTCTGTCTATGTCTTATGCCGCGTACACACGATCATTTTTTGTGATGAAAAAAAACGAAGTTTTCTGTGAAGTAAAAAACGACGTTTTTGAAACGTCACTTTCAAAGACAATGTTGCATACACACCATCGTTTTTTTCACAAAAAGCAAGGTTACGTTCACCACTCTTTTCCATTGAAGCTCGCTTCATAACTAGCTTCTGGGCATGCGCGGGTTGAAAAACGTCGTTTTAAACGACGTTTTTGCTACACACGGTGACTTTTTGTGAAACAAAAAACGACGTTTTGAAAAACGACACAAAAAATTCAAGCATGTTGGAATTTTTTTGGGGTCGTTTTTTTGAAGACAAAAAACGACGTTTTGCCCACACACGATCAATTTAAATGACGTTTTAAAAAACGTCGTTTTTTTTCATCGCAAAAAACGACCGTGTGTACGCGGCATTAGACTCCAGGTGAGGCCTTAGATTGTAGATCCAGAGGTCCAAGGATAAATGGCTGAGGCTCCGACAAGACCACAGAAAAAAAATGGAAAAAAGGTGCTCCAATAGCGCAGGTCATTAAAACCAATATAGGCTTGTTTGTATCCACTATTTGCTGACTTTGTTTGTTTGTGTGTAGCAGCTTAATTATTTTTTCTTTGTGGTTAGCGCAGTTTTTTCTTTACACATGTTACAGTATGATTGTACAAACTTCATTCTGTTCAGACTTCAGACTTAACAACAACTTAAAGCGGAGTTCCACCCAAAAGTGGAACTTCCGCTTTAAGCACTCCTCTCCCCCTTATACCACATTTGGCATGTATTTTTTTGGGGGGGGGGGGGGGGGACTTTGGTAGGAGTGGGACTTCCTGTCCCACTTCCTCCTTCCACCCAGGGACCGCCTTGGCAACTTCTCCTCTCGCCTTAGGTGACACTTTTTGTAGCTGCTGACTTTTAATAAACCTAAAAAGGCTGGCACTCCCCTTTAAAAATGGTCCTGCCTACCTACATAATTTATAATTAATAAGGCCCTTTTTACTATATATATCAAACAGAGATTGTTTAAATAGATGGCATCATATGTGGCTATGTTTAGACAAGATCAATTCTGAGAATGAAATATGGTTAAGGTAATACAACTAGCTGGTTAACACTTTTAGAGATGAGCAAACGGCTTATTTTTCCTGATTTCAGTTAGAAGAGGTTTGCAGTATTCACTGACATTTTCTCATTTTCTTTATGAAATGCCAGCATATTTTGCAGTGCTGTGCTCCATTAGTGTAATTAATGGTTTCCATTGAGCCTCTTGGCTGTATCAATGTGGACACCTGTATAGATGATTTTCTGTTTTCTGTGTACAGGTTGTAATGATAACAATTACATGCCAAGCCTGGAACATATTCCAACTGGGATTTTAGTTTCCATCACAAAGACCTGTCTTTTAAAAATTGTTTCACTGTGTGTTGTCTACAGGATACAGTTACATTTTTTTAGTAATGTTGACTCCTGTATTACAGTCTGTTATTCTGTCTGTTATTCACAAATTTTGGCATGTTGTATGTTTTTTTCAGTTTATGTACCATAGGTAGGAATGATGTGAATAGAAAGTAGATATACAATGGAAATGTTTCATGATGAACATCCATCATTTGAATGGGCTGCTTTACTTTCCGAGAAACACATTCAAAGAAGTCACCGACTCTTTTTTAAATTGC
Organism: Rana kukunoris; assembly: GCA_029574335.1. Classification (NCBI taxonomy): domain Eukaryota; kingdom Metazoa; phylum Chordata; class Amphibia; order Anura; family Ranidae; genus Rana; species Rana kukunoris. Next base: position 210,084,638 of record CM056049.1, on the reverse strand, counting down.
TCCGCAATTATGCCAGTATTTTTCTTTTCATTTGCTTTGTAAGGATTTGTATTGCATTTCTTTGATCTATTTTATTGCTAAAATAAAATTATTATATAATCAAGAAATATTTAACTGCAAAACAATGTATTTACTTAAGCTGTAACAAAGTGACTGTGCAATCTTTGAATTGTCTAAATCTGTGTAATAGGAGAACCTACCTAAATTTTCCAGTCAGTTTGTATTTGTGTATGCAAGCCCTTGCTCTAGATCAGGGGTACTGAATTCAAATTCAAGGAGGTCCGGTCGCCAAAATTTTCTTTGGGCCGAGGTCCGAATCTCAAGTCTGTGAGATGACTCAGAAAGATTGTAGTCACAGTTGTCCCCATCACAGTCCCCATCACAGCGTTCCTTTACAGCTTATTTACCAGGTCACATCGCCCATTTACATCAGGTGTCCCCATCACAGAGCTTCTTTACATCAGGTGTCCCCATCACAGAGCTTCTTTACATCAGGTGTCCCCATCACAGAGCTTCTTTACACAGAGCTTATTTACAGGTGTCCCCATCACAGAGCTTCTTTACATCAGGTGTCCCCATCACAGAGCTTATTTACTTTACACAGAGCTCAGGTGTCCCCATCACAGAGCTTCTTTACATCAGGTGTCCCCATCACAGAGCTTCTTTACATCAGGTATCCCCATCACAGAGCTCTTTACATCAGGTGTCCCCATCACAGAGCTTCTTTACACAGCGCTCAGGTGTCCCCATCACAGAGCTTCTTTACATCAGGTATTCCCATCACAGTCCCCATCACAGCGCTCAGGTGTCCCCATCACAGAGCTTACATCAGGTCCCCATCACAGTCCCCATCACAGCACTCCTTTACATCAGCTCACAGAGCTTCTTTACATCAGGTGTCCCCATCACAGTCCCCATCACAGAGCTTCTTTACATCAGGTGTCCCCATCACAGCACTCCTTTACATCAGGTATCCCCATCCAGAGCTTCTTTATCAGGTGTCCCCATCACAGCGTTCCTTTACATCAGCTCACATCGCCGATTTACATCAGGTGTCCCCATCACAGAGCTCCTTTACTTTACACAGAGCTTATTTACAGGTCCCCATCACAGTCCCAGGTGTCATCACAGAGTTTCTTTACTCAGGTGTCCCCATCACAGCACTCCTTTACATCAGGTGTCCCCATCACAGTGTCCCCATCACAGAGCTTCTTTACATCAGGTGTCCCCATCACAGAGCTCCTTTACATCATCACAGAGCTTCTTTTTACATCAGGTGTCCCCATCACAGCGTCAGGTGTCTCACAGAGCTTACATCAGGTATCCCCATCACAGAGCTCGCCGATTTACATCAGGTGTCCCCATCACAGAGCTTCCTTTACATCAGGTGTCCCCATCACTTTTTACATCAGGTATTCATCACAGTCCCCATCACAGAGCTTACATCAGGTGTCCCCATCACAGAGCTTATTTACATCAGCTGTCCCCATCACAGACTCCTTTACATCAGCTCACAGAGCTCTTTACATCAGGTGTCCCCATCACAGAGTTTCTTTACATCAGGTGTCCCCATCACAGAGCTCCTTTACATCATCACAGAGCTTCTTTACATCAGGTCCCCATCACAGTTTTTTACCAGGTGTCCATCACAGCACTCCTTTACATCAGGTATCCCATCACAGTCCCAGGTGTCATCACAGCGTTCCTTTAGCTTCTTTACATCAGGTGTCCCCATCACAGATTTACATCAGCCCCATCACAGAGCTCTTTACATCAGGTCCCCATCACAGTCCCAGGTGTCATCACAGCGTTCCTTTAGCAGGTTCCCCATCAGGTCGCCCATCCCCACATCAGGTGTCCCCATCACAGCGCTCAGGTGTCTCACAGAGCTTCTTTACATCAGGTGTCCCCATCACAGAGCTCCCAGGTGTCATCACAGAGCTTCTTTACATCAGGTGTCCCCATCACAGCACTCAGGTGTCTCACAGCACTTACATCAGGTATTCCCATCACAGAGCTTCTTTACATCAGGTGTCCCCATCACAGAGCTTTACATCAGGTGTCCCCATCACAGAGCTCACATCAGGTGTCCCCATCACAGATTTACATCAGCCCCATCACAGAGCTCTTTACATCAGGTGTCCCCATCACAGCACTCCTTTACATCAGATCACAGTCCCCATCACAGCTTCTTTCCCCACATCAGGTGTCCCCATCACAGAGCTTCTTTACATCAGGTGTCCCCATCACAGTCCCCATCACAGAGCTTCTTTACATCAGATGTCCCCATCACAGAGCTTTCTTTACATCAGGTGTCCCCATCACAGAGCTTCTTTACATCAGGTGTCCCCATCACAGCACTCCTTTACATCAGGTATCCCCATCACAGAGCTTCTTTACATCAGGTGTCCCCATGTCCCCATCATCAGCGCCCATTTTTTGCATCAGGTGTCCCCATCACAGAGCTTCTTTACATCAGGTGTCCCCATCACAGCACTCCTTTACATCAGGTAGGTTTTTTACATCAGTTCCCCATCACAGCGCCCCATCACAGAGCTTCTTTACATCAGGTGTCCCCATCATCGTGCTTTTTTGCATCAGGTGTCCCCATCACAGCACTCCTTTACATCAGGTGTCCCCATCACAGCACTCCTTTACATCAGGTTTCCCCATCACAGCGCCCCTTTACATCAGGTGTATTCATCACAGCACTTCTTTACAACAGGTGTCCCCATCACAGCACCCCTTTACATCAGGTGTCCCTATCACATCACTCCTTTACATCAGGTATCCCCATCACAGTGCCCCTTTACATCAGGTGTCCCCATCACAGTGCCCCTTTAAATCAGGTGTCCCCATGACAGCGCTCCTTTACATCAGGTGTCCCCATCACAGCACTCCTTTACATCAGGTGTCCCCATCACAGCGCACCTTTACATCAGGTGTCCCCATCACAGCAGCGCCCCTTTGCATCAGGTGTTCCCATCACAGCGCCCCTTTACATCAGGTGTCCCCATCACAGCAGCACCCCTTTACATCAGGTGTGCCCACCACAACAGCGCCCCTTAACATCAGGTGTCCCCATCACAGCACCCCTTTACATCAGGTGTCCCCATCACAGCGCCCCTTTATATCAGGTGTCCCCATCACAGCGCCCTTTACATCAGGCATTCAGTCCCCATCAGAGTCCTCCTTAACATAAAATGTGCCTATCAGCGTGTCACGATGATGGGCACATTTTAAGTTAAGGGACACTCTAATGTGCAAATTTTATGTTATGGGGCACTCTGATGGGTACATTTTATATTAAGGGGCACTTTAATGGGCACTCCAACAGCGTGCCCCTTACCATAAAATTTGCCCATCAGAGTGCCCCTTAACATAAAATATGCCCATCAGCGTGCCCCTTAACATAAAATAAGGGTCACACTGATGGGCACCTTTTATTTTAAGGGACACTCTGATGGGCACATTTAATTTTAAGGTGCACGCTGATGGGTATATTTTTAATGTGCATGCTGATGGGCACATTTTATGTTAAGGGACACTCTGATGGGCACAACAAAATGTGTCCATCAGTGTGCCCCTTTAACAAAATATGCCCATTACTGTGCACATTAAAAATATACTCATCAGCGTGCCCCTTAAAATTAAATGTGCCCATCAGCATGCCCCTTAAAATAAAAATTTCCATCAGATTGCCCTTAACATTAACAACATATGCCCAGCAGTGTGCACAATAGAAATATGCCCTTTAGTGATCACTAATGGCCCACATACCTTGAATGCAGGAGGGCACTGAAATACAGAAGGGGGTGGAAGCTGTGAGATAAGGAGCCAGGACCCCAGAACCGCGAGCAGCAGGGGGCGGAGTGCACGTGACGCCCCTACTAGCAAGGAGAGCCAGGAGTGGACCCGGGAACCGCAAAAAGCAGGGGTGCGGTGCACACCCCTAATCGCTGCCCGTGAGTCTTCTGTAAACTCCGGACCTGCGCGAGGAACAGGGGGCAGGCGTACACACGCAGCGTCACTGGTTGCTGGGGAAACCCCAGCGGTCCCAGCAAACCAACGCTTGCTGTCATTAAGAATTATACTGGCGGTCCGAGCAGAAGTGGCACTCGGGCCGGACTCGGACTGCGGGCTGCAATTTAGTGACCGCTGCTCTAGATTATGGTAGATCCAAAGAACAGTGTCCAGCCATATGGGTAACATGCAAAACTCAGCCGGAATTGGGAGCGGGTAGCTGTCAAAACCATGTACATGCTCTCCTTTCCCCCCTGAAAGGTGGCAAATGTGGTAGCGGAGGGGGGGGGGGGAGAAGGCAGACAAGTGGAGCTTCCCGTTTTGGGTGGAGCTCCATTTTATTCTGCTTTGTACTGCAAAGGGTCAATGTTTTGTGTTTCATGGGTTGACATTGTATACTGTGGTGTGCCTTCCCCTGCATGTGTAATTTCCTGTCTTTCTGGAAAGTGAAAAATGCAGGAGGAAGTTAAGCCTTGTGGTCAGACAGTCATGTAAAATGTTATGGTCATAGCATGTTTGGAGCTACCCTAGAACAGGATACTAGTATGGGACTATGGACTGTAATGCCAGCATGTTATGGAAACAAGCTTATCTAAAAGGTATGGACACCACAGCAAAACCACAGCCCAGTAAAGCATTTATAATGAGAGAATGGAAATGTGATGATTTTCCGCTATGTTACACCAATTGTATTGCTATGGAAACTGCTGCTGAACTGTAACTACAACTAAGTTACTTCACTAAAATAAGCTATTGGTTAAGAGAAGACATCTGTCCGATTGACTTTTGAGGAGTGAACAAGTGTGCTTTTACAGTGTATTGATGAATTGGGGAACAAAGTGTGCAATTACAAGTTAACCCTTGAGATTTTGAAGTAAGGAGTGATAAGAAGGAGGAGCATCAATTTTGACAGAGGGAACAGTGTTAGCCTGTGATGAATATTTCCTTAGGTAGGGGTGGCTAGGTACACATTGTACCCCACCGAACAGCTGGGCCTCTGTTCTAGGGCCCACTGTGGAATGGAACACTTTTAGGGACTCGGCCTATAACTACATATGTACAAAGCCTTGGAAAGTAAGTGCAGTGGCTCCACTCTTTGCCTTCAGGCTGGGCACAATGAACTGTAGTGTACAGTGTTAGAAGAGTTGGTGGAGAAACTTAGTGCTCAATACTGTATCTCTCAAAATGTCTCTGTAATAGGTGTCGGAACAGGTATCACTGGCATGTGCAAAGGATGTTATCCTTCTGTATGTGAGGTAGTTTGGACTCTGGCCATGAGATGGCACTAACCCACATGTAAAACTATATAAATCTATCAGCATGCAGTTCCTCCTCCCAAACTAAATATGTATTAATTGGTGTAGCACCCATTTGAGAAACCTAGGAGAGCATTCTTCCTCCAGCCATATTGGTCGTTTCTCTCCCTCTCTGATTGACAGACAACGCAGGGGGACAGGATGGAAATGGAAGGACTTTCACTGGCTGCCACTACAGCCTGGGCTATGTCAATCCCTGGCAATGAGCATTGAAGTATTTCAAATGTTCACAACAGTGACCCTTTTACTGGTTACGGGAGTGAGATTGAGAAGAACGGGCATAATAGGGCGAGCCTGCTGGTGTATAGCTGAGATATTTAGTCACTGGCGAGGACTCAAGACTGAGGCTGCACAGACCCAGGGTGAGAGCACCCCAACGCAAGGAAAGGGCCACAGCACTGGCAGAACTGAGTTCATGTTCCACTGGCCACTAGCGACTTACAGGTTTTTGTAGGCTGTACCATTATCGCTGCAAGGATTTTCACTGCTCTACTGTGCTGAAAGTAAATACCTCTATGTATGTGTGAGTATCAATCCTAACCTTGGCCTAGTGTGATTAGGTAAGGGAAAGTTCTGGACAGAAGCACACCAAAAAATAGCCTTTATTGTAAAAAAATATCAAAAATACAAGCCGCAGCAGAATATAGGACAGACGAGCTGACGCATTTCACACTTTCAACAGCCTAATCAGAGCTGCACTACCACAAAACTTAGTTTCATATATATACAAATCCATATTGGACATGTGACTACATGTGGAATTAATTGGATCCAATTAACAAATTAAGTATACTTAATTAGCAAACATGACTAACATGTGTGGTTGAATAAGTGCACATAAATGTATCCAGGTAAATAAAGTAAAAACCAAACACAGAGCAAAGTGCTTGGGTAAGTTTGTATGATGTGATTATGGATACTGCATCACTGTGCATAAAAATATAAAATATTTATTGTCTGTATATAGAATTGAGAGAAATAAAATGTAAAGTAATGAGATGTGACTAAATAATAATAATAATAATAATGAGAAAGTGTTCATAAACCAATACGCACAACCTTAAAATATATGTATAGGGAATGTGTATTCATATACAGTTTACTTCAAAGGACAACATACTATTATGTATATGATAAGTGTGTCATGAAGCTACAAATATCTAAGAGAAATGCCATTAAAACATGAACATAGACAAGACATTTACATATCATTTATTTTATTTATTTATTTTGTGTTATCTTTCTGCTTTTAAAATCCAATTTTTGGTCCCACTCATTTCACATAATTATCTCCTGGCCATGACTGTATATGTACAGTCATGGCCAAAATTGTTGGCACCCCAGAAATATTTCTCACAGAAAAGTATTGCAGTAACACATGTTTTGCTATACACATGTTTATTCCATTTGTGTGTATTGCAACAAAACAAAAAAAAAAGGAGGAAAAAAAGCAAATTGGACATAATGTCACACAAAACTTCAAAAATAGGCTGGTCAAAATTCTTGGCACCCTTAACTTAATATTTGGTTGCACACCCTTTGGAAAAAATAACTGAAATCAGTCACTTCCTATAACCATCAATAGGCTTCAAACACCTCTCACCTGGAATTTTGGACCACTCTTCCTTTGCAAACTGCTCCAGGTCTCTCTTATTGGAAGGGTGCCTTTTCCCAACAGCAATTTTATGATCTCTCCACAGGTGTTCAACGGGATTTAGATCTGGACTCATTGCTGGCCACTTAAGAACTCTCCAGTGCTTTGTTGCCATCCATTTCTGGGTGCTTTTTCGTTTCAATATGTTTATTGAAGTTTAAAGTAGTACAATGGTTATGTAAGTAAAAGAGAAATATAAGAACGGCAGTCATCAATAATAATGGGCAAGTATATAAACATTGGGAACATCCCATACAAGTGTGAGTTCGGTACGTCTTGGTTACAAAATCTTCTGGGTGCTTTTTGACATATGTTTGGGGTCATTGTCCTGCTGGAAGACAAGACCCAAGATCTCTGACGCAAACCCAGCTTTCTGACACTGGGCTCTACAGTGCAACCTAAAATCCTTTGGTAATCTTTAGACTTCATGAAGCCTTGCACACATTCAAGGCACCCAGTGCCAGAGGCAGCAAAACAACCCCAAAACATGATTGAACCTCCACCATATTTCACTGCAGGTACTGTGTTCTTTTCTTTGTAGGCCTCATTCAATTTTTGGTAAACAGTAGAATGATGTGCTTTACCAAAAAGCTCTATCTTGGTCTCATCTGTCCACAAGACGTTTTCCCAGAAGGATTTTGGCTTACTCAAGTACATTTTGGCAAACTGTAGTCTTGCTTTTCTATGTCTCTGTGTCAGCAGTGGGGTCCTCTTGGGTCTTCTGCCATAGCGTTTCATTCCATTTAAATGTTGACGGATAGTTTGCGCTGACACTGATGTTCCCTGAGCCTGCAGGAGAGCTTGAATTTCTTTGGAACTTGTTTGGGGCTGCTTATCCATCATCCGGACTATCCTGCATTGCAACATTTCATCAATTTTTCTCTTCTGTTCACGCCCAGAGAGATTAGCTACAGTGATATGGGTTGCAAACTTCTTGATAATGTTGCGCACTGTGTACAAAGGCAAATCTAGATCTCTGGAGATGGACTTGTAACCTTGAGATTGTTGATATTTTTCCAAAATTTGGGTTCTCAAGTCCCTCAGACAGTATTATTCTTCTCTTTCTGTTGTCCATGCTTAGTGTGGCACACACAGACACACAATGCAAAGACTAATGCCCTGTACACACCGATATGAACAGTCTGATGGATTTTTCCATTGTTTAACCGATGAAGTTGACTGATGGTCAGTCGTGCCTACACACCATCGGTTAAAAAAACGATTGTGTCAGAATGTGGTGACGTAAAACACAACGACGTGCTAAAAAAATTCAATGCTTCCAAGCATGCGTCGACTTGATTCTGAGCATGCGTGGATTTTTATCCGATGGACGTGCATACAAACGATTTTTTTTTCTATCGGTTAGGTATCCATCGGTTAATTTTAAAACAAGTTTGATTTTTTTTAACCGATAGATAAATAACCGATGGCGCCCACACACGAACGGTTTGGTCTGATGGTCTGCTTTCAGGTGTGATTTTTATATTGCCCACACCTGTTACTTGCCCCATGTGTGTTTAAAGGAGCATCACATGCTTGAAACAATCTTATTTATCCACAATTTTAAAAGGGTGCCAAGAATTTTGACTAGGCCATTTTTTGAGTTTTGTGTGACACTATGTCCAATTAGCTTTTTTTCCTCCCTGTTTTTGTTTTGTTCCAATACACACAAAGGGGATAAACATGTGTATAGCAAAACATGTGTTACTGCAATACTTTTCTGTGAGAAATATTTGATTTTCTGGAAAAAATTCTGGGGTGCCAACAATTTCGGCCATGACTGTATGACACATGTACTTACGATTGAAGCATTGAATTTAATGCCTGTGCTTATGGGTTCAGGTTCATGATGTTTTACATCGTTGTATGTGTGCCTAATACTTTCAACCAAAATCATACCGCATTGATCATCTGGGTGCGGCTATGGAAATACACACCCACATCCACTTTAGGTACGCGTGTGTGCGTAGCATCCACATATAGTTCTGCTTATTATATCCAAATAAATACCTGGCTTTCTGATGTCCCATGGTTTGCTGCATTAATGCAATTGTCCAGGTAGCTCTAAATTTCCTAATGATACATAGAATGAGGTTTCTGCTATATTTTTCCCATGCTCACTCCCTTTTCTTTGTCTTTTTGACAAGAATGCTCACAATTTTGTTTGAATATTTCAACAACCTAATTGTTTTTTATGATAGATCTGTTGAGCAATTTTTGAACACTAAAAGAGTGGTCATCGATGCACATTATAAATCTTGGGCCAGATTCACGTACATTGGCGCATATATTGACCGGCGTAGCGCACCTCCGTTAGACCGGCGCAATGTAGAGGCGCAATCACCGTATCCCCGCCGGTGCAACGTAATTCCCGAGGCGTAAGGCGGAGTAATTCAAATTGGGAAGGACGTGGGCGTGTTACATTGAAATGAGCCGTGACCCCATGCAAATGAAGGGCCGGCCCGATCGTGCATGCGCACATGAAGCAGACCATGGTCAGCACCTCTGTGCGCATGCTCACAACTCGGGAACGGAGCAATCAGTGAAATTGGAAGTGGACCCGGCCAACTTAGTGAGCTACGCAGAGAGCTTAAATAGACAGACACAAACGCCCTTCCTTTGCAAAAGTACATCCCTTTGTATCCCTTCCTATACAGCAAGGTGCTTTTGTTCTGTTGTTTGTTCGCGTTTGTTGCTTTGTGACTTGTCTTTGTGATATTTGTTGACTGTTTGAGCTAGTGTTTTGTAGAATATATTTGATAGTGTTTTCTGGTGACTGGTTGTGCGACTTTTTTGTTGATAGATTTTGTTTGTTTGTTTTGTTGCTTGATTTTTCCTGCTTGTTTTTGTGAGTGATTTTTGTTGATTGTTTGGGAGAGAGTTGTTGTATGACTGAAAGGAAGCGCAAGCCAAATTTTACTTTGGTGGAGAAACAAATTATTGCCCAGGCCCTTACCCAATATGGGCGTTTCCTGCACGGCCCGGAGAGTGCCAACATCCCCCAGGAAGAAGGAGATACTGCAGAACATTACCGACCAGGTAAATTCTGTGGGGGGGGGGGGAAACCCAGACACGTGAGGGGATCGTCAAGAAGATAAATGATATCCGACGTCTGGTCCGTAAGAAGCTGGGGCAGATGGCAGCACATGCCAGGGGCACTGGAGGGGGCCCACCATGCCCTGTTAGGCTAACAGCGGAGGAGCCTGTGGTGGACCAGACCTTTAATAGGCAGCAAGTAGAGGGCCTGCCTGGCTATGACTCCATTGAGGAGGCCGTGATGACAGGTAAGGTTTTTTTTTCCTATCTGGTGTGTAGCATGTGTGGGGGGGTGGGGAAGGGAATATGTGGCAAGTGTGTGCATCCTCCAACCTGTGAATGTTTTGTGTCATCCACAGATGTGCAGGAGGGTGCTGGGCCATCTGGCCTGACCGCACCATCCCCGGGACACCAGGCCAGAGTCCTTGGAGGAGTTTGAGGAGGAGGAGTTTGAGGAGGAGGTCATGTCAGGCAGTGGCTTATTATTTTTGGAGGAGTCTTCCCCTCTGGCTGGCAGCAGCCAGCCCTCCATAAGTGGTAGCCCCTCCCCCAACAGGGCTCCCCTCCCAAGGGGCTCCCCTTCTCCCCAGCCACAAGCATCATCTGGAGGCAGAAAGTCATCCCAGAAGACCAGGGGGGTGGCCGAGGTTCTGCCTGCCAATCTCAGAAGGGACCAGGCCCTTCAGACCCACCATCTGGGACATGTCAGCCAGACTTTGGGGCAGATGGAGGAGAGCCTGTCCTCCATAAAGGATATGCTTGGGGACCTGGACTGCCACTCCCGGGGTCTTACAAACTGCCTAAACGAACTGCAGACTACTACAGCAGACATTGGGCAGGATGTGAGGGCCCTCACCCAGGCTACCCAGGCCAATACGGCAACACTAAATGCTGGCCTGAACAGAATAGACGTGGCCTTGGAGGGCAGGCCGCCAGGTGGGCAGAGACCAGGGGCTGCTCCTCCTTCCCCGGATTACCCCCCCATAAGTCTCCCCTGAGGAGCCGTGCCCGTGGGCGCCCCAGGCGTGGGTCACGCCAGCGGCATTAATTTGGTTTCCCCCTTTTGCGCTGGACAATTTTTTTTTGGGTTGTGAATGATTTTGAAATGTGGGGGTGACATTCCTGCCGGAAAAGGGGTGTCACCCTAATTTGTGGTGGAGAAGGGTTCCCCAGGACCAGGGAGAAGTGATCCCCAGGTCCGTGTGAATGGTGTATGAATGTACAATGACATAATTGGAGCCGTGGCGTGGCGTTACATAGTTCACATAGTCCTGCATGGTGGGCTCAACCATAAAAAATAAATAAAAATAAAACAAAGTAAAACACAGTACATCCTCCCAACACCCAACTCAATACCCACAGTTGATCCAGAGGATGGCAAAAAACCCCAGCAGAGCGATGATGTGTCCAATGTGCTAGGGAAAAAATTCCACAGTGGTCCCCCGAAAGGCATGCATTTACCCCGGATCAACTTTACTCAAAACTTGTGCCATGATTAATGTGTGTGCATTTAACGTGCAAAGATCCAGCCTCTCTTAATATGAGCTGTCTCCTGGCTGCTCTTCCCTCAGAAGACGGGGTAGCCTCCTCTGGTTAGGGGGGGATTGTCTGGTTCAGGGGTCAGGTCATTTTCACGTCTTATGTCAAGAAACCTTTCCGTATTTGCAGGTGAAATCCCTTTCTCACTCCAGATGAAGAGTGCCCCCTGTCCTCAGCATGCAACATGCACCTTAAAGATGATAACTGGCACACCAAGTTCACTATATGGGGACCTCTTATGTATTTGTACATGTTGACAGGGTACCCCCAGACTTATCCCTCTTCTCAGGCATCGGAAACGTGACTTCAGTTCCTCTAAGGCTTTCCTCAAAGGTGCGCTCCACCACTGCCTCTTACGGGTTTGGTTGCATGGGCTTCATTGTATCTTTCCCAGTCTCCGATGGGGTTTGGGAACTGGTTCCCAAAACTGGATAGGAGTCATTCCAGATGGGGTCTTACTAATGATTTGTACAGGGGCAAAATGCATATGCTCTATCTCTGAGTCATACCTCTCTTAAGGGAAAAAGACAGGACTTTGCTCGCTTTGGAAACTGCAGCTTAGTCATGCATGTGCCCCTTGTGATGTGTGCTTATGATCATGGGGGGGACAGTCATGCCTGCCACCCATGTCACTCACCAACCAGCCAGGTGTCCCCATACACGTTCTGTACTCGAATTCCCCTATTGGGATGGGGCTATGATTGCATATATGTAGCTGTCATGGCTGGATCCGGGGTGTTTGGCACGGACGTGCCATATGAGGCCTTGGGCATCGACTTTATCACCTGTACGTTGCTGGAAACCTCATCTGCCAATGCTTAGTCCGATTGCGGTATTGATGTGCTCTGTCTCAAATGGGGGGGCTGGAGTGCCACATGTGTGCAATCAATGGCATTATTCCCTCCATAGCTTGGTGCGTGGGAATCTGGCAATTCTGTAGAAATCTGTCATTTTGATCCTTCAGCCGCAGGTCCTCAGTGGTTGGTTTGATAAATATTTGAAAAGTTGGGACCATGCATCTGAGGACCTTGCAGGGACACCGCTAACCTGGTGCACACATCTGCTCATGGAGGATTGTGACATCATTAACCAGCCACCACTCCTGACTTGTTCTTTGAAAAGAGCCACTGTTTTCATCCATTTACAAATGGAGTGTTCTAATCCAGTAGACCTTGACCAGTGGCTGCACTGCATGTGAGCAGTGTGTTGGGGAACTGTATCGAACGCTTTTGCAAAATCCAAGTATACCACGTCCACTGCAGCCTCTGTCCAGGGTTGTGGTTAATTCCTCTTCATAAAAAGAAATGGCAGCAGGGGTGAATCTGAAGATTCTGCGATACACCTTTCAGAATCACTCATGCCAAAGATGTCTATGCGTGTGCGGTAAATATTTGTTTCCAGCAAGAACTCTCCCGTGCCCTCCTCCGTGCCCTCCTCCTTCTTTGCTCCTCTAAAGTCAGTATCTTCCCAACTATAGAAGTTAAACTATGAGCAAGGATGCCCCTGGCATGTTACTAGGCATACAGACTTTGTTGTCCAGCTTTTTAAGTGTGACTGCTCAGCTCCTCACTAACAGTGTTGCTTTAGCCAATCCAGTAGACGGATTTCCTGTCTAATGAGTTTATACCACCTAAATTTAGATACAGTGGACTTTGAATTTTAGACTCAATTCTTTTAGGACGTGCAGCTGTGGATGCGCACTGGTCCAGCGTGTTTACCCTTTATTCGCTAAATATTTCTGCACCGTATCACTTACTTGAGCCATTGTGGATTTGGGGCTGTGTCCTCCCACCCCCTAATCGAATGAGCTCCCACATTTGCATTGTATACACAGAGCTGAATAGCATTTAATCAATGGTGTGCCTCTCTATGTCCTCAGTCACCCACTCAGTTTTTTGCGTAAAGGGCCTACGGATGCGCCGGTCTATCGACTTGACCTTTTACGCCGGTCGAAAAAAATTAGATTTCATGCGTATATAAAGAATTTTTTGGGGTTTGTCCTATGCGGCGCATCGATACGTTCATTTTGCACAGATTTAGACTTACGCCGCGCATCTTGATTTCCTGTACCGCCGGCGTAATGGCTCTCTTATATTCTGGCCCTTGGTAACATTTAAACGTGAACTAGTTGATGTCTGCCTGTATTTGCTAGATTGCACTGATAAAACTATTTTCTTATTGTTTATCCAAAAGCTTTTTTAACTCTTGACCGTGAGCCACATAAGTTTTATTTTAGCCTTTTACATCTATGCCCATGGAAAACTTTGCAGTGGGTTCCAAAGAGTCTTTTTGTAAAGAACTTTAACACATTTCTGGTTCTGTAAATGATGTGCCATATTCCCTCCATACAAGCCCTGCATAAAAGCAGTCCTAACTGCTTTGAAAATATTCCTCTTGAATACACTAATGTTTTTAAAGCTCTTTAGTCACTGTAAACCTGTTTCAGAAAAGTGGGTAAAAATAACAGATTTGATAGGAAATTTTCCACAAAACAGAATGGTAATACAGAAAATAATCATGTTTGATCACCAAAAGCACATACCCAGTTGTATGCTCAAAATTATTCAACCCCCCAATGTTGTAATGAGCTCTGCATGTTTTAGGGAATTTAGTGTACATTTGTAATTGTCCATTCAGAGCATGAAATCCTACAAGGACTTGGGGCTCAATAAACTGAACCATATGCAACTAAAATGACATCAATTGGTTTTGTAATACAGTAGTAAATGTTTCCCTTTAACTGTCCCAGAATTCTTCATTTACAGTCAATTTCTGGGTATTCAAAATCCCCCATTATTAAGACTACCGTCCCTGCCCTTGCACCCTTTCCATCTGTGCAAGAACAGAGCCGAGTTCACCTCCTCATTAACATTGGGTGTTTTAACAAACTCAGGTAGCTTGAACTACGCACACCTGTGGATGTCAGGGAGCAGCACCCATAAAGCCTTCAATTCATCAGCACCTCCATCAACCAGGTCCTCTTTCAGGTAGCTTTAAAATGACTGTGATACTTAGCTCCTTAGAGACTAGACCCCTCCACCTTTACTGGTGTGGTTACAAACATTGTCTTTCCGAAGTCAAGAGAGCATGGTCCAGGAAGACAAGAGAAGAGGTGATTACTAGCTTCAGTCAGGAAGGGCAATGGCTATAAGCCAAGATTTCAGCAAACCGATGTTAAACATACCAAGCTCTCCTCAGACACCATAGGAAGCATCATTCGCAAATTCAAGGCAAAGGGCACTGTTTTGAAACGCTACCTGGAAGGCTCGTGGCATTGGTGAAAGAAGATGCTGACTTAAATTTATTGTTACTTTTTCGCTGTGCGTTTTTCTACCTGAAGCTTAATTTTTAGAGTGGAGAATGGCACTATAATTCCAATGGCTGTGACTGCAACATGAGGAACTGAGAAAAGATTTGTCACCTGCCATGTGGGTACCCCACCTCCATCTAAGTCCCCATTCCACTGCTCAGACATTATGTCTGACGGCGCCTACTGACTGTGTGCCCGATGTATCACGTTCACCCTCCCCTCAAGTCTAGTTTAAATACCTCCATGCCCTTAGAACTCCCCCCAGGCACAGCAGACCCCCTTGCCATGTCAAGTCCAAACCATCTTTAGAATAAGAAGAGTCGACTGCACCCCAATGCCAAAAGTCATCCCAGTGCTCTAGAAACCCAAACCCTCCTTCCTACACCAGAAGTTTTGCCATGGATTCAGTCTCTAATCTCCCCCTGCCTTCTGTGTTGACTGATGGCAAAGGCAAAATTTCAAAGAACTGTCACCTTGGGGTCCTTCATGGATCAACGATATGTTTGGAGGAGGAAGAACAAGGCCTATTCTTTAAATTGATTCTTAAGAACCTCCACTTGCCTGTATACTGTCATTGGTTCCAAGCATGGCGGGGGGTCAATCATGCTTTGGGTCATGCCCAGCCCCTCCCAGTAATTTATCCACCCGCTTCCACCACATGCCGAACCCTGGTACAGGGAAGCTTCAGCGTGTGCAAGGTACCATGAATTCTCTTCAGTACCAGGAGATATTGGATGACAATTATTCTGATGCAGTCTGTCACAAATCTGAGGCTTGGGAGACTTGGACCCCTTTCACCACTGTCTAGGCCTACAATGATCCCAATCAGACCTCCAAGTCCACTAGAGCATGGTTGCTCTCCCGGCTGATTAAAGGCTGGAGCAGTAACATTTTAGGGCTGCCACCTCTGTGTTAGCCACCTCGCACATCTCACCAGACTTGGCAAATCCGATTGAGAACCTCTGGTGATGAACTTAAAGAAAGCAGGATTGCAGCCTTCCTTGCGCAAGCCCCTTCCACTCCCTCTAAAATGTGACTAATTACCCATGGAGGCTTTTGCCCATCTGACTAATGGGCCTGAATTGCCCCTCCACCCTCCACATTAACCGTACTGATCACTGCTCAGCGAGAGAGGACACTTGTGTCAAGCTATGCTTCACGTTTAAAAGCCCAGTGTTATAACTGTAAATAGGATGTTGTACTAAGTACCAAGATTGAATGCGAGCTTCCAGAAGGGCAAACTGATAATGATGTGAGCACAGAAAAGATATCCATCCTGTGGCTGTTGCACCAATTTCATGTATAACTGTTATGTTATATTTGTCTGACCTACATGTGCCTGAGCAAAACCTTTAACCACTGCTAAGGACCCCCGCACACACATATACGGCCACAGTTAATGGCACGTACTTGTAGGCACAAGGGCGTTTAAATTTATTTACGTCCCCGCCTAAGACTCCTGCGGTTAACGGGGGTCCTGTTTTCATCGGGACCCCCTCCGCGGCGTGCGGGTGTTTAACCTTCCCACTGGCTCCGTGTTTAGCGATCACGGGATCTGGGGGCGGATGTCGGCGAATACTTAAGCCGCAACATCCCCTGCGATCGCTCCCAGTTCCAATGGGGGTTTGACTGAGACTTTTATACTCACTCTTCAACCTGTTTACAATTAAACCTCCTCCTGTGTTTACACAGAAAAAAAAAGGAGGAAATGAACCTGTATTCTCTCATCGCAATTAAACGCTGTTTCCCAGCGCTTAGCTGATGAGAGAAGACATCACAAACCTGTTTAAAAAGTGTGCAGAGAAACACAATGACACTGAAGCAGAAACAGTTAAAAGCAAACTCACATAGTTGCATATTAACCTTCCCACTTGTGTTTAAAAATCACACTTCTGTTTAGAAAATCCTTAAGCCACAACATCCTGGGAGCCTTATGTCACAGTGTCACTGAATTTTATAGTGACCTCTAATCACTGTTTACATTTAAACACTCCCCACTGTCAGTGTGACAGGCAGTGTAAAAAACAGTTAGAAAAAACCTGTTAGTTCACCTGGATAGCCCCCCCACAATTAAACACTTTCCTAGCAGAGAGAAATAAAAACCTGTTTAAAAAGTAAGAAACAAATGATCACTTGCAAGCAGAAACCTAGTTAAAAGCAAACTCCTTTGTTTACTCCCTATTGCCAGCTTGTCACTAAGCGATCACACTTTTTCTGTTTAGAAAATCGCTGTATTAGTGTCCAGCAACATGTTCCCGCTAGGTAGCCAGCTCCTTATGGGAGTTTGACTGAGACTTTTATACTGCGACCTCTTCACCTGTTTACAATTAAACACTCCCCACTATTAGCAGAGAAAAAAAAGGAAAAAACATGTTCACCTGGTTAAATAAACACTTTCCTGGCAGAGAGAAATAAAAACCTGTTTGACTAAAATGTAGTTTATTTGATTTTTTTTTTAACAAATGAACTTGCAAGCAGAAACAGTAAAAGCAAACTCCTGTGTTTAACTTTCCCACTTTGTTTAAAAATGTCGCTCTATTTTTGTATATAGCGCAAAATCAATTAAGCCAGCAACATCGCACTGAGCTTGTGATCAAATACCTGCATGGTGGGCTTGTGCAAAAGAAAGCTCTATTTGTGGGAAGAAAAGGATGTGCAAATTTTGTGCTTGGGAGCCACGTGGTGTGCACGACCGCATGCATTCTCATTGTCCATGTTAAAGCGTGTGTTTACGTGCAAAGTGCCGAATCGCAAAAACTGTCTCCTTGGCTGTCATTTACCCTCAGAAGACGGGGTAGCCTCGGTTAGGTCCGGATTGTCTTAAGTGGTTAGGGGTCAGGTCATCACGTAATTGTAATCTGCAGGCCCTTTCTCATGGCTGAATGTGCAGCATCAAAATCACCGATGTCAAACTGGCCAAAACAATCAAAGTTTCAGTGGGGGTTGAATAATTTTGAACAGGGTACCCCCAACTGTAAATATAGGCATTATTGAAACGTGACAAAATTCAGGAGGATATATACCTATTAAGGTGCGCTCCACATTACACTGCACGGGTTTGGGCTCTATGGGCTTAAACAATAATTGGCTCAAATAATTCAAAAATAAATAATTTTCTCTGGGGTTTGGGGTATCTGCGGATAGGAGTCTAATGGGGTCCCAGTGCAGTAGGCTGTTAAGCGCACCTAGGAAGGGAAAATACAGGAGATTTACTAATGCAGTGCCCCTGTGATGTGTGCACATGGGGGGACAGAATCTGGTGCACCCATGTGGATAGTACCACCAGCCAGGTGTCCCCATACACGATTCTAGGTTCGAATTCCATTGGGATGGGGCTAAGTTAGAAGTTGATTGGTTATCATGCATAACTGAACCAGGCTGGATCCGGGGTGTGTGGCACTGTACCAGTTTTAGCCATAAATCTAGGCCCCACATTGGGCATCGATATCACCTGTACGTTGATGGAAAGCAGATTCCAATGTCTTCCGATTTGTTATATTGCATTGTCTCAGCTGGAGTGCACATGTGTGCATCTATGGCCCTACGGTGCGTGGGAATCTGGCAATTCTGTAGAAATCTATCATTGCAACTTCACCGCAGGTCCTTTTTTTATTTTCCAGATATTGAAAAAGGTTCCATCAGAGGATTGCAGGGATAACTCCCAAAGGGTGCACACATTGTATGGAGCTGTATGCACTGTTTCCCAACATGCTTTCTAAAGACCCTGGCAAGGAAATTATTCTATTGCTAGTCTGCCTGAGAGTTTCTCATAACCGCTCTATTGTGGTTAATTCATTGGCAGCAGGGGTATCAAAATGTTAATATAATAAAAAAGTCTCTGTGCGGTATTCCCTTTCCTCCTTCTTTGCTCCTCTAAATTTATGTTTGATGACAGCGATTGTATATAAAACTTCCCTTTTTTGTGTTCATGCTTCACTAACAGGTTGATTATAAATGAAGGATTAAAAGTAACCTTTTATAGAAAAAGGATAATGATGGAAAAGATGAATATACTGGATTGTAACTACAGAGCATTTGCTTGAAATGCTTAGCAAATCAATGTCATTAACCCTTTGCCCATGCGCCGGTCTACTCGCCGGTCGAAAAAACTGAAGTAACAGATGCTGCACATATTGAGTCAATTCACGCCGCGCATTACGCCGGCGTATTTTCCCCTTGCAGTATTAAAGTATGTCTGCCTGTAACTAAATACAAAAAATCCAAAAGCTTTATTTTTATTTTGGATGGAGTAGGGAATGGCGAAAATGCAAGGTTTAACACATTGTAAAATGTTACCACTGTGTCACATTGGGGAGATTTCCCTCCAGTTCATCTTCTGTAGATACAACAGAAAGTGAGAGAAAATCTCTCTAAAGTGAGGGAAATGCATTCCTAGTTGTCATCAGAGCAAGTGTTGCCATTTAAATACATGAAAACTTTCCACAAAACAGATGTGTACATTTTGTAATCATGTTTTCACCTGCATATATATATATATATATATATATACATTGATCATATAGTTTCAAGGTTTAGTGTACATTTGTTGCCCTGTACACAAAGTCTAAAGTAGAGTAAATCTTGACATTCCTGTGTCATAAGTTTCTGTTTAATTATGAGACATACCACGTGGTACTGCTTGGGGTAATGCATGACCTCTGTCTATAGTGTGAATTCTTCAACCAATATATCCCACATCCGAAGAACAGAGGTCTCTGAATCTCATAGCCTAGCACTAGTGCAGGTGAGAGTAACACAATAATTAGATCAGACACATTCACAAGCATGTAGAGCAATGAAAGCCAAATATGTTTTTCCTTACTTTAGGTGTGGTTACAAAATGATCAGGCAATGATCGGATGCTGCGTCACCCAAAGCAAGAAGAGTCTGTCTGTCCTTTTAACGAATAGGGCAAGCTAAGTGAATGAATACATGGATATGGGGGAATCGATCAGCCATGACAGTACAAACTGCAGTCAAAACATGTGAGCCCATCATTACAAGGTAAGGTAAACAAGCAGCACAGGGAAAAAAGTATGCTAGTGCTGTGCGCTACCTAGTTAAAGCAACAATCCCTGTGTGACTGCTGACAAAAAAATGAAATGTGTACAATGCCTTTTATAATTTGCCACAAAGTTTACGGCGCAAAGTTTAACCAAGGCCTCCATGGCAAAAGCAATTATTTACTTAATCAAGATATGACAGTGCCTTCAAGCCACAGAAGTTCTGGTGTTCTAAGTAGCATAAAAAAATTTAGTAACTGTTTGGGCCCATATAAACCAACTAGCTTGAATATTTTCCGTAGTCAGTTTAACACTATGTAGATTATTTTTAACACAATAAAATGATCACTAATTGTATAGACTACATGGCGGGGGGTCACCTGTTGGGGACTTTCTTCTGCAGAACCGGACAGCTGGGGAATGAATTCTCCAGATTGGAGCTTTGGGACCACACAATGACACCACAGACAAGATGAGGTCAAAACATGTTGGGAGACGGTTTGTTCAAGAAAAATCCCACGCTTATATACAGTTAAAACAGAAGGAGGTAGACCATTTGAAACTGGTCTAAACAAGAGTTAAAGTCATGCATTCCAGCAATGTTTACAAGTTAAAATGTTCTCACAATAAACCATCTCTGCTAATTAAGAATGTACGTGCAAATACAATCTCATGATGATGAGTAATACACAGTTAGATGAAAAACAGAGAAATATATACAGCATAAAAACATCATTAACCCTTCAGTAACGATGCAATAAACAACTATTTATTTACCATCAATTCGCTACAATCATATATATGTGTGATTTATCATGCAATGTAAAAATCACCTTTGTGTCAATAACACATTGCTTGATCAATAATAAATATAATATAATATAATATATTTATATACACACACATCAGGTAAAATAAGTATTGAACACATTACCATTTTTCTAGGTATCTGCTAATATATTTTTAAAGGTGCTAGGGGGGGAGATTTATGTGAAATTGTTACCACATGTGGGTAACAGCTAGGTTTTATTGTCATGAAGTTGATTGGTTATCAATCCATTGTGTGTGTACATAGAAACCAAAACAAAAAAGTTCAGAAATTAAGTTATGTATAATAAAATAGAATGATACTTTTCTTTCTCTAGGGAACCTCCTTTTTTTAAAGTATTGAACAAAGGTTCATACAGCCTCCCAAAGGGAGGTGCACTGTTTCCCAAAAGGCATGGAAAGCCAAGCTGTCTGCCTGAAGTTTCTCATCGATCAGTAATTAGAAAGCAATCTTGCCCCTTGTCAAATTTATGTGCAAATTAATATCCCTTTTTTGTGTTCAGCTGGTTCATTCTCAAATGAAGGATTAAAAGTAAATAGAAAAAGGATAATGATGGAAAAGATGAATATACTGGTGTCACACAAGAAACATCTCATTATGGGTAAAAGCATAGAGCTCTATCAAGACCTTTGAACCCTTATTGTTGCAAAACATACTGATGGCATTGGTTTCATTACATTTTCCCCTTGCAGTATTTCTAAACTTTTTTTTATTGACAAAGGTGCAGAAAGACAAGGTTTTTGTATCGGTACAACTTCCATTGGGGAGATTTCATGCTCAACAACAGAAAGTGAGCATAAAGTGAAATGCATATACAAGGTATAAAGTCTGGTACATTTTGTGTTTTCATATATGTAGTAGGTACAGAGTTACATTTGTATATAGTTAAGCTTCCAGTCTTAACAAAGATCAGTGACAAATCCCTCCTTGACCCTATACAACCAGTCTAAATGTAATGCTATGCTACAACTAGTGGATAGAAATAATCTCTTATGAACACAGAAAGCAATAACAAATAACACTTCCTTTTACATATGAGTAGCAATGAGAGTGGAGGAGCACCAGACATCCCACACCTTGTCGTACTTACTGGGACATTTCCTCTGTTCCAATTTTTTTTTCATAAGGTAGTAATTTGGTTTACCATCTGGATCCATTGGCGAATGGGTGGAGGCGCTGATATGATTTCTAAACTTTAAGGATTTCTAAACTTTAAAGATTTTCTAAACTTCTGAATGCTCCAGTAAGCACTGTTTGGGCCATAATCCAGAAGTGGAAAGAACATCATTTTACCATAAACTGGCCCCCACCCTGGTGCTTCTCACAAGATTTTGGACAGAGGAGTGAAAAGAATTATCAGAAGAGTTGTTCAAGAGCCAAGGACCACTTGTGGAGAACTTCAATTGTTTTTTGTAAGAAAACAATAAGTAATGCACTCAACCACCATGGCCATGACCTGTATGTACAGTCACTACGCAAGGTTTCATTGCTGAAGAAAAAGCATGTTTAAAGTGTGCTGCAAAACATTTAGACAAGTCTGTGAAATACTGGGAGAATACAGTCTAGTCAGATGAGATCAAAATTTAACACCTTGGATGCCATAATACACACCATGTTTGGAGCTCGAGGGAGCACTGCACATTACCCCAAAAACACCATAACAACAGTAATTAGAAAGGTTGGGTGTTGGGGCGCTCGCTAATTAAGGAATAATTGTGATAATAAATAACAATAAATAATCTAATATCCAAAATAGAGAAATCCCATGCAATTTCCATGTGCTAAGTGCATGGTAAAACAAAATAAAACATCAAAAGGGTGCAGCAATAAAGTGCATAATGGAGTAATTCATTGCTAAAAAAAAAAAATATAGCATAATATTCCGGTCAGGGAAAAAATAAATAATGTAGCAAAAATTAATAATTACTAAAGTGATCTCAGAGAACATGCCTGCCGCTGGGGAGAGGCCTGGACTGGCCCTTCTCCCTGGAGTCCTTTCACCCGCTGGAGAGAAGGCAGGGTGACTGGGCTCAGTCCATCATGCTGTTGGGGATCTGGGCCCACTGCCCCCCATCCCTGGGGTATACCAGTGGAGACTGAAGTCCCATCCACTGGTGCTAGGTGAAAATCCTGCCGGTGCTTGCAAAGCAAAGCCGCCATCCTCCTGTCTCAGTGCCGCACCATTTTCTGGGGCTGTCTCAGTGAAGACTGAAGTCCCATCCACTACCCCAAGAACTCCCCCTTCCGTTAGTTGAGAGCAGAGGCTTGTGGCACTCTGCTCTGTTGCCAACTCTTCCGCTGGGTTGCTGTTAGTGGAGACCACAGTCCCATCCACTACCACAGGAACCCCGTCTTCTGTTAGTTGGGAGCAGAGGCCCGTGGCACTCTGCTCTGTTGCCAGCTCTTCTGCTGGGTTGCTGTGAGGGGAGACCACAGTCCCATCCCCTGATGTCAGCTCAAGCTGCAGCGGTGTGCAGCGGTCAGCAGCATCCTGCCCCGCTGCCAGTGATTCAGCTGGGGGTAAAAGCTTTACAACCTCAGCTTGTTGCTGGAGAGAGGGGCCAACTGCCCCGGCTCCCTGGAACTCCACATCATCAGCTTCGGCTTCAGGGATGGCAATGATCAGATTCTCCACTGCCGATTTATCAGCCAGGATTTCACAGTTGTCATCTAAAATGTCCTCATAGTCCCAGGCAACGGGAGCCCCACCCTGCTGCTGAGCAGAGTCTAGCAGCTGTCTGTAGGCGATCTCCAGCTCCCATTCCTAAATGGCCAGAAATTCCAAATCTTCCTGTAACCAGTGCCCTTGCGAGATATTTAATCTTTCCTCTCTGTGCTCCATTATGTCCTCCAAGTGCCACTCCCGATCATCCCCGAAGTCTGGATCACTGGACATCCTCCAATACAACATTCCCAGACCATCACAGTCATAGCCTTCTGTGGGGCTGTCATCCGCTGACCACGGGCACTCTTGAGCTACATACCACCGGAGGGCTCTGTAGCTTTTGTCCAATCGCATCTCTGCCCGGATCAGCCTGCTTAACTTGGCTGTCTACTCCTGCTTCGGTGGTTCCCCCAACAACAGCATTCACACGTCATACTTCGGCCAGTACCATACAAGGATGGAGGGGAGGACCTTCCCCTGGTGTTGCTGCTCCAGAGCTAGTGCTTCCTTCCAGAGTTCGCAACGAATCACATCCGACCATCCCAGCAGGGCCTCCTCTGATACTGGTCCTTTGTGCTGTATCCGCATCTCTTGTAACCTCCTTTTGAATTCCTCTTCCATGGAGACTGGTATCTGCACCTCTCCTCTCTCTTCAGTTGGTGCTGCTGTGCCTCTTTGATGTAGCCAAGTGGCATCCACAGCCGCTATTACCAGGTCTACGATCTCCGGTGGAGGATTAGGACCATATTGTGCCAGTCCACGTTTAACAGCCCGATCAAAACTTTCTTCCTCGGGTTTCCTGTCTGTTACACTGGGCCTTTCAGCTCTATCCATTTTGACAAGTTCTGCAATAATGTCCCTTTTCTTACGGTTGCTGGCCGGTCTGCCCCGTCTCTCCAGTAAGTCCATGAGGGAAGAGAGCTTCAGCCGTTCATACAGCGTCTCCATTGTCCTGTGTCCTTGTAGCTGTTCCTCTGGCAATGGAATCATCCCACTGCTGTGCCACCACTTGTAACGGTCACCACCGTTTACGATATCCATTCCATCGCCCCAACCACGACAGCTTATCCGACAATTCAGCCGACAGGACCTATTACATTCCTCTGAACAAGGATGAGACACGCAGCTCTGTTCTTGTTCCAAAATGTATGATTTTTTTTAATGGTATCTTAGCTTGCTTATATACAGTACAACATGTTACAGTAATCAAAGGAACAAAGAATTCTCCACCCACACATCACACAATGGAGCTTCAATCACATTATTTTGGACAATGACATCCAGTTGAGCTAATTATCCCCCAGGCGTCCCGTCTCTGACAACAGCTATTCACCTGCAGAATACACATTCCTATGTCAGACGTTCGGGCCCTGAATTACAGGAGTTAATTACTACAGCTGACAAGTCACATCTATTATCAATAGAATTCACACAAAACAGCATCACACAATTAGTTCCCCTCAATCCACATCTTAGACAGACCTCCTGTCCCCGACAAAAAGGTATTCACACCTAATCATAAATGGGCTTTAAACAGTGTTATCACACAATGAAAGGTCTTTCAGGAGCCAGCCTCATTTAACACCTCAAAACCATGTGTCCTCACATTGAAGGAGACACTCTTATTGACCGGTTGGGGGTCAGAATGAAATCACCTGTCATATGTCCAGATCTCCTGCAATACATGAATTAACAGTAATGTCCCATCTCATGTAATTTATAATTAATATTTCTCAGTCACCCTATGGCCAAAAGGGGCGCAGGGTGACCCTAGACCCAAGAGTTATTAGTGACGCTGGCACAGGAGTACCCCTCATCCTTCAAAAGTCTCTGGTTGTCACGGGTCATTCCGTTACAGGAAGACCTAATACTCTCATCCCAAAATCGACCTAAAGATTACAATGAAACATGATTTATTTGGAATGCCATTAAGTATTCTGATGAGGGAAAGGCATTATTTGAAAGTTGTTGCTGAATTATGACCATTATCATTCTGGATGCGTGCTACCTATCCCAACTGCCCCTCCCCTTCATTTTTTTACTAATATTATAACCACTTTTAATCTATACATTAATTTTGGTTCAGAAAATTCCACTGCTATGTACCACATTATTCTTTCATTTTTCCAAACCATTTATTCCCTAATATTCTTTTACTAGAATTATTTATGTTTTTTTTTCCTTTTTTACTATTACAGTGACTATTTATATTACCTGTATATTCACATTTAAAAATTGTAATTCTTTCTTTAAATAGAGGATGAGGGAGAAAAAAAAAACTAGTGTTGTAGATAAAAATTTTATTTGAATTATAGATTTTTTTCATTTTACAATGATATTAAAGCATGGTATTTGCAAATGAACTAGTTGAAGATAGTTGAAGATAGTATTTTTTATTGTATTGTTTGAAACTGCAAAAAAAATCCAAGAATCATAATTTCAGTTACTGTACCCTACAATGAAATAGTAATTGGGAAATCTAAAAGTAATAAAACTCAAAATAATCTTTTTGAACTTTACATGTAGACAAATGTATTGGTCTTTTTACCCAAAAATGGGAATTATGCAATTTGTTTTCATAATTCTGTTTTGGCAGTTGTGCCTTTGATTGACCTACAGTGACACTGCAAGAATAGCAATTTTGTCACATTGACCTAATAAATATGGAATTAAACATTTAAAATAATATGCAACATGGATAGTATATAGCTCAGTAACTAAGGATAGCTAATAATATTTTTATTTTCCAATGTATTAAAGAAAAGTACTTATTGACTAATTGTGAGGGTGACTCTGTAGGAAAAATACAAGGAATGTCATCTATTATTGTGGCTGGTAGCACAGTCCTTGGAGATTTTTTATGGATTTCAAAATAATAGGAATATCCACAAGCAGCATCACTACTGATTAGAAATAATTTGGTTTTTAGATTTAACCATTTTTTATGGCCTAGCAAGAAACATTGTTAACCACTTTCTTACTGGGCCCGCTCCCAAACAAAATTGGCGTCCTTTTTTTCCCCACAAATAGAGCTTTCTTTTGGTGGTATTTGATCACCTCTGCGGTTTTTATTTTTTGCGCTATAAACAAAAAAAGAGCGACAATTTTTTCAATATTTTTTACTTGTTGCTATAATAAATAGCCCATTTTTTTTGTTTTTAAAAAAACTTTTTTTTTCTCAGTTTAGGCCGATATGTATTCTTCTACATATTTTTGGTAAAAAAAAAAAAAAAAATCGCCCAAAAGTTATAGCGCTTACAAAATAGGGGACAGAATTATTATTAATTTTTATTATTAATTGTTTTTTACTAGTAATGGCGGCGATCTGCGATTTTTATTGGGACTGCGACGTTATGGCAGACACATCGGACACTTTTGACACATTTTTGGCGCCATTCACATTTATACTGCGATCAGTGCTATAAATATGCACTAATTACTGTATAAATGTGACTGGCATTAAAGGAGTTAACACTAGGGGGTGGGGAAGGGGTTAAATGTGTACCCTGAATTGTGTTCTAACTGTGGGGGGAGGGGGGTGACTGGGGGAGGTGACCGATCTGTGTCCCTATGTACAAGGGACACAGATTGGTCTCCTCTCTCCCCTGACAGGACATAGATCTCTGTGTTTACATCGCGGCCGCCAGGTCGGTATATCAGGAATGCGGCGGGCACGCGCGCGCCGCCAGCGGCACTCGCGCTCCCTCTAGTGGCCTAGAGGAGCGGAGGACGCATATATGCGTCCTCTCAGAGAATTAGAGCCACCCTGCGGCCGCACATAGTCGTACGGCTGTCAGGAAGTGGTTAAGTAAACAGATCATAATGCATGCATCCCTACCTTCGATTGCCCCTGCCATTTCTGGATAAATGCTGACCCAAAAACAAATGTTCTCATTACACCTTTTGTTCATTAACAGGTTCACTAGGCCATATTCAGCTTTAATTGATCTTCCCCTCACTCTCCTGTCACTCTAGTTATTTAAATGTCTGAATATTGTAAATTGCTGGAAGTTAGATAGTTAAGAAGGCACCACATCCCTGTAAATACATATATTGGTAGGAGTGGGAATATGGGATTTTTAGGGTACCAAAAATCAAATATATATAAAAAATATAAATTTATTTATACAACGTGTATAAAACATCACAGTATCATCATACAGTAATCATGATATGAGTAACCAGCGGTGACTTCTTGCTCTACATGTTTCACCATGCAATGGCTTCCTTAGGGCACTTCCAACAAGGACTGCATAGCATGGTAACTATAGGTGAAAAACAGTGTATTAAAATCAATATTTAATAATTGGAACAATATTTTAGATGCATCAAAAACAAAAATGTAATCATTTTGCAGATACAATTGGATCAAGGGTACCCCCGGTTGTGTCCCCACCTGAACTATGGAACATGACCTATGTATAGAGGTCACGACCCTGGTGTATCAAGGACATTGAAAAAAATGCGGAGATATCTGGTGTATCACAGAGAAGGACCACGAGGCTGAGGGTTGTCTAAAAAAAGGGGATACATGATGAGCTTAGATTAGCAAGAAAATAATCAACAAAACAACTATCTTTCTGACCATAGAAAATATAAATATATTCAAACCTCTAAAAACAGATGTGGTAACCAACTCATGGTACTGTTTGGTATTATAGCAGGTGAACCTTTCAAACGGTTAGTAGATCTAGGGGTTTCCCAGAAGACAAAACAGAAACAAGAAAAAAGGAGACATTAATTTCTAATCTGCTAACTTCCAGTCCTAGTAGTTTCCGCCATTGTCTATGCATTAATCACCTTTCACTAATTTCAAGCGTCCAGTATCACCTTGCTACCATCTCTGCCGCTGCCTGTCTAATGTAAAATATACAAATGAAGAACATTGATCCCAATGTTGAGGCATTTTGGTTAAATCTGAATCTCTCAAAGGAGAGATTCATATGGATCTAAAGAAAGGGTTTGTAACTAATGGACTTGTTCTTCATTTGTATACCGTATTTATTATGTTTTCTTACTCACTTTTACCTTGGCCTGAGAGGTTCCCTATTTGTTCCATTCTTCGCCCTCCTTGAACTAGGGATTCTACATTCCTTCTTCCTGTATGGAAATTTAATATCTAATTGTTGGAATTCATTTAATGATTTACAGACCCGGATTTGTCTTCTTTTTCCCAGGTCTGGCTTTTATTGGCAATATTTAATCAAACTTTGCCACCCTCAAGTACATTGAAATCGAGATAGGTGATCATACAGACACAAACAAAGAATAGTGCAGCGCTATATAAAAGTCCATCCAAAGATCCTCCTTGTGATAATCCAATAGTGGTAAAATTCACACACATGCAGGTGATGAATCGTGGATAGAAGAAAAACACCTCCACCAGTAGTAAAAATGGCCTCTCACCTCCCAGATCAGACCCTATAATGAGATCAGGGTCAATAGCGCTTTCCCATAAGGGATAAATCCAGGGGATGAAGTTGCCAGCTGACAAGCATGAAGCCAAAACAGATACACTCCGACCAGATGATGATTCATTCATATAAAAAAAGGAGATAACATAGTGTACTCTGTATGCGCACAAGGTTTAATAAAACAAATGTATAAAACTCACATTTTCAAGGCACTGATCCAGTGCCAGGGTAAACAGCGATAAAAAACATGTGTTGCAGTGGCTGCGGGTGCCGTCACGTCCTTCCCTCCGAACGTTGCGTCCCTAGGACAGGACTTCTTCAGCGGAATGTAGGGATGAATGGACAAACACCCAAGATATAGAGACCCGTGGTCATGGAGAAGCAATGGGAAATCCCAAGCCGCGCTCATCAAGTCATGTGACCTGACATGTCAGATGACCAGGGATTAACACAAAAAAAAAAAATTCTGACCTCTAGTGGACAGACCCAAAAATAGTAAATACTTTTCTGCTGCTTCTAATATGGCCGTTGGTGACCCCATTGCAGAGAATTACCCCACTTCCTGTCCCTGCGATGGGAGGGGATGAAATTAAGGGGGAATTTTCATCTATTTCCCGGCACCGTGTCCCATTCAGCTGGCGGTGCCAGCACTAAACACAACAACATATTGAAGTGAATGTGAACCACGGAACCACAGACACCCAGGGATTCTTCTCTGCTAACCCTATGGGGGAATCTCCCATATATGGGGGGAGTTGGCGCCACTAGCACATTGCGTCCCGAAATCTAGATGTTTATTGACTTGAAAAGCCATCAGTTACACCCTGCTGAGGGCAGACTTTCCATCATGGCACTGTAGGTTGCGCATGCATGTGACATAACTTCATTGTCATCATGCTGAATGGTTGCCGTGCTTGCGACACTTCCGGTGGCATTCGTAAATGCGCGGTGGTGATCTTTCGGCGTCCGCGCCTCATCGCCGTTATTGGACGCCGGTGAGGAGGAGGGGATATAATAGATCCCCTTTTACTGTAGACAGGCAGCGACTGAGTCGGTAGCAGGGAGATACTGGATGCTTAAAATTGGTGAAAGGTAATTAATGCTTAGACAATGGCGGGAACTACTAGGACTGGAAGTTAGCAGATTAGATATGAAAAAGAACAAGGTGGCAGTAACTGTAAGCGCAAATACGTAAGTGCACACACTGGCTGAAATGTTATGCTAAATAAGAAATTGATCCATAAGTAGTTCAAGGGTTAATCATGGCAGATCAATGGAGGCTGCTGTCCTCAGAGAGCTGGCTCTGTGATAGTCAAGAAGAAGGTAAAGAAGGAAGCTCCACCTGAGTGTAGTATTTAAGACAGCTTTAATGGCACAGATAAAATCACATTAACAGGAAACAGGAAATACAAGGGCTCATCTGTGTTTCAATGGTCCTGATCTGAGGCTTCCATACGGACGACTGACACACAGATGAGCCCTTGTATTTCCTGTTTCCTGTAAGTGTGATTTTATCTGTGCCATTAAAGCTGTCTTAAATACTAAACTCAGGTGGCGCTTCCTGCTCTACCTTCTACTTGATTAAATATGAATAGGGATGACCCGAACACCCCCCCCCCTTCTGTTTGCAGCAAAACATGCGAACAGGAAAAAATTAATTCGAACACTATGGGACACTTTAACGGTCACTCTCCTTGCGCCAGAGAGGGGGTGGGGTCACCCGCGCACATGACATGTGGCCCCGCCCTCAGCTATAAAAGAGCTGTCAACCCGGCAGAGCGTCATTCGGCCGGGCGCCTACTATTGAGGCGTGAAATGGTGGACTGGGGTCCGTGTGTATATGTGATGTCAAATATGTGACACAATAAAACACAAAGTGGAAATATAAATAATGAAAATAAATGAAAATCACACCCAGTGAACATATAAAGTGGAAAAGAATATCACCAAAAGCTAAGTGAGACTGGTAAATAGAGTCTCAAAAATATATAAACAAATGATGGCGGACTGAAAAAGTGTCATGGGTAAAGGAAGCTATAAACCATAATTAATAAACAAAGATCAATGAACAAAATGGTGCGAAACAGTCCAAAAATAATGTCCAAAGGAAACTTCTGCTAGTGATGGATAGATAAGTGCCCGAATATTTGGGGGGTGTCCACTAATGGTCTCCCAGAACTCTCACCTGAATAAGGTGGGGAAAAATGCATGCAACATGGAGAACAAGTCACGTGATCGTGACGTAACGACGTAGAGTTTGTCAGAGGGGATAGAGCGTCCATCACCACCGGAGGTCCTCTGTGTTACAGTAAGGCCTCGTACACACGAGGGGATATGTCCGCTGAAAACGGTCCGATGGACCGTTTCAGCAGACATCTCCGCTCGTGTGTATGGGCTAGCGGACAGATTTCTCCACCCGACAGATTTCAAAGCATGCTTTGAAATCTATCCAGTGGGAATCTGTCCACCCGACAAGTCTGCTGGTTAGTACACTTACCAGCAGACATGTCGTCCCCCACCGCCGCCGCACCGCCGCCGAATGGATTCGGCGCATGCGCGGAAGTGTTTAACTTCCTGGTGCGGTGACGTGGCGATTACGTGGCGGCGTCAACGTCACCGCCGCGTCACCGCCACGTCACCGCGCCGTCCGGCGGCGGGGAATTTGATCCGATGGTGAGTACACGCCATCGGATCAAACTCCCGATCGGACATATCCGATGGAAATGGTCCGCGGACCGTTTTCATCGGATATGTCCGATCGTCTGTACGCCGCCTAAGAGTCCATCTGTTTTTACCATTAAACATTATTCAATTTCAAACGTACTTCACCATTGTGGCAAACCCTGTTGTTTATTTTCCCCTTGACCAACGAGCATTCCCCCTATCCATTCTGAGGGCATTGATCCATCATCAAGGGATATTGAGAGAACACTGGAGTGTGGAAGGAGAGCCCGGGAGATGCACTGATTATGTTACATGCATTTTTCCCCACCTTATTCAGGTGAAAGTTCTGGGAGACCATTAGTGGACACCCCCCAAATATTCGGGCACTTATCTATCCATCATCAGTGGAAGTTTCCTTTGGACATTATTTTTGGACTGTTTCGCACCATTTTGTTCATTCATCTTTGTTTATTAACCACTTCCCTACGGCCATACGACTTAATACGGCCGCAGGGTGGTTTTAAATCTCTGGAGCGCCGTGTTTCTACGGCAGCTCCTTTCCTTGTTCCCCGCGCGCGCTCCCGTGCACGCAGCGGGGAACTACTGTGCTGGCCGTGTCTCCTGGACACAGACAAACACAGATCGCGCTGAATAGCCAATCACAGCGGCTATTTACAGCGCGATCTGTGCAGCCAATGGGAGATGATCTCAAATGTAAACATATGAGATCATCTCCCGTTGCCTGCTCTCCCTCCTCACACAGACAGCGCGTTTGAGGAGAGAGAGAGCTACTGTGAGTGAAAGTAAACGTATACAGTGTCCCAAATCAGTCCCCAATCAGTTCCACCAGTACTACCAGTGCCCACCTGTGCCACCAGTGTCACCAGTGTCACCAGTGCCCACCTGTGATCACTGCTGCCTCAGTGCACATCAGTGCAAATCATTGCCCACCTGTACCACTAGTTGCCCACCTGAGATCAGTGACCACCTGTGATCAGTGCCACCTCAGTGCCCACCAGTACCACCTGTGCCACCAGTGCCCACCTGTGATCAGTGCCCACCTGTGATCAGTGCCGCCTCAGTGCACATCAGTGCGTATCAGTGCGTATCAGTGCCCACCAGTACCACCAGTGCCCACCTGCGATCAGTGCCCACCTGCGATCAGTGCCCACCAGTGCGTATCAGTGCCCACCAGTGCGTATCAGTGCCCACCAGTGCGTATCAGTGCACATCAGTGCGTATCAGTGCACATCAGTGCGTATCAGTGCGTATCAGTGCACATCAGTGCGTATCAGTGCACATCAGTGCCCGCCAGTACCACCTGTGCCACCAGTGATCAGTGCCCACCTGTGATCAGGGCCGCCTCAGTGCACATCAGTGCGTATCAGTGCGTATCAGTGCATATCAGTGCCCACCTGTGCCACCAGTACCACCTGTACCACCAGTGCCCACCTGTGCCCACCTGCGATCAGTGCCCACCTGCGATCAGTGCCCACCTGCGATCAGTGCCCACCTGCGATCAGTGCACATCAGTGCGTATCAGTGCACATCAGTGCGTATCAGTGCCCACCAGTACCACCAGTGCCCATCTGTGCCACCAGTGCCCACCTGTGCCACCTGTGCCCACCTGTGCCCACCTGTGCCCACCTGTGCCACCAGTGCCCACCTGTGATCAGTGCCGCCTCAGTGCACATCAGTGCGTATCAGTGCACATCAGTGCTCACCTGTGCCACCAGTACCATCTGTGCCCACCTGTGATCAGTGCCCACCTGCCGTCTCAGTGCACATCTGTGCCACACACCTCTGAAGTCACCAGCATGTCAAAACGTTGCTTTTCCCTCAAGCAGGCATATGAAATTATTTCCGCGGCTGACGAGAGCAATGGGGAGCTCTCTTCTTCCGATTCCGATTTGGACGTAAACTATGAGCCAGTCTACACTAGTGGAACAGCCACAGGCTCAGAGGGGGAAGATAATCAGCCCGCCAAAAGAAGGCGCTCTGGTGAGGAGGCAGTGGCATCCACCAGCCCTGTCATGCCATCCACCAGCACCGTCATGCCATCCACCAGCACTGTCATTCCATCCAACAGCACCGTCATTCCATCCAACAGCACCGCAGTGCCATCCACAAATACTGAAGTGCCATCCACCAGCACCGAAGAACCTCGGCAACAAAGGCCAAGGACCCATGCCAGCCTTCCCTATGCCCTTCAGTACCCCTTGTGGCTTCCTCCAAATTCCGGAGAAGCCAACATTCCCCCTTTCACTGCCCAGCCAGGAGTCCAGGTGAACACAGACAATTTTTCCCCAATTAATTTTTTTGATTTATTTTTAACTGAGGAACTGCTATCTAGCATTGTGGCCCAGTGCAACTTATATGCCCAACAATTCATTTCCAACAATCCCACATCTTCGTATGCCCGTCCCTTCGAGTGGAGAGACCTAACAGTGGAGGAGTTTAGGATTTTTTTAGGCCTCACCTTTTGCATGGGACTCAACCCAAAAAACGAAAAGCATTCCTTTTGGTCAAAACGCCCCATTTATCATATGCCCATCTTTTCTACAACAATGCCCAGAACCAGGTACTTCATGATCATGAGGTTCCTCCACTTCAACGATAATACCCAGTGCCTTCCCCGAAATCACCCAAATTTTGACAGGCTTTTCAAAATTCGCCCCTTACTAAATTATTTTTCTGAATTATTCCCCCAAATATATACCCCGGAAAAAAACATTTGTGTCGATGAGTCCCTCGTTAAATTTTGTGGCCGACTGAAAATAAAGCAGTTCATTCCCAGCAAAAGGGCCCGCTATGGGGTGAAGATTTATAAACTTTGTGAACGAGCCACAGGGTACCTGTATTCCTTCTTAGTCTACGAAGGGAAGGACACCCAGCTGAATCCCCCCAATTGCCCAGACTACTTGGGATCAAGTGGAAAAGTTGTCTGGCAACTCATCAACCCCCTACTGGATAAAGGCTACCATTTGTACGTGGATAATTTCTATACCTCTCTTCCCCTGTTCCACAACCTTCATCGGAAGCAGACCCCAGCATGTGGCACGGCAAGAAAGAACAGGAAAGGCTTTCCTCAAAGCCTTGTGAATAAGAAGCTGAAGAAAGGGGAATCGGCAAGTCTGCGCAACAAGGAGGTTCTTGCAGTGAAGTGGAAGGACAGAAGAGAGGTATACATGTTGTCCTCCATCCACAACAATTCGTTTGCGGAAACCCGCAGAGGGCGTGGCACCACCGTCCAAAAGCCCACATGTATCCGGGACTACAATTTGTTCATGGGGGGAGTCGACTTGAACGACCAAATGTTGGAACCTTACCTTGCCATAAGACGCACGTACCATTGGTACAAAAAAGTAGCTATTTATTTTTTTCAATTGGCCGTATACAATTCATATATAATTTATCGTAAGTCCACCCAAAACCCCCTACCCTTCCTTGGCTACCAGGAAGAAGTCACCACTTCCCTGATATTCCCGAACGACCTGCCCCAGAACATCCGATCAGATGTTCTAAGTCGACTCTCCGAACGCCATTTCCCTGATAAAGTTCCTCTCACATCAACAGGCCGACGAGGTCAAAAAAGATGCAAGGTGTGTGCCAGTGAAGGAGTCAGAAGAGACTCAGTTTATCATTGTGTTGATTGTCCTTCCCAACCAGGCCTCTGTGTAGTTGGCTGTTTTCGGCGTTACCATACCAAACTAAATTATTAATCCTCCGTTCCTGCCTTCTCACACCTATACACCCCTTATGCCACTGCCTGCCCTGTAACTGACCCCGGCTTGTTTTTCGACCACGATTCTGCCTAATGATTTTGTAATACCTCTGCCTGATCTGGAATTGACCCTGGACTGTTTTTCGACCATTCTTCTGCCTAACGATTCTGTAATGCCTCTGCCTGATCTGGAATTGACCCTGGACTGTTTTTCGACCATTCTTCTCCCTAACGATTCTGCAATGCCTCTGCCTGATCTGGAACTGACCTCGGACTGTTTGACCATGTTTTTGCCTGCCTCTTGGACTGATCTTGTACCCTGCTACTGGACTAGTGGGATTTAACACAGGGGTCTCACATATGTGAGGGGCTCCAGAAAAGATTTTCTAGATGAAGAAAACATTTTTTTTGTTTTCTCATACTAGATTAGGGTCTGGTTGCCCGGAGGCTTCAAAGAGATTTGGGTGGGAGAAGCCTCTACCCCTGTCCCAGTTCTGTCCTGAACGAGGCCCTCCATCATGCCTCTGCCTGTTGCATGAACTGACCACCTGCACTAACCCTGATGGGACAGTATCCCTGCCTGGATGTTGCTGACCAAGTCCCTGCCTGCTGCCTGGACCAGTGCTATCCTGCTGTGTAGAACTGCTCTACTATTACCACAGGTAATCTTTTGTTTACGCTTTACTCAGCATAATGTATTTCGGGGTGTAACTCTTGGTATGTGCATGCTATGTGTCTCTGGAACACCTGACGGTGTTCCTTGCATGTTGGATCTCTGTATGTGGTCAGGCTGTGTAGAAGTCTAACACATGTGGTATTGTTGTACTCAGGAGGAGTAGCAGAATTTATTTTGGGGTGTCATTTTTGCTATCTAAATGCTATGTGTTGGAAATATCTTGTAAATGGACAGCTTTGTGTAAAAAAAATGGGTTTTCATTTTTTTTCCACATATTCCAAAAACTGCTGGAAAAAAATAAACCGTTCAAAAGACTCATTATGCCTCATAGATTATACGTTGGGGTGTTAGCTTTCCAAAATGGGGTCACTTTGTGGGTAATTCCATTGTACTGGTGTTCCAGGGCCTTCAAAAGTGTAATAGGTAGTCAACTAGTTAGATGTGCAATTTATGCTCCTAAAACCCCTGATGGCGCTCCCTGCATTTTGGGCCTCCGTATGTGGCCAGGCAGTGAAAAAGTCTCACACATGGGGTATCGTTTTACTCAGGAGGAGTAGCAGAATGTATTTTGAGGTGTCATTTTTTCTATGTACATGCTATGTGTTGGAAATATCTTATCAATGGACAACTTTGTGTAAAAAAAATGTGTTTTCATTTTTTTTCCACATATTCCAAAAACTGCTGGAAAAAAATAAACCGTTCAAAAGACTCATTATGCCTCATAGATTATACGTTGGGGTGTTAGCTTTCCAAAATGGGGTCACTTTGTGGGTAATTCCATTGTCCTGGTGTTCCAGGGCCTTCAAACGTGTAATAGGTAGTCAACTAGTTAGATGTGCAATTTATGCTCCTAAAACCCCCGATGGTGCCCCCTGCATTTTGGGCCTCTGTATGTGGCCAGGCAGTGAAAAAGCCTCACACATGGGGTATCATTTTACTCAGGAGGAGTAGCAGAATGTATTTTGGGGTGTCATTTTTGCTATGTACATGCTATGTGTTGGAAATATCTTATCAATGGACAACTTTGTGTAAAAAAAATGTGTTTTCATTTTTTTTACACATATTCCAAAAACTGCTGGGAAAAAAAAAAACATTCAAAAGACTCATTATGCCTCATAGATTATACGTTGGGGTGTTAGCTTTCCAAAATGGGGTCACTTTGTGGGTAATTCCATTGTCCTGGTGTTCCAGGGCCTTCAAAAGTGTAATAGGTAGTCAACTAGTTAGATGTGCAATTTATGCTCCTAAAACCCCCAATGGTGCTCCCTGCATTTTGGGCCTCCGTATGTGGCCAGGCAGTGAAAAAGCCTCACACATGGGGTATCGTTTTACTCAGGAGGAGTAGCAGAATGTATTTTGGGGTGTCATTTGTGGTATGCACATGCCATGTGAGAGAAATAAGCTATTACAATGACAATTTTGAGAATTTTTTTAAATGAAAAATAAAAATCTTAATTTTGCAAAGTATTCTGGGAAAAAATTACAACTTCAAATAACTAACCATGCCTCTTACTAAATACCTTGGAATGTCTACTTTCCAAAATGGGGTTATTTGGGGGTCATTTGTACTTTCCTGGCTTGTTAGGGTCTCAAGAGATGAGATAGGCCTTCAATACATCAGGTGTGATCATATGTGATAATTTTTTATGATTTGCACTATAGCTTGTAGACTCTAAAACTTTCACAAAGACCAAATAATTTCCAAAAAATGTGGGTTATTTTTATAAAAGACATGTAGCAGTATAAATTGTGGCCAAAATTTATGAAGAAAAATTTATAATTTGCAAAATTTTATCACAGAAACTAAGAAAAAATTTTTTTTTTCCCAAATTTTCTGTCTTTTTTCATTAATAGCGCAAAAAATAAAAACCGCAGAGGTGATCAAATACCACCAAAAGAAAGCTCTATTTGTATGAAAAAAAGGACAGAAAAATCATTTGGGTATAGTGTTGCATGACTGAGTAATTCTCATTCAAAGTGTGAGAGCGTTGAAAGCTGAAAATTGGTCTGGTCAGGAGGGGTGTTTAAGTGCCCAGTATGGAAGTGGTTAATTATGGTTTATTGCTTCCTTTACCCATGACACTTTTTCAGTCCGCCATCATTTGTTTATATATTTTTGAGACTCTATTTACCAGTCTCACTTAGCTTTTGGTGAAATTCTTTTCCACTTTATATGTTCACTGGGTGTGATTTCCATTTATTTTCATTATTTATATTTCCACTTTGTGTTTTATTGTGTCACATATTTGACATCACATATACACACGGACCCCAGTCCACCATTTCAGTCCACAATACACACATGTGTTAGCGCTTATCATTCCCCCCCTTTTATCACCTTTTGTGTATTTAGTGAATTCTTTGAGATACAGCTGCTTTCACGCTCACATTAGGCTACACCACAGTCACTTTTTTCACTTCATTACTCACAGTAGCGCAAAAGTTACCCCATTTACACTATACCATTGAGGCGGTATCGTTCGTACTGGTGTTTTTTTTTTTGCAGTATCGCCCGAGAGTGGATTATATCGTTGGAACCTTTTTTTCCTTTTTAATAAAGGACTTGTCCCAAACTGTCTCCTGTGGTTTTTAACATTTTGACACTTTTTTTGTGAAATGGTAGGGGTACAATGTACCCTGTTACCAATTCACATGGGGGGCGGGATCTGGAGTTCCCCTTTGTTAAAGGGGGCATCCAGATTCCGATAACCCCCCCTGCCCGCAGACCCCCACAGCCACCCCATGTTGAGGGCAAGTGACCTGGTGAGGTTCAGGAGGGGGGCGCTCTCTCGTCCCCCCTCTTTTCCTACAGCCTGCCAGGTTGTGTGCTCGGATAAGGGTCTGGTATGAATTTTTGAGGGGAATCCCAAGCCATTTAATATCTTAATATCCATACCAGAACTGAAGGGCCTGATATTGAATTTGGGGGGGACCCCACGCATTTTTAAAAACAAATTTGGTTCGGGGTTCTCCTTAATATTACCCCTCAAGGGTCTGGTATGGATTTTTGAGTGGAACCCCACACCATTTAATATCTTAATATTCATACCCTTTGGGTCTGGTAATGGACTAAGGAGGAACCCATGCTTTTTTTTCAATTACTTTTATCGATTAGGACAATGTCATTGACGGCACATGCTGCCGATTTGACATGCGATTTTACATGTCAAATCACATGTCAAAATGCTCCAGTGTGAACCAGGGCTTAATTTACATATTTAAATGCACCTCCCTTTTTATTGTGGCAGTTCTTGGTGACTGGTTGGTTAGGCACTGAGTGCTGCTTTGTTTTAGAGTGGAACAGTGAGAGCAATAGATGTCACCAGCACACACCATGGGTCTTCAAAATTGGGTCCAAAGTTTTATTCAGTGATCACATCATTAAAGCAAACAGCAACTGTCCAGAGCCATGCAGGACCCCTTTATCAGACACCTGACAGGGTCCTGCGTGGCTCCGAACCATTACTGTTTTTCTGTAACAATGTATTTACTGAATAAAGCTTTGGACTTCATTTTTGAGACCCATCGTGTTCTGGTGACATCTCTCACTCTAATTGTTCACAGTTCCAGCCAGTAAGCCAGTAGTTGCTTCAGCACCCACTTTTACATACAGCCGCTTTGGAAATGTGCAATGGAGTAGAGCAATACATCAGGGGTGGCCCATCCATTAAGGGCGCACGGGCGCCGCCTCCCCTATCCTTGCCACCGCCGCCACCTCTGTCAATGCGTCTGGCCCCTTTCAGGATGCCGGTGCATGAATTACTGGGGCCAGGGTGTTTTTTTGAAGCACCTGATTAGGGC
Source organism: Rana kukunoris (assembly GCA_029574335.1). Taxonomy (NCBI): domain Eukaryota; kingdom Metazoa; phylum Chordata; class Amphibia; order Anura; family Ranidae; genus Rana; species Rana kukunoris. The sequence goes on along the minus strand of CM056049.1, from coordinate 210,044,984 downwards.
CAGAGTCTCTAATAGGCCTAGGTGTGTTAGAATAGCGAATGAATATTTACTATTCTCACACTGAATCGCCTCTCCGCCAATCAGGAAGCGGGCTCTGAGACATGTTTCCTGATTGGCTGAAAGAAGAAGCATTCCAATTCGCCTGGGGGAGAAGGGAGGAGACGAACGGCAAAAGTCGCCATGATACCGAGAAGGAGAGCAGGAAAAGGGGAAGACGACACAAGTCTGGAAGCGCTGCCTGCCATAGAGGGGAAAGAGAGGCCACAGTGATGCCAAGGAGGAGAGCAGGGGAAGCCATTGCCTGTTGGGAAACGCTGCTCGCCATAGATGTGGTAAGTACCAGAGTCCTAACCGACCGACCAACCGGACCGACCAACACCCCCTTAAAAAATTTACCACCAGCCGCAACTGGTCTTCATTCTCCAGCCTAGGGGGGGGGGGTCTGATGTGGCCCTTTGCTTGCCATTAGTCTAATGGACAATAAACTGGCCCTTTGTTTAGAAAATTTGGAGACCCCTGGAATAGAGTGTCATGTGTTCCCTCTGACCTGAAAATACTAAATATTTTCTGGAAGATTAGGCAATGGATTGTAGCAGTTCTCCTGTAAAGCAAACCTATTACTTTGCCTAGTATGGGAAAAATACAGGCTCACATTACCTTTTTTTAATTTTTTTATTTTCAGGCTAAAGCAAGCCATAGTTGAAATTTGGTTCAGCAGGGACCGGCCAAATTTCATTCCATCTATGGCAAAATGGCTGCAGCACATTCTGTTGTATTCTGGCAGAATACAATTGCAGAGCAGGGATGTTTCCTCCATCCACCTTGCTTGTATGAATGGAGGAATCTGCTCAGTTTTTTTTTTCGATCAGCCTGCTGGCTGTTTGAAAAAAGATTGACCCTTTTATGGCCAAGTTTGGAGTTTGATGAAGTATTAAACCTAAATATCAAAAATGTTCTATATATTGCAGCTTTTATGTCTCCCCTCTATTTTTACCTGGTGATCTCGCCAGCAACATATCATCTGTATTTTCTCTGGGTAAAGGAGGAACAGAGACACCTTTGGACAGCAGTATTGTCAGTCAGGGCGAGGAGAGTGTTAGATTTACCAGCAATTTTAGATACACTAAACAATTTCAAACTCTAGTTAAAGTTGAGTTCCACCCAAAAGTGGAACTTCCGCTTTAAGCACTCCTCGCCCCCTTACATGGCATGTAATTTTTTTGGGAGGGGATTGGGGGCTTAGGTAGGAGTGGGACTTCCTGTCCCACTTCCTACTTCCACCTACGGACCGCCTAGGTGACTCCTCCTCTGCCCCTAGGTGGCCCCTCCCTCTAGGCGATCTCCTGGGACACGTGACAAGTCCCAGGAGATTCTGGGAGCTCAGCGCGACTTGCGCATGCGCATTGCGTGCCTGGCTGTGAAGCCGAAAGCTGTCACAGCCGGGTGCCCAGAATGTGAATGGAGGCGCTGAGGAGAGGAGTGATGCTCTGTGCAGCCGCATCGCTGGATCGTGGAACAGGTAAGTGTCTGCTGAATTTTAAAAAAATAATTAAAAGGCTGGAACTCTGCTTTAATAACATCAAAGAATACTTAGATGAAATAACCTTTTAAAATAAAATTTTCCATAAAAATAATATAATAATTAGTCGAAATATTAGAAGGAACACACTAAAACACAAGGGGCCAGATTCACAGAGCGATTACGCCGGCGTTACAGGAAATGCGTGGCATAAGTCTAAATTTGTGCATTCGTTTCGATGCGCCGTATCCCCAAAACGAGATACGCAAGAAATCTACTTTTTTTTGTCCGGCGTAATTTCGATAGACAGGCGCATCCGTCGGCGCAAAACTGCGCTAGACACACCATTGATTTGCTATTCAAATATGCTAATGAGGGAGTTATGGGGATCCACAAAAGAATGTTGTTGCAGCGCAGGCTACGAGCTGTGCGCAACAGCTGCACGGCCTGTCTAAAATTAGACCATATAAAAGGTGGTATAAAATTAGACAATCCGTCTACATGTCAGAGAAAGAAACACTGTTAGTGAGGAGCTGAGCAGTCACACGTGTTGCACAACAATCTGTATGCCAACATGCCAGGGACATCCTTGCTCATAGCTATACTACTGACTTTAGAGGAGCAAAGAAGGAGGAGGGCACGGAGGAGGGCACGGAGGAGGGCACGGGAGAGGATATACCGCACACGCATAGACCTCTTTGGCATGAGTGATTCTGAGGTGTATCGCATCTTCAGATTCACCCCTCATGCCATCCTGGAATTAACCACAACCTTGTAGGAGGACATCACCAGCCCAACACACCGCTCACATGAAGTGCAGCCACTGGTCAAGGTCATGGCAACACTCCATTTCCTTGCCAGTGGCTCTTTTCAAAGAACAAGTGGAGTGGTGGCTGGGATGTCACAATCCTCCATGAGCAGATGTGTGCACCAGGTTGTCCCTGCAATCCTCAGACGCATGGCCAACCAAATCATCAAACCCACCACTGAGGACCTGCGGCTGAAGGCAATGACAGATTTCTACAGAATTGCCAGATTCCCACGCACCGTGGGGGCCATTGATTGCACACATGTGGCACTCCAGCCCCCCCATGAGACAGAGCACATATACCGCAATCAGAAGCATTGGCATTCCATCAACGTACAGGTGATAGTCGATGCCCAAGGCCTCATATGGCACGTCCGTGCCAAACACCCCGGATCCAGCCATGACAGCTACATCTACAATCAGAGCCCCATCCGAATGGAATTCGAACAGAACGTGTATGGGGACACCTGGCTGGTTGGTGAGTGACATGGGTGGCAGGCATGACTGTCCCCCCCATGATGCACACATCACAAGGGGCACATGCATGACTAACATCCTCCTGTCTTTTCCCTTACAGGTGACTCTGCATATGCACTGGGACCCCATCTCATGACTCCTATCCGGAACCCCCAAACACCAGGAGAGGAAAGATACATTGAAGCCCACGCCCAAACACGTGCAGTGGTGGAGCGCACCTTTGGCCTCCTGAAGTCACGTTTCCGATGCCTGGATAAGTCTGGGGGGACCCTGTTGTATTCCCCAAACTTCGTGTGCCAGATCATCGGTGCATGTTGCCTGCTGCACAACTTTGCAGTGAGAAAGGGCCTGCAGATTGACATACGTGATGACCTGACCCCTGAACCAGACAATCCCCCCCTAACCGAGGCTACCCCGTCTTCTGAGGGAAGAGCAGCCAGGAGACAGCTCACATTAGGCATCTTTGCACGTTAAACACACACATTAATCATGGCACAATGAGAATGCATGCATGCACACCACTGTGGTCCCTAGCACAGACACATGACATCCTCATCAAATTGGATTAGCACAAGCCCACCATGCTGGGCTTGTGAGCAGCAACGCCACGCCACGGCTCCAATTATGTCACTGTACATTCATACACCATTCACACGGACCTGGGGATCACTTCTCCCTGGTCCTGGGGAACCCTTCTCCACCAAAACTGAGGATGACACCCCTTTTCCGGCAGGAATATCACCCCCACATTCGAAAAACATTCACAACACAAAAAAAAATAAAAAATGTCCAGAAAAAAAAAAAAATCCAGGAAAAACAAAAAAACAAAAAAAAAAAAAGGGGGAAAACAAATTAATGCCGCTGGCGTGAGCCACGCCTGGGGCGCCCATGGCCACGGCCCCGGCTCCTCAGGGAAGACTCATGGAGAGGGGGGGGTAATCCGGGGAAGGAGGAGCAGCCCCTGGTCTCTGCCCACCTGGCGGCCTGCCCTCCAAGGCCACGGCAATTCTGGTCAGGCCAGCACTTAGTGTTGCCGTATTAGCCTGGATAGCCTGGGTGAGGGCCCTCACATCCTGCCCAACGTCTGCTGTAGTAGTCTGCAGTTCGCTTAGGCAGTTTGTAAGAGCCAGGGAGTGGCAGTCCAGGTCCCCAAGCATATCCTTTAAGGAGGACAGGCTCTCCTCCATCCGCCCCAAAGTCTGGCTGACCTGTCCCAGATGGCGGGTCTGAAGGGCCTGGTCCCTTCTCAGATTGGCGGGCAGAACCTCGGCCATCCCCCTGGTCTTCTGGGATGACTTCCTGCCTCCAGCTGAGGCTTGTGGCCGGGGGGGAAGGGGAGCCCCTTGGGAGGGGAGCCCTGTTGGAGGAGGAGTGGGAGGGGCTAGCCCTTATGGAGGGCTGGCTGCTGGCAGCCAGAGAGGAGGACTCCTCCAAAAACAGCAATCCACTGGCTGACATGACATCCTCCTCCTCCTCAAACTCCTCCTCCTCAACCTCCTCCGGCCTTGTCGGGGGGTCCTCATCAGGCTGTTGTCCCTGGGATGGTGCGGTCAGGCCAGATGGCCCAGCACCCTCCTGCACATCTGTGGATGACACAAAACATTCACAGGTTGGAGGAACCACACACTTGCCACATATTCCCTTTCACCCCCCCACATGCTACACACCTGATAGGGCAAACAAACCTTACCTGGCATCACGCCTTCATGACTGGAGTCATAGCCAGGCAGGCCCTCCACCTGTTGTCTATGAAAGGTCTGGGCCACTGCACGCTCCTCCGCTGTCAGCTGAACAGGGCATGGTGGGCCCATTCCTGTGCCCCTGGCATGGGCTGCCATTTTGGCCAGCTTCTTTCTGACCAGACGCCGGAGGTCATTGATTTTCTTTTCAATCCCCGGCCGTGTCCGGGTCTCCCCCCCCCCCCGCTGAATTCACCTGGTCAGTAATGTGCTGCAAAATCTCACACCTCCGGGTGGTGTTGGCACTCTCCGGGCCGTGGAGGAAACGCCCATATTGGGTAATGGCCCGGGCAATGATTTGTTTCTCCCCCAAAGAAAAATTCAACTTCCTCTTCCTCTCAGTCATACTCATACAACAACTCTCTCGCAAACAATCACCAAAAATCACTCAGAAAAACAAGCAGGTAAAATCAAGCAACAAAACAAACAAACAAAAATCTATCAACCAAAAAGTCTCACAAGCAGTCACCAAAAAACACTTTCAAATATATTTTACCAAACACTAGATCAAACAGTCAACAAATATAACAAAGACAAGTCACAACGCAACAAACAACAGAACAAAAGCACCTTGCTGTATAGGGAGGGATACAAAGGGATGTACTTTTGCAAAGGAAGTGCGTTTGTGTCTGTCTATTTATGCTGTCTGCGTAGTTCACAAAGTTGCCCGGGTCCACTTCCAATTTCACTGATTGCGCCTTTCCCGAGTTGTGAGCATGCGCACAGAGGTGCTGACCATGGTCTGCTTCATGCGCGCATGCGCGAGCCGGCCGGCCCTTCATTTGCATGGGGTCACGGCTCATTTCAATGTAACATGCCCACGTCCTTCCCAATTTGAATTACTCCGCCTTACGCCTCTGAAATGACATTGCACCAGCGCTAATTTTTGCGCAAATCAATCGAGAATACGGTGATTGCGCCGCTACATTGTGGCAGTCTAACGTAAAGGAGGTGCGCTACGCCAGTCAAAAAATGCGCCGATGTACGTGAATCTGGCCCAAGGTGCTTAGTGATGAAAAATTAAGCCTTTAGAATGGGTTATACAGTATATTGTTTGTGATGAAAAGTGAGAAATGTCTTAGGCCTCGTACAAACGAGCAGACAGATTTGTTCAAATCTGTCTGTCCGACAGATTTGAACAAATCTGTCTGCTGGGATTTTGGCTTGCTCGCGTGTACACACGAGCAAACCAAAATCCCCGCCAGCAGACGGCACGCTGACGTGTCGGTGACGTTGCCGCCGCCACGTCACCGCACCAGGAAGTAAAACACTTCCGCGCATGCGCCGAATCCATTCGGCGGCGGTGCGGCGGCGGTGCGGGACGACATGTCTGCTGGTAAGTGTACTAACCAGCAGACATGCCGGGCGGACGGATTCCCACCCGATAGATTTCAAAGCATGCTTTGAAATCTGTCGGGTGGCCAAATCCGTCGGCTCGGCCGTACACACGATCGAATATGTCTGCTGAAACGGTCCAGCAGACCGTTTCCAGCGGACAGATTTGATCGTGTGTACGAGGCCTAACAGTAAGCTTGGTTGGCTTTATATAATGAACATTGTGCAACCAAAAGCTGTAATTGTGGTATTATATATTATTTATGGTCGTGGCCCTCTGACTGAGAGTGATGTGGATCACATAAACACGAGACAAGACTTACAACATAAATAGACCTGAAGTGTGCCTTGGTGGTCTGGTCAGTATACCAAGAAAAGGGGGCATACAGAAAGTAAGTAATGGGTAGTTGTTGAAGAAGGATATGCTGAGAAGTGCCCTGAAAAAGGGAAGGGCGGGAGGGTGTTGAATGCGATTGAATGCGCAGACTCACGGACATGAGGTGAGCTGGGAAGAGTCGGCCCAGTGACGTTTAGCACTGCACACTTAACCGACAAAGAGCATGTGTGAGTGAGCTGCTTAAATACCCTCCGGGCTCCTCCCATAAACTCAGGCCACCATACTGGCCTTCTTATTTATGGTCGTGGCCCTCTGACTGAGAGTGATGTGGATCACATAAACACGTGACAAGACTTACAACATAAATAGACCTGAAGTGTGTCTTGGTGGTCTGGTCAGTATGCCAAGAAAAGGGGGCAAAAGACTTAGATAGGGAAATAGCTTATATTGATTTCTTGTATTTATTGAGCCAGCTTGGTTAAGGCTTGTGCCATTTCTTCCTGAGGATTTGGTAAAGGCTTGTGCCATTTCTTCCTGAGGATTTGGGATGTATGTGGCAAAACAAGGAGACTTCCCATCAGCCTGGTATCTTGATTACGTGGTCTGGTACTCCCTGTAGGTGTTCGAAAGCGAGTCGGGTGGCGTCGGAGCAGTTTCTGACTGCCGGAGCCACTGACTGTAAATTCACTAGGTCGTAGGGAACCGTAGAAGGCCTGGTAGATGGCTGCTTGGGTGACTATGCTGGGCAAGGCCCTAAATGGGGAACGAGTAAGGATTTCAGACATGTCCCTAAAGAGGGCACTCTTAAAAGGTAGGCGCTTGCCACTGACTACAGGTTGGTGCTTCTGTATGCCCTGTAGAAGGGACTTGACTGCATGGGCTCGAGAATACTGACAGTTTACTGGGGTCCTGCAGGGACAGGAAATGCAGAATGCCATCTAGATATGGCGTGATAGTATTGTGAGAAAGGGTCAGCTGCGTGTGGCAATACGATATGAAGGCTAGGACGTGTCTAACGTTGCCTATTGCTGCTCCGAGGCAAGTGGCCAAAAATTAGCGGTTAGTGTTCCAAGCAGTGCGATAGGCCTTCAGTGTGTTGCGTGCCAAGGACTGGTTAATAAGCTGGGTTGAGTTGGTGAGACGCTACTTCAGTCCATCGTCAGCAATGACCAGGGTGGGACAGGGATGGTTATTGGGTCGGCTCCAGGCTCTTGCTGGAAAAACAAAGTAAGGTTCGATTTGGGACAGAGCATCAGCTGCGATTTCGCATTTGCCTGGAATATGTCTACAGAAGATATTAAACAGGAAGGACGTGATGGGGAGAGGCTTGATCTACCTTAATTTATGAAGTCGGCTGTGGCTTGATTGTCTGTGGTGAAGAACACTGTCTGTCCAGTTCAAGTGTGGCCCCAGACCTGGGCAGCTGCCACAATGTTGTACAGCACGAGGCGTGATGAAGACTGGGTGAAGCAGAAATTTAAGAGAATTTCTGGGGGCCAAAGTTTGGAGAACCAGTGGCGGACGAAAAATGCACGTAAAAGCCTGTGGTGGCTCGGCTGACACTGGCGGGATGAAGATTGAAATGCTGTTCTATCAGGTGGGGAAGTTGCTCCACATAGCTAAGTCTGCTACTGATGCTTGGTCTAGTTTGAGAACTTGGACTGGATCTTGCATTGGTGTGAGAAAATCAAGACAATACACAGGTGCTCAACAAGACGATATACATGCACTCGCTGACCAACGTGCACTCGCTGATCAACGTGCACTCGCTGATCAACGTGCACTCGCTGACCAACGTGCACTCACAGACCAACGTGCACTCGCAGAACAATGTGCACTCGCTTGTGCTGGATGGAAACCTGAACTAACTGCAGGGAATAATACAGGGAAAAGATGAGTGGCCCGCGTGCCACTAAAGATGAATAGCCAGCTAGGTGCCACTGTGTGTTTGTGTGGCTGATTGTTTGTCACTGAGGTGTGTTTTCAAGTTTAGTTTGTATTCGGGTTTGCATGTGGTGCGCGCTGCAAAGTGTTTTATACTACTGCAGACAATATTATGTGGTTGCAAGGGTGTCAGTGAGTGTCAGGTTGCTGGGATGATATTGTGTGGTTGCAGGGGCCTCGAGTATGAAGGTTTGTTTTGAGACGGCATTGCGTGGTTGCAAGGGTGTCAGTCTGGTTTGCTGAGACGATGTTGCATGGTTGCAAAGGTCTCGATGATTATGAGGTTTGTTTTGAGATGGCATTGCGTGGTAGCAAGGGTCTCAGTCTGGTTTGCTGAGACGATATTGCACGGTTGCAAAGGTTTCGATGATTATGAGGTTGTTTTGAGATGGCCTTGTGTGGTTGCACGGGTCTCAACAAGTGAGGGGTTGCTGAGATGATGTTGCGTTTGCAATGGTTTCAAGTGAGTGTCGGGCTGCTGAGATGACTATGTATGGCTGCAAAGGTCTGAACGGGTGTCAGGTTGCTGAGACGATATTGCGTTTGCAATGGTGTCAAATGAGTGTCAGTTTGCTTAGAGGACTTTGTATGGCTGCAAAGGTCTGAACGGGCGTTAGGTTGCTGAGACGAGATTGTGTGGTTGCAAAGGTCTAGACAAGTGTGAGGTAGCTGAGATGATATTACATTTGCAAGGGTCTCAAATAAGTGTCAAGTTGCTGAGACAATATTCCTTTTTTTTATTTTTATGAAAACGACTGTGAATGAAACGCTGGTAAACATTAGTTACCACGTCTGGCAGTGTTTACAAGCCGTTACAGGCGTTGGTGTTTCGAATGCCTCTGAACATCTGACTGAACCCATTTTTTTTTATTTTTATTTTTTCCCCAGGAAGGTTTCTAACTCAACTGCCTAGAAACTACTATAATGATCCTGTGTAGATGTACTGATAAGATAACACGAAGGAGAGATTGGGGACCCTGTGTAGATGTACAGAGGAGAGATTGGGGGCGGCTGAAAAAACACCCAACTGTTCCTAAACGTTCATTTACCAACAGCAGTCTACATGAGGCCTAAGACAATTTGCCTGGCTGCAAGGGTCTCAATGAGCGTGGGGCTGCTGAGACGGTATTGCGTTAGCAAGGGTCTCAACAAGGGTGTCAGGCTGCTGAGATGATTTTGCATGGTTGCAATGGTCTCAACAGGTGTCAGGTTGCTGGGCCGAGATTGTGAGGTGGCAATTTTTTTTTTCTCTGCACTTTTATATTTCTTTTTTCTTTTTTTTTCCGTATATATATATATTATTTTTTTTTGCGTTTTGTAAGGGTCATGTGTTGCAAGGGTCTTAAGGGTGTCAGGCTGCTGAGACGATATACGCGTGGTTGCAAGGATCTCAATGAGTGTGAGGGCTGCTGAGACGATATTGCGTTTGCAAGGGTCTCAACAAGGGTGTCAGGCTGCTGAGACGATTTTGCGTAGTTGCAGCGGTCTCAACAGGTGACAGGTTGCCGGGGGGCTGAGATTGCGTGGTGGAAAAGTTTTTTTTTTTTTTTGCGTTTTTATATATATTTTTTATTTTATTTTGCGTTTTGTAAAGGTCATGTGTTGCAAGGGTCTTAACAAGGGTGTCAGGCTGCTGGGATGATTTTGCGTGGTTGCAAGGATCTCAATGAGTGTGGGGCTGCTGAGATGATATTGCGTTTGCAAGGGTCTCAACAAGGGTGTCAGGCTGCTGAGACGATTTTGCATGGTTGCAATGGTCTCAACAGGTGTCAGGTTGCCGAGGGGCTGAGATTGCGTGGTGGCAACGTTTTTTTTTGCGTTTTTATATATATTTTTTATTTTATTTTGTGTTTTGTAAAGGTCATGTGTTGCAAGGGTCTTAACAAGGGTGTCAGGCTGCTGAGATGATTTGCATGGTTGCAAGGTCTCAATCATAAAGAATTGGGTTACTGAGAAAGGATAGAAACACCTGGTTTGTTTGTACCTTAAGCAAGCAGTATAAGGTAGAAGGACAACGCCTGCTTGAATCGTAGGTTCCATAGGGGCCACTAATGAACGATATGGGAGACAACGAATGGTAGCAAATTGATAGGACATAAAGAATGTAATAACAAATTTTACTTGCGACATTGGGCGATGCGAGTGAGTTTGCGGCGGACTGTGGCTGGAGTGAAACATGTAGGAAAGGTGTAGCGTGATGCCATGCATGGGGCAAAACAACAAGGTTTGGTGTAGAAAATAGAACACGAGAAGTGCGTATGAATATTTTATAAGCTCCACTGTGGGAACCGAACATATGATACGGGTGACACCATGAGTGGCCATGAATTTTGACATGACAAACAAGCTAACGAATCCTACCTGGGACAGTGAACATGCAACTGGGTTTGCTTGGACTGGAGTGGATGTGCAACACATTCGAAGAGTGTGGCGTGGTGTGGTGTGGCGCCATGCATGACGCACAGGCAATAACTTTGGTAAATAAATGAGAGAGAAGAACCGTGTACAAACAATGCGTAAGTTCCGCTGCGGAAACTAAAACGCACGGCATGGGGGAAACATAGAATGGCAATGATGGAAATTATGCAATGTATCTGATACAAAACGGTTATAAAGAGAAATGACTGATACAAAAACGGTTGTAAACGGCATGAAACAAATCCGATTCGAATCGGAAGTAAGGAGTGTTGAACAAATCTGCTGTGAATTGGTTGTAGAGTGTATGCTACTCCTTGCTGTGAAACCGAACACCTACCAGCCACCCATCCCCCCAGGCTAATCAAGTGCAGACAAAGAATATATGCTAATCTCCAAATGAATGAGACAGCAAGCATGGACACTAAATATACAAATAAATAGTTTGTTTGGCAGGAGAAAGTTACAAATGTACCAAGCATGTAACTAAGATGTTAGAACATGAGCAACAATAACTCAGAGGCAGATTTTTACAAAAGAAATGCAGGATAGGAAGCATAACGAATTGCAAGATTGCACATGATACAAAAGGTTTGAATACAACCTGCGACAGTAAGCAGGAACCGCCGTCGAAGACCATGAACGGAGAAGCCGCAATGCACTTGCTATGTAGAATGCGATTAAATGCGCAGACTCACGGACATGAGGTGAGCTGGGAAGAGCCGGCCCAGTGACGTGTAGTACTGCACACTGAACCGACAAAGAGCATGTGTGAGTGGGCTGCTTAAATACCCTCCGGGCTCCTCCCATAAACTCCGGCCACCATACTGGCCTTCTTATATATTAATGTTTAGATGTTTTAAAATTGATGATTTTAGAAAACATATTCGTGATATGTCCGCATATGCTATTGTATTGCCATCTGGAAAGAAAAGTCTTACTTCAATATAGTAGTGGGTTTATGATTTATTTACTATTTGTATTATGTTTTATAGCCCTTATTCAATTAATTGTTTCAAGCACTGCTTCATCAACCTTGCCTACAATGATAATATTTTTAGTTCCTTTGATCTGATACAAATGGTTCTACATAAATTTGTTGTAAAAGAATATTAAACACATTCTTGCACTAAACAACAGTAAACACTGAAGATGGGTTGAGGATGGGTCCAGCATGACAATGACCCAAAATATACTGCCAAAGCAACAAAAGAGTGGCTCAAAAAGAAGCACATTAAGGTAATGAAGTGACCTAGCCAGTTTCCAGACCTTAATCCTATAGAAAATGTATGGCGGGAGCGGAAACTTTGAGTTGCCAAGAGACAGCCAAGAAACCTTGAGGATTTAGAGAAGATCTGTAAAGTAGAATGGACCAAAACCCCTTCTGAGATGTGTGCAAACCTGGTAACAAACTACAAGAAAACTCTTACCTGTGCTTGGCAATAAGGCTTTCTCCACCAATTACTAAGTCATGTTTTGCTTGGGGATCAAATACTGATTTTACTCCTGCACTGCAACTCAATTTATAAAATGTGTATTGTATATGTTTTTTCTGGATTTTTGGTTGGTATTCTGTCTCTATAATTTAAAATACACCTATGATAAAAATTATAGACCCTTCATTTTTTTGTAAGTGGGCAAACTTACAAAATCTGCAGGGGATCAAATAATTATTTCCCCCCTTAGTAGGTCAGGAGGGCTAGGCAAGATGTTTTTTCTTATGCCGTGTACACATGAACGGTCAAATCCGATGAGAGCGGTCTGATGGACCGTTTTCATCAGACCAAACCGATCGTGTGTGGGCCCCATCAGTTATTTATTCATCGGTTAAAAAAATTCAAACTTGTTTTAAAATTAACCGATGGATACCTAACCGATAGAAAAAAAAACGATCGTCTGTAGGCACGTCCATCGGTTAAAAATCCACGCATGCTCAGAATCAAGTCAACGCATGCTTGGAAGCATTGAACTTCATTTTTTTAGCACGTCGTTGTGTTTTACGTCACCGCGCTCTGGCACGATCAGTTTTTTAACCGATGGTGTGTAGGCACGACTGACCATCAGTCAGCTTCATCGGTTAACTGATGGAAAAATCCATCAGACCATTCTCATCGGATTGACCGATCGTGTGTACAGGGCATTACTATTTGAGGTCCAACAAACATTAAAATTAAATGGAAACCTGGAAGCAGTAATAAAGTCACATGCATTTTATGAATCAAACACTAAGCAAGGAAATGTTGTTAAACAATGTTTACAAGTAGCAGTGTTGGTCACTGGACCAATATTTCAAGCATCAAGGGCTTTTTCCTCTCTTTACCACTCTTACTGCAGCAGCAAAATAGTTAAATGGGATTCAATATATATGTCTCCCTAGCCCAAGGGATGCAATTTCAGGCTCTAACATGTAACATAAACAACTTAATAAGGTTGACTTGAATACATATTTGGTAACATTATAAAAATGGAAATTCTTGATGTTTCTATTACCTTTTCTTTATGTGCCACATCATTATATTCTGTTCTATTGTGTTTTTTAATCATTACAGGTAAATATATATGAACTCAAATATAAACAATCAAAGGAATGATCTTCAATCTCACTTGACTTGGGTTTCTTTCATACACTTTGGTTTTATAAGCAAACTGTTTTAATATCAGTTTTTTAGCTGGATCTGATAGTAGGAAAGGGCTGTTTTTTCCTACTTTCGGTTCTACTAATACCGGGGTGTCCAAACTTTTTCAAAGAGGGCCAGATTTGATGAAGTGAACATGCGTGAGGGCTGATAATTTTGCTTGACATTCTTTGAACCATTAAAATTCGGTCTAAGTGTGCACTAATACACTGCCCAAGAAGTATTCTCCTGCCTTTGTGGCTGTGTGTGGTGAAGAGATGAGCTTGGGCGCGTTATTTGGATATAATGTATTCATCGGCGTATAACACGCATGTTCACTTTAGGAGGGAAATTTCAGGAAAAAATAATAATTTAAAGTAAAGACCTCTGAAGCAAAATAAGGGTCAGTGCCCATCAATGCAGCCTAATTAGTGCCCATTTTTAGCCTCCCAAGTGCCACGAATGCAGCAGCCCCACCGTTGCCATGAAGGCAGCAGCCCCACCGTTGCCATGAAGGCAGAAGCCCCACCGTTGCCATGAAGGCAGCAGCCCCACCGTAGCCATGAAGGCAGCAGCCCCAGCGTTGCCATGAAGGCAGAAGCCCCACAGTTACCACGAGTGCAGCCTGATCCATGCCCATCTTCAGCCTTGGAGGGGACAGGGAGGGGGCAGGACAAGTGCCAACAGATTACATACAGGAGAAACTCCTGTTTTCTTGGCAGCCTCTTTAATACACAGTCCTGCCCCCTTTGATGGACAGAACAGTCATTCAATGGCAGCGCAGTAGATGGGACTTCCTATTACAATGGGAAATACTCCTGAATGTACGGCACTCCTTCTGCCCCCTTTCTGTCCCCTCCGAGACAGCCAGAATATATATCTTTTGTGGCCTCGACGCTCGTAGATTCGTTGGGGGCCACAAAAGATATATATGTCCAAATTACAAGGCGGGCTGTTCGAAAACGGAACGTGGGCCGCAATTGGCCCTGGGGCCAGACTTTGGTCATGTCTGTACTAATACAGCTACCTCTATCTATTTATTGGTCATTTACCAGCTCTTTATTTAAAATTCCACAGTATACAACGTATCTGAAATTCCTATGTGTATTATCACATTTTAACTCATGATGTATGCTTGAAAATAATTTAAGCCTGTGTGTTTTGTGGTTAATCATAGAGCTGATGCATTGTAGACACACTCAGGATTTCAGTCACTTCAAGTTGGCCCAAAGATTGATGGTAATGGAAGGAAATATTGTACAGACAGGGGGAAAAATGTGCACAGAATTAAAGTAGAAGGAAAGGCAACATAAAAAGACCAGCTTGAATGCCTTTTCTCTATCTGCTATTTAAATATTATAAATTGACAATAAAATACCTTTGTTTAACATTTTTTTTTTTTGCAGCCGTATGACCACTAAACCTCCATAATTGCTGTTACCGCCATGAGCACATTGATAACAGTGCAAAGGACTGACTTGGAATCGATAAATAGACTGGAAAGGTGAATAAAAACCTCTACTAGTTTAGGGTCCCTCCCACCTTTAATAGTAAAAATATTGCTTGATACAATAATAAACTCAGCAAGTCTAACTATTCCAAAAAACTTTCTCTCCTCCTACCCATTCTGCCTAACCTGTATAAAAACATATTCGTGAAATTATCTATTTTTAATCCGCTCTAGTGCAGCCACATGATCCTGGAAATGAACTTCTGCCTTTACATGCCCTTTAAACCTGGAAGGCTACTGGGGTTGCATCCGAGAAGTGAGTCTGTGTGGGACAGTGGAGGAGAGGAGGTAAGTACTGTAACAAGAGCCACAAATTTTATTTTACAAATGGTGAACTTTTCATTAGAAGGAAAAAAAATGTAAAATAAAGTAATTTCCGATGTGACTTTCACATTTCTAAATTCTGCGGCTAACTTTTTGTTTTTCAAAACTTATCTAGGAGGATTTGTTTCATCCTGTTGTATCATTGGAGGCTGTTCACTTCGCTGGGTATATGTGAGAGTTTGCATAAAGTGGATGAATAAGCAACAAAGATTTGATTTCTCACTCAAGAAAGGTTTGGCCTTGTTGTACTTTTTTCTTCTACCTCTTTGGCTGGTCACTTGGTGGTACTAGATATGAAAAGGACAACTCATGGTCAGGTTATAGGTATATGGGGTATCTCAGCCAATATGTAGGGGTTATCTTGAATCCCTTGGCCCTCTGGGAGAGCTTATATATTTGGTTGGAGTCAGGTGATCTATGTTCTGTGCCACCTGGAGTGCCATCTGGGTGGACGTGTGTCATCTGCTAGGCTGGAGTTTAGACCTTTACCGGGGGGGGGGGGGGCATTTGGCTGCCAGGCCAGGTGTGAGAGCCTATCCAGAAGTAAGAGGGCAGCGCAGGGTTGGGACTGCGGCTTGCAGTCCAACCAAAAGTGACAGTTCTGCTGGCCGGGGAACCTGTCGTGGTTGGAGGTGGAAGGGAAGCTGTCGCCACTAAGGGACAAACCATCTTTACCAGGGACCACAGTGAGTAACTGAAGCAACATTCTCATCAAACGGGCACAGTGAAGAATAGGGAAACTTCAGAAACTTCAGACGGTGATCAAGTCAGGGACCGAGCCAATCAGCAGGGCTGAAGCTTGAAGGTATCTGAAGTGCCAAGCTAGGGACCCAGCAGGGAAGCGTGGATGATGCTTGAGAGCCATTTCACCGCAAAAGCTTTGAGGAGCTCACAGGATTCAGAGTTAGTGAATCAGAGGGTCCACTGTGATACCAGGAGCTCAAGGGGCTGAAGAACTACAAGTAGAAATTGTAGTAAAGCTGAGAGAACTGTTACGTTCCATTTAGAAAACTGATGCAGATTTCTGCCAAGAGCGACCTTGTCATATGAGAGCTGTTGACAACTAATAGCTCAGATCCCTCTCTTTGCCCTTTGTAGAAATTGAACAACACAAGTAGAGATTGCACAAGGCTAACACCCTCCTCTTCCATCTGCTCGGGGGGTGGGGGTGGGACGGTGGGGGTGTCAAGAGGGAGTAAGCAATTCTATTCTGTGTGCTGTGTCTGTCACAGACACAAATCAGAGAACTGATTGCCCCTAATTAACAAAGGGGCTTGTGCCACTTTTCTTAATTAGGAGCAGCATCTGCTCTGTTCTTGTGTTTAGAAGAGTTGTGCAAGTTTGTCCTTGCACAACACTTTGTTAATCTCCCCCAATGTTGCTAATTAATTATTAGACATGTGTATCGAAACAAATTAAACGTTACAAACCATGAAAAAAAAATCAATACATTTCCATAAATGAAACCACTACAACATATACTAAAGGTTTCTTGATTCTGAACACCTATTAGGAAATGCTACTATACATATTTTGCTGTCTTTTCTTAATGTTTTTAAAATCTGAAATGCAAAATAAATCTCTGGAACATGCAAAGGTGGGTAGAATTATACACAACTCCATGGTGGACAGGAACAGATACTTGTTGCTTGAGTTTAACATTTAAGAACCCTTGAGGTTAATTTACTAAAGGCAAAAATAAATAACAAATCACTTTTCAAGGGAAGTAGCACTTTGCAAAGGAATTTGCTTTGGACTTTAGTTAATTAGGTGAAGCTCTGAAGCTCTGCTGACTTCCATCATCCAATCACATGCAAGCAAAACAGCTTTTCCTTATTTTCTTTGCATGTTATTGTGTATTCCTTGGAAATTAAAATTTGGCAACATTCTTCAAACTTTGGGGAAAATTATCTTGCAAAGTGCAACTTTCCTTGCAAAGTGAACAATCTATTTGCCTCTAGTAAATCGACCCCCAGGAGTGGGACCCAGCCCACCTAGCTCCATTTATAACTAACATACAACTTTGGGGTAGGTTAATACTTAAATGGAGAAGTATGGGCAAACATTTTTTTGGCCATACCTCCCTTCTGGGTTACAGGGGTTCACTTACTTTTGCTCTCCTGTGGCCCAGAATCAGTGGACAGCAGCCTAAAGCCCACTGTCATCTGATGTCCCAGAGGCTCTGGAAGGATCCTGATAGCTCAGTCACTTAGTGTGCAGCTGAGAGCCCGCAGAATAGAGGTACCGTATATGCCCGAGTTTTTCAGCACATTTTTTTGAGCTGAAAATGCCCCCTTCAGCTTATACTCGAGTTACCTTTTTGGACCTGATCTCCCAACTTAACACACATGTAGCCCCACTCTTCCTCTACAAGTGTGTAAAGTTTGTTGTCTGGGGGACCTACGGCCGTCTTTTCAAAGCGGGCACCGCTTCCCTAGACTCCATGTTAAACTATCATTTCTGTGGTGATTTTGGGCACCCCGTACCGTACCCAGTCGTAGAACCAGGAACTGGCACACATGTAGCCCAATTTCTCCTCTACAAGTTTGCAAAGTTTGTTGTCTGGGGGGCCTAAGGCTGGGGAGCACCCATTTTTCAAAGCAGGGCTCCCCTTCCATGACTCTCATGTTAAACGTCAGTCTAGTCATGGACACAGTGAGACATGGGCACATTGAGGCATGGACACATTGAGGCATGGGCACAGTGAAGCATGGGCACAGTGAGGCATTGACACAGTGAGGCATGGACAAAGTAAGGCATGCACATGGCAACAGTGAGGCACAGTGAGGCATGCAGATGGACACCCTATACTTGAGTCAATACGTTTTCCCTGTTTTTTGTGGTAAAATTAGGTGCCTCATCTTATATTCGAGTCGGCTTACAGGGATGGACTGGCCATTGGAACTACCGGGAGTTTCCCGGTGGGCTGATGGCTCAGTGGGCCAGCTTCAGTGACAGCGGACCGCAGCCCTCCTCCTCTCCTCTGTCTCTTCCTGCCTGCAGCGCTCACCTCCTCTCCCTCCCTGCAGCAATCACCTGGGGGGGAACAGAGAAGCAGGGGGAGGACCAGAAGGAGCATAGGGGAGGGGACAGACAGGTTGGCCTGGGAGTTTCTCACTTCTGCCTAATCTTGTCCCATATGGGGGGGGGCATCGAACTGATTCTTTGCCCCGGGTGAAATAATGTCTAGCCTCCCCACTGGTAATGCCTATAAGAGTACCAGTACCAGCCATTCTACTCTAATAAAGTAGAACGGCTAGTGGCTAGTGAAGGGGGAGAGGGGGCTTGGGTGGCTGGTGGGGGGTGGGAGTTGTCCAGCCGCCATTGGAGAGACCTGTCAAAGTGGGACGGTCTGGATGAAGTCCAGGGCAAAATTTCTGTCCCAGTCCAGCCCTACTCGAGTATACACGGTAAGTTTCTATGTTTCTTTTGTTTATGTACACCATACATAATTACAATTATAGCTGTATCACCTTTCCCACTGCATCACCTAGTACCTAATAGTGATGATCTGCAGTAGTTTTTACTGTTACTTTTCGACAGCAGATCAGTAGCTTCTTACCAGTGGAATAACAATCAGCTACTGAACTGTCTGTGGGTACATTTTATCAAAATGAAATGTTTGTGCTTTTTTTGTTACCAGAACCATGCATCACGCAGTTGCTTTGTCAGGTCATTTTGTATCCACTGTAGCACTGTGTGGCACTGTGACTACTAAACTGTCTACTTTAACTGATTGTAAAAAATTGATCTGGTATCCATCAGAGTTTATGTACTATCAATACCACCCAGAATCATAGCGCATTAGTTTAAACATGTCAGTTCCCTATAAAAGAGGATTGACCTACACAGGAAATAGCATGAGTTATAGCCAGTACACTAAAAATCATGTCCCCTGGGCCAACATGAAGCGCACAGACCCTGATCTATTGAAAAGACCCCTGGGAGTCACAATACACTTATTTCATTTAACAAATGGTATTGATTTTGAGTTTCTTGCCACTTAAGCTCTGGATCTGAACTGCTGACCTTTTGGACTTCTAATCAATACGTTAATAATAATTTCCTAATGCTGTCAGCCCTCATATGTGACCTTTTTTTATGATAACTGATCCTTGACCTTACACTTGCTGTAGAATGGGTTGCTATACTAAATGTTTTAATATTTATATCTCCTACCAGCATATCACGTTTTTCTTTCGAGTGGTGCAGAGAGCACTGGAAAACAATTATATTTCTGAATCTAACACACGCTGTGTCTTTTATCTAGCCTTTCATCTTTTTCATGAGCCATTAATAGCACTTTATGAACCATCTGCAAGCACACACCTTCCCATGAGCAGAGAGAAGCCCAGAGGTTAATTAACCACAGGTAGGGCAGTTAACTTTTACTATTGCATAGTGTTTCTCGGGGGTTGTGTCCATCTCAGTGAAATGAATTTATTCTTTATAACTACTCGTATATTCAGAGAAAGCATATGTCTTATAGCATGGCATAATCGTCTGTTAGACTTCATGCGGGTCTTATGTTTATTTCAAATTATTTAGCCAAAGGAAAATTTTGACATATTAGAGTTCAAATTAGACTGGGAACAAACAGAGCTGCATTTATGATGTACTTTGGTGCTCAGAATTTATTTTCACAAATGCTAATTTTCCTGTTACAAGTCTACATTGCTTATTTCTAACTTCTTCTTGGATCTGATGATGATGAAACATATTTAACACCTTCTTGTTTTGGAAATGTGTCAGATTATTTTCTGAAAATATTTATCAAGTGCAAATTTTACATTATGTATTCTGAGTTTGTATTTCACTCTTATAGAATAAATACAGTTTAACATGTTTTAGTTGCACAGCCAAGCTCAAAGTCTGCTGTAGAACCTATAGGTACATTTAAAGCCTGTATAACCCCAAAAACACAATTGTAAAATATTGCAGTTTACTAATCCTTAGATATGGTGGCTGCATTATTTTGGATATTTTCCCCTTTGTTTTAACTTGGTGATACACCCGGTAACACAATTCCTGTCTTAGGATGGCCTTTCTATCTTTGCAGTGGCAACAGAGACACCCTTGGACAGCCTTGGTCAGGTGGGCTAGTGAACCAAACCTTATTATTGCTTACCAATCCTTAGATATAGCTTACTATAGCTTACTAGCTTACCAATCCTTGGATATAGCTTACTATAGCTTACTAGCTTTCCAATCCTTAGATATAGCTTACTATAGCTTACTAGCTTACCAATCCTTAGATATAGCTTACTATAGCTTACTAGCTTTCCAATACTTAGATATAGCTTACTATAGCTTACTAGCTTTCCAATACTTAGATATAGCTTACTATAGTTTACTAGCGTACCAATCCTTAGATTGGGTGGCTGCATTCATTTACTGTTTTGGGGTATTTTTCCTATGTTATGACTTGGTGATACTCCCGTTAAACTATTGCTGTCTTAGGATGGCCTTTTTATCTTTGCAAGGGCAACAAAGACACCCTTGGTCAGGTGGACTAGTGGACCAAACCTTAGATGTACCTTATTATTGCTTACCAATCCTTAGATATAGCTTAATATTGTTTACTAGCTTACCAATCCTTAGATATAACTTACTATAGTTTACTATCTTACCAATACTTACATATAGCTTACAATAGTTTACTAGCTTACCAATCCTTAGGCCGCGTACACACGACCGAGAAACTC
Source organism: Rana kukunoris (assembly GCA_029574335.1). Classification (NCBI taxonomy): domain Eukaryota; kingdom Metazoa; phylum Chordata; class Amphibia; order Anura; family Ranidae; genus Rana; species Rana kukunoris. Next base: position 210,024,256 of record CM056049.1, on the reverse strand, counting down.
GTCGGGCTAAACTCATCGTTCCGCCTGTCAAGTTTCCCGTTCAGCTGTCGAAAAGCTCGTCGAGCCAAATTTCCCCATAGAACAACGAGGAAATAGAGAGCATGCTCTCTTTTTGGCTCGACGAGCTTCCCGACGGGTTGCTCGGCGAAAAGTGTACACACGACCGGTTTTCTCGGCATAATACGTCTCCCATCGAGGTTCTCGCTGGATTCTGCTGAGAAACTCGGTTGTGTGTACGCCGCCTCAGATATAACTTACTATAGTTTACTATCTTACCAATCCTTACATATAGCTTACAATAGTTTACTAGCTTACCAATCCTTTGATAGGGTGGCTGCATTAGTTCACTGTTTTTGGGTATTTTTCCTATGTTTTGACTTGGTGATACTCCCAGTAACATAATTCATGTCTTTCTATCTTTGTAAGAGCAACAGAGACACCCTTGGACAGCCTTGGCCAAATGGCCAAATGGACTAGTGGATTTAGAGGGACTTTACATGGGTAACTAACAAATGAAAACCCAACTCTATCCAACATCTTTTAAGCATTAAAAAAAAACTTTGTTTTTCAGCATGTAGAAAAAAACAAAGTTTTTCCAACTTCATCATTAAAAACGATGTTGCCCACACACCATCGTTTTAAAAAAATGATGAGCAAAGCGCGGTGACGTACAACACCTATAACGGCACTCTAAAGGGGAAGTTCCATTCAAGCTCCCGTCTCCTAACTTGCTTCTGAGCAAAAAAATGATGAGCAAAGCGCGGTGACGTACAACACCTATAACGGCACTCTAAAGGGGAAGTTCCATTCAAGCTCCCGTCTCCTAACTTGCTTCTGAGCATGCGTGGGTTTAAAACATAACCCACACACGATCATTTTTTACAACACAAAAAACGTCATTTTTTAAAACGACGTTAAAAAATGCAGCATGCACACATTTTTTTTTGTCATTTTTCAGAAGATGAAAAACGTGTGTACGGGGCAAAAGATTAGGTAAGCTGTAATATATTATAATTTTGCTTGTTTGTGTGTTACACTTTGAAGTAAGTCACAGAAAAATCTGGCATGCCATACATCACATTTTAGGTATGCACTTTCAAAAAAAGCATGTGATGATGGCGTTAATTGCCAGCTGTGGGCCTACGATGGGTGTAGTTTATATTCATATAATTATTATATAAGTTGTCCCAATGAGAAATAGTGTTAACCACTAGAGGTCCGCGCTATTGACAGAATACGTCAACAGCGCGGACCTGAGGTGCCGGGATCACGTCTTTGGACGTCATGTTCTTGTAATTCCCCGCGCGCTCCACAGGGTGGCGCGCGGCGGGGAAAAACAGTCCCGTCGCATCACCGAGGATTCGATGCGTGTACCCGGCGGCCGCGATGTCCGTCAGGTATACGCGATCGGCGGTGACAGAGCAGGGACCTGGAGCTGTGTGTGTAAACACACAGCTCCACGTCCTGTCAGGGAAAGGAGACAGATGCTGTTTCCCTTGTACATAGGGACACAGCATCGGTCACCTCCCCCAGTCACCCCCCTCCCCCCACACAGTTAGAAGACACCCAGGCAATACATTTAACCCCTTCCTCACCGCCTAGTGTTAACCCCTTCAATGCCAGTCACATTTATACAGTAATTAGTGCATATTTATAGCACTGGTCGCTGTATGAATGTGAATGGCGCCAAAAATGTGTCAAAAGTGTCCGATGTGTCCGCCGCAATATCGCAGTCCCAATAAAAATCGCAGATCGCCGCCATTACTAGTAAAAAAAAAATATTTAAAAAAAATCATAATTCTGTCCCCTATTTTGTAGGCGCTATAACTTTTGCGCAAAGCAGTCACTTATTGTGATTTTTTTTTTTTTTACAAAAATACGTAGAATACGTATCGACCTTAACTGAGAAAAAAAAATATAAAAAAAAAAAAAAAAATTGGGATATTTATTATAGCAACAAGTAAAAAATATATATATATTTTTAAATTGTCGCTCTTTTTTTGTTTATAACACAAAAAATAAAACCGCACGGGCGATCAAATACCACCAAAAGAAAGCCAAAAGGACGCCAATTTTGTTTGGGAGCCACGTCGCACGACCGCGCAATTGTCAGTTAAAGCGACGCAGTGCCGGAAGCTGAAATTTCGCCTGGGCACGAAGGGGGTTTATGTGCCCAGTAAGCAAGTGGTTAATAAAACTTCTGGCTGCATCATATAAAATGATAATCACCGATATCTGAAGAGGAAATGTAGAAGCTGTGGATCTTTTGATGTAATAGATTTTGTTATGTAAATTCTACTGCTGCAGGGCATTTTAGGGGGCCCTAACCCCAGTATGCTACTTCTGTACTCCAGTTATATGTTGAGGCATCCCAAAGTTCAAAGCTGGACACTTTCAGTAGGCAGTGGTGGCCACACATTGAAATGGTTCTTGTATTTCTGGGGGTGGTAGTCAGTACAGCTTTAGGTCAGAATTTGCATATTTCTAGCCCCCCAAAACAAGGGTCTCTTCCTAATAATTTAAATAGGACCACCCTTGGCTACAGTTTCTTATTAAAAAAAAGATTTTGTTCATACTAAAATAGTATTGTTGGAACCCGGAAACTCTTGGGAACGATAGGACACAAAGTGGTTAAATCACCAGAATAACCTCCCATACCAGCTAATCACAGCTTTCATCTATCTGCTTTCTGTTAAGTAGAATTTTGATGTAGTTTCAGCAAATATTCATTTTCAGGTATTATCACAATCATTACCTGAAAGTAATTCTTGATGTCATTTTCACATTTTCAAAGGCAGACAGTGTCATATTTTCATGATAATATTTCTTATACAGCGTTGGCTTGCTTTCAAGTGGCTTACAACCAACATCATGACTAACACTAAAAGAATACATCAATTGATAAGTCACCTGTAGGGAGCATTGTTTTCCAGGCGGTCTGCTCATTGTCACCTCAAGCTTTAATAACAGTCCAAAAACAGAGCTCAGTTACAGACTTGTATAGAGAGATGCACTAGAGCATAATTGGGATTAATTAGTGTAAAAGCTTGTGTTATGTTTAAGGTTAGTGTTACACTTGTCTAAAGCAAACCATTGATTACTCAGTGCAGCGCAAAGCAAAAGATTTGCTGTACGATTACCCTGCCCAGCAACATTTACTCACTTACCCCAACCACTCAATTTAACCCCTGGAAATGAGGAAAGGAAACCCACTGCAAGCTTTGAAGTATATATAAATACAATCATGGAAATAAATGTTATGCTTAAAAATAAAATGTTAAAGTATTTTCAAAAGTAATTATTCGTGTTTTTAAATGTACAGATTTTTAAAAAAAAACACTTGGTGATCCAGCCACAAAAAATCTTTATGCAAGGTGCCTCCAAGGCCTCTACAAGGAAGCAAGAGTGCTTCCAGAAGGTTCCACCAAATATGTATACCCTTCTTCAGCACGCACTACTGGAAATAAACCTAGTGGTTGTCCAGGGAGTTATAAATATTTCAGGCTATTGAATTTTCTTAGGCCTCGTACACACGATCGGACATATCCGATGAAAACGGTCCGCGGACCATTTCCATCGGATATGTCCAATCGGGAGTTTGATCCGATGGCGTGTACACACCATCGGATCAAATTCCCCGCCGCCGGACGGCGCGGTGACGTGGCGGTGACGCGGCGGTGACGTTGACGCCGCCACGTCACCGCCATGTCACCGCCACGTCACCGCACCAGGAAGTTAAACACTTCCGCGCATGCGCCGAATCCATTCGGCGGCGGCGGCGCGGCGGCGGTGGGGGACGACATGTCTGCTGGTAAGTGTACTAACCAGCAGACATGTCGGGCGGACAGATTCCCACCGGATAGATTTCAAAGCATGCTTTGAAATCTGTCGGGTGGAGAAATCTGTCCGCTAGCCCATACACACGAGCGGAGATGTCTGCTGAAACGGTCCATCGGACCGTTTTCAGCGGACATATCCCCTCGTGTGTACGAGGCCTTACACTTGTGCCAAGGACACTTCCCAATCTGATCGGGCCCAAGGCTGATTACAGCCCAGCTGTATTAAATTTAGGTTAAGGACAATACTGCTTATGCCCCGTACATATGAGCCGAATATCGTACGATAGATTGTACGACTTTTTTTCCTTAATAGTCGCAAGTAGAAATTAAATGGTTATTGGGCCTCATGCACACTGGACGTTTTGGACGTTTTTACAGCAGCTGTTTTTGGCAGTGGGCGTTTTTTTCTACGGTCAATAAACTCTCTATCATGTTATCCTATGTGTCCATGCACACATAGGGCCAGATTCTCGTAGATGCGCGCCTAATTATGCAGGCGTTGCGCATCTCAGATGCACTACGCCGACGTAACGCGGAGTGGCAAGTACCGTATTCCCTAAGTAAATGCGCTCCAAGATGCGCCTGCGTCGCGTAAAATCATCGGCGTAATCCGGCGCAACAACAAAGTAGGAGGGAAGTGGGCGTGTTGCATTGTAATGAAGCGTGACCCCATGCAAATGCAGGCCGGGACGAACGGAGCATGCGCCGTGACGTGGATGACCCGCGCCGTGACGTGGATGCCTTCTGCACATGCGCAAAGCCTCCCTACTATTCGCCGGCGCAGGGTATATACACATGCGCCCGTGCAGCGCAAACGTCTCCCATTTTCTTGATTGTGACGGCCAAAGTTTGTGCAGGACAAAATGACAAGTGTTGTTAAGGAGAGGAGGAAGGAAAATTTCTCCCCAGAGGAGAGAGCCATTGTTGTGAGGGCAATGGAGAAGTATGATTCGCGGCTCCATGGTGCTGACAGTGCCCGGACCAGCAAGTCCCGGAGGGATCAGATCCTAATGAAGGTGGCGTGCCAAGTCAATGCCCTTTCTCATGAGGTCCGGACACCGCAGGACATTCAAAAGAAAATGAATGACCTGCAGCGTCTCGTGAAGGGCAAGCTGGCTGCCAGAGCTCGGCATGCCAGGGGTACTGGAGGGGGCCCACCCTGCACCGTCCGCCTGACTGAGGAGGAGAAGGTGGTTGCCCGCTGCCTGCAGACGGAGCAGTTTGAGGGAGTTGGGGGCTATGAGTCCGAAAAGCCAGCCCTGAGGACAGGTAAGTGTGTTTTATATTCTATCTGTTGTGTAGCATGTGTGGGGGTGGAAGGGAACATGTGCCAAGTGTGTGGGTCAACCAACATGGGCATCTTTTGTGTCATCCACAGATGTGCAGGAGGGAGCGGGGCCATCTGTTGCTGCCAGGGCCCGTCAGGATCCATCCCCCGAGCATCCAGTCCCTCTGGCTGCCCCCCTGGAACAGGACTTGGAGGGAAGTAGGCACACCTCAACGGAGGAGGTGGTTGAGGAGGATCTCGTAGACCAGGACCAGGACCTGTACCTTGTTTTGGAGGAGGATGATGGGTTGCCCGGACCAGCCCAGGCTATCCCCCCATCTTTATCCAACCCCTCAGTGTCTCCCCCAACCTCTCCAGTCCCTCTGTTTCCCCCCCCTCATCTCCGGCCCCTCAACATCCTCCCCTTATGCCCGGTCCTCTGCCACTGCCCGGAAGGCGACGTGCAAGACCAGGGGTGTTCATAAGGTCCTGCCGGAACAGCTGGCCAGACAGCAGGACCAGCAAAATCGGCACCTGTCAGAGGTCGTGGAGGAGATGAGGCGCCTGGCCGACAGCCTGGCCTCCTCGGGACACCTTACAGATGCCATCCAAGACCTTGCTGGCAACAGCGCAGCAACGCTGACCAGCCTGGGGGAGCTGCAGGCGACCACCTCCGAACTTGTAGGGGAGGTTCATGCCCTGCGCCTTGCAGTCGAGGAGCAGACTGCTGTGCAGACCCGCATAGCGGTTGCCCTGGAGGGCATGCAGGCAGCCAGGGAGGGACGTGGGGATGCTCCTCCTCCACCTGCTACCCCACCCCCCCCACCTGTGGCTGCCCCCAGGCAAGTGAGGGGCAGGAGCCGTGGCACCAGGCGGAGCCCCGCCAGGCCCATTAATTTTTTTATTTCTTATTATTTTGCTCTGGGTAAGAGCTTTTTATTTTTATTCATATTATGCTCTGGTTAAGAGCTTTTTATTTTTATTTATATTATGCTCTGGGTAAGAGCTTTTTTTTTTTATTTATATTATGCTCTGGTTAAGAGCTTTTTATTTTTATTTATATTATGCTCTGGGTTTTTTTTTTTACTTGATACTGCACACGGTGCAGTGTGAATGGTGTGTGAATGTGAGGGGGTGGCACTCCTGCCAGTAAGGGGTGTCACCCTCGGCCGTTGGGGAGAAGTTATCCCCACGGCTGTGTGAATGGTGTATGAATGGACAGCAACATCATTGGGGCCTTGACGTGGCGTTGCTGCTCCCAAGTCCTACATGCTGGACTTGGGCTAATCCAATGTGATGTGGATGTGGGGTGTGTGATCTAGGGACCACAGTGGTGTGCATGCGTGCATTGTCTGTGTGCCATGCTGTATGTGTGTGTTTAACGGTCAAAGATTCGTAACATGAGGACCCTCCTGACTGCTCTTCCATCAGCTGACGGGGTCTCCTCTGGCAGGGGGGGGCTGTGTGGTTGGGGGGTCAGGTCATCACGTAGGGCAATCTGCAGGCCCTTTCTCATGGCAAAGTTGTGCAGAATGCAACATGCACCGATGATCTGACCCACAAAGTTGGGGGAATACAATAGGGCCCCCCCAGACTTATCCAGGCATCGGAAACGGGACTCCAGGAGGCCAAATGTGTGCTCCACCACTGCACGGGTTTTGATGTGTGCTTCAGTGTATCTTCTCTCTCCTCTGGTTTGGGGGTTCCGGAAAGGAGTCATGAGATGGGGTCCAAGTACATATGCAGAGTCACCTGTAAGGGAAAAGACAGGAGGATGTTAGTCATGCATGTGCCCCTTGTGATGTCAGCATCATGGGGGGGGGGGGGACAGTCATGCCTGCCGCCCATGTCACTCACCAACCAGCCAGCTGTCCCCATACATGTCCTGCTCAAAATCTTCTGGGATGTTGCTTTGACGGTATATGTAGCTGTCATGGCTGGACCCGGGGTCTTTGGCACGGACGTGCCATATGAGGTATTTGGCATCGGCTATCACCTGTACATTGATGGAGTGCCAATGCTTCCGATTGCGGTATATGTGCTCTGTGGCACTGGGGGGCTGGAGTGCCACATGTGTGCAATCAATGGCCCCGATGGTGCATGGGAATCCGTCAATTCTGTAGAAATCTGTCATTGCCTTCTGCCGCAGGTGCTCAGTGGTGGGTCTGATGATGTGGTGGGACATGCATCTGAGGATTGCAGGGATAACCTGGTGCAGACATCTGCTTATGCTGGTTTGTGACATTCCAGCCACCACTCCACTTGTACGCTGGAATGATCCACTGGCCAGGAAATGGAGTGTTGCCAGGACCTTCACCAGTGGCTGCAGTGCATGTGAGCGGTATGTCTGGCTGGTGATGTCCTCCTGCAGGGCTGTGGTTAGTTCCAGGATGGCAGCAGGGCTGAATCTGAAGATGCGATACACCTCCTCATCCCCCATGCCAAAGAGGCTCATGCGCGCTCGGTAGATCCTCTCATGTGCCCCCCTCCTCCTCCTCCTCATTCTATGCTCCTCTTCCTCTGCATACATTAGTAGTGATAAGACCATGGCTGCCCCTGGCATGTTGGCATACGAATGTGTTGTCCAGTAAGTGTGATTGCTCAGCTCGTCCGTTATGGTGCTGCTTTAGTTGCTCTCCAGCTGACTTGCACACGGTCTTGAGCAAAGTTACCCATGCTTTTATGAGGGGTATGTTTACTCAAGGCTTTCGTGTTACGTGCACCACGAGTAGCCAACGCCGAAAGCGCGTAGTTTCGGGAATCCGCGCATCTCCCTCATTTGCATATTTGCATGCTAATTCAATGGGAACTGAATATTTACAATGCGTAACTATGCGCCTACGCCGCGCTAGCTTAAAGCTTTTTCGCCGCTCAGACGAAAAAGATTTTCTCGCGTATGTGGTTCTGTGTTTACCGCGCATCGATACGCAGGCGCACATTTACAATTACGGCGCGCAAATCCATTTACGCAGGTTATCAGCAGTTTTGGGCAGTGGCGTTTTTGAGCAGTAAAAAAACCCTCAAAAGTGGGTTCTGAGAGAGATTTTTCAGCTGTAAAAACGCTCTAATGCTAATAAACACTGATAAACGTCAATAAACGCTGCTAAACGCTCAAAAGTGTCACTCACCAGCGTTTTTTAACGTTTTTGATCCATAAAAAAAATAAAAAATAAATTTCAACCAAAAAACACTAAATAACGCTAATATGGAAAAACGCTAAAACGCTAATAAACGCTAAAAAACGCTATTGAAAAAACGTTGAAAAAAGTTGAAAAAAGTTGAAAAACTCACTGCAAAGCTACTGGCGTTTTTATAACGCTATTTTAACGTCCAGTGTGCATGAGGCCTTAAAGTCACGAAAATTTGACATAAAAAAAAAAAAATCGGAAGTGATGTTATGCGTGTAATGTATTTGTATTGTATTTTCAGGCGACAACTGTACTGACTAAATGAAAGTCGTGCAATCTGGTATTGTACGAGAATTTTTTTTTTCCGATTATGTCCGATAAAATAATATCGGATGAACTGTCATGATCAAAAGCTCTGTACTTACGAACCGATTATCGTGCGATTCTTCCTTGGACGAAATTTTTTGTATGATATTCGGATCGTGTGTACGGGCCATTAGGCAAAGGCCATACATATAATTTTCTCACCATAAGAGAATTTCAGTTTTGTAGTTATGAATAATCCAAGTGTCTTTAAATTAAAGTGAGCTGTTCCACACGTTTGGAGGACAGGCACATTTTCCTCTCTGGTCGAAAATCTTCTGCTGTGCTGAAGGCCCTATTTGAGAACACACTGACTTCAGAGCAAGCCAAAAGCACTAGCGCATACTGTGTAAGCTCTGGTGTGCGCTGGTGCTGTATAGAATGGCCACTCTAATGCCGCGTAGACACGATCACTTTTTGTGATGAAAAAAACAACGTTTTCAAAAACGTCATTTAAAATCACCTAAGTGCAGCCTTTGATACAGTAGATCACAAGCTGTTATTGACTCGACTGGCCAAAATAGCCAAAGTCGCAGAAAGCGATCTACCTTGGTTCTCCTCTTTTTTGGAAAACCGATCGCAAATAGTGAAGCTAGGACCCTTCACTTCTGAACAACGCACATTATCGTGCGGGGTCCCTCAAGGATCTCCCCTATCGCCAATGTTATTCAACATCTATGTGCGTCCTCTTTTCGAAATCATCAGCGGCCAAAAACTGCTTTATCATTCATATGCAGACGACACGCAACTGTTCTTCCGCATTTGCAATAAAAAAGATCAACACCTCAATCTAGAGACTTGTCTCTCTTTGATAGAGGACTGGATGACAAGGAGTTATCTCAAACTCAACGGAGCGAAAACAGAACTTCTTCTGTTTCACGCCAAGCGTAGGAATCAATCGGCAACAACCTGGATCCCCCCGCCCATTCTGGGCAAAATCATCACCCCTAGCGCCAAAGTCAAAAGTCTTGGGGTCATCTTTGACTCCGACATGACAATGAACGCACAAATAGGGTCAGTAGTCAGCGGATCTCACCATCTGCTGCGCCTACTACGCAGACTCACGCCTTTTATTCCCAAGAAAGACATAGCGGTCGTGGTGGGAGCGATTGTAAACTCCAGACTGGACTATGCAAATGCCCTTTACCTCGGACTCCCCAAGTACCAAATCGCTCGTCTTCAAGTCGTTCAAAATACGGCCGCCAGACTTGTGACTGGGAAAAAACCCTGGGAATCAATCTCACCTTCACTGAGATCACTTCACTGGCTACCAGTTAAAGACAGAATCACCTTTAAAGCTCTCTGTCTAACGCATAGATGTATCCATGGGAATGCTCCCCATTATCTATGCGAAAAATTAAAACTTCACAATCCCAATCGTATTCTACGATTCACCAATCAAAATCGGCTTCAGATACCGAAGGTCAGATACAAGTCCAAAGGAGACAGGAGATTCGCTGTCCAAGGTCCCAGACTATGGAACGCTTTACCAGCCAGCATTCGGCTGGAGGAGAACTACTTAGTCTTCAGGAGAAAGATTAAGACTCATCTCTTTTGATCTCAAAGGAGACAGGAACAACAAGCGCCCAGAGGCGATTTACTTTGCATGTGCTGCGCTATATAAGTTTTTCATTCATTTATTCATTCATTTTCATTCATTCATTCATTCATTCACTGTGTATGGGCAAAACGTCGTTTTATGTCTTCAAAAAAACGACCAAAAAAAATTTCGAACATGCTTGAATTTTTTGTGTCGTTTTTCAAAACGTTGTTTTTTGTGTCATAAAAAGTGATGGTGTGTGGGCAAAACGATGTTGAAAACGACGTTTTTAAACCCGCGCATGCTCAGAAGCAAGTTATGAGACTGAGCTTCAATGGAACAGAGTGCCGTCGAACGTGGTGTACGTCACCACGCTTTGCTAGAGCTTTGTTGAAAAACGATGGTGTGTATGCAACGTCGTTTTGGAAAATAAAGTTTGACAAACGTCGTTTTGTTTCGTGAGATAAAATTACGTTTTTTTTCATCACAAAAAGTAATCTGTGTGTATGCGGCATAAGATAGAAAACACAAATGTGCCCTGCCTCTAGATGTTGTAGTCCAGCCACCAAACTGTCGCTCTCTCTGTGAGTGGGTTTCCCAATCCATGACAAAGAGCTGTTGGGTTGTCACACTACAAATGAATATTTCTAGCTACACAAATAAATCATTTTATTAATGAACAATACCTTCTTGGATGTCCTTCTTTTTCGTTTTAAACTACTTTCTGCTGACCACACTCATGCTGGCAATGACATACATATGTGTATATGTATAGGCAGGGAGAAATTGTATTTCCACTGTATTCTTGGGAAATTCCCTGTTTTGGGCCAATTCCTTTCGGTAGGCTTGCCTGTTCAAACCTTTATAAGGTTTGGGAGGAGACTCCCCAGGGTCTTTTGGGAAAATGTCAGCAATGAGGAGAGGAGATTGGATGGCATCTCTGCACCTTGGTGAAGCCAAGAAGGGAACCCTGGAGGGTTCTGACCTATAAGGAACAGTGGAAACAGTGAGTAACAGCACAGAACTCCTCCCAGAAATGTATGTGAAGTATCTTAATGTTAGTGTGCCACTCAGTAACCATGCTATAGAACAGTGTTTTTCAACTCCAGTCCTCAAGGCACACCAACAGGTCATGTTTTCAGGCTTTCCATTATTTTGCACAGGTGATTTGATCAGTTTCACTGCCTTAGTAATCACCACAGCCACTTCATCTGAGGGAAATCCTGAAAACTTGACCTGTTGGTGTGCCTTGAGGACTGGAGTTGAAAAACACTGCTATAGAAGAGAAACTTTTGCCTTTTCATTACCACATGTTCTGGACTGTTTAAAGTGTTAATGCATTGAAGATATACCAAATTGTGAATCCTTGTAGCCTGTTTATCACCAAAAGTTAAGTAAAGTTGTAGCAAGCGATTTCTGGCCTCATTACTGTAGTGAAGTACTGAATTGTATTACGAGAGCCGAAGAGTTAAATTTAGCTAAGATTGGAGTCATGTCAACTATGAATTGTTTGAGGCAAACCTGGTCGATCACGGAGCGAGTGGTCATTGGAGGAACAGATTCACCCCCCTGGTGGCAAAGGAATTACACCAACAGGTAATATATGTCAGATGACTTGGGCCCCCATATAACATGAGCCTCGAGTGTTCAGTCTAATATTGGAAGTTCCAGACTGGACCACAAGTGAGTGAAGACACAGGCCCATGTAAGAAGGTGCTCTGGGCACTAAGAGGTTAGGGGTGAAAGTGATCTATGGCCTGCATCCCTTCATGGGGGACCGTGCATGGACTGAAGGAGTTCAGGTGCAAGGTGGAAAAGGCAGCTGGAGGATGTGCTGTGCCTGGCAGGGCCCCTCTTCTGTCCTGTCACCGACCTGCAGTGTTAGAACTGGAGGCTGCAGGAGCAGGTGGATAAACTCTGCTGTCAGGTGGAACCGTGGAGGCACTGAGCGGGGACTGACAGACCAGGTACTTCAACTATCCACTGCTTGCTGTGTCAGGCAAGGCAGCTCAGGTCAGTTCAATGAGGGGGAAAAACACATCACAGGAGGTATTGTCTATACAGGACAGTGTATGCAGGAAGGGGGGCAGTTTGTGTGGGAAGGAGGTGTAGGGTTAAAGAAGGGCAGTGTATACAGGAAGGGTGGTGTAATATTAAAGAGGGGAAGTGTATACAGGAAGGGGGTATAGAGTTAAAGGGGGCAGTGTGTGCATGAGGGGGGGGCAGTGTGCACAGGAAGGGGGTGTAGGGTTAAAGGGGCAGTGTGTATAGGAAGGAGGTTGTATAGTTAAAGGGGGCAGTGTGTGCAGGAAGGGGGTGTAGCGTTAAAGGAGGGCAGTATGTACAGGAAGGTGTGTAGCATTAACCACTTGAGACCCGAGCCTGTTTTTCAGATTCGGTGTTTACGAGACTAAAACAGTTTTTTTTGCTAGAAAATTACTTACAACCCCCAAACATTATATATTTTTTTTCTAACACCCTAGAAAATAAAATGGCGGTCATTGCAATACTTTTTCTCACACCGTATTTGCGCAGCGGTCGTACAAGCGCACTTTTTTTGGAAAAAAATCACTTTCTTGAGTTAAAAAATAAGACAACAATAAATTTGGCCCAATTTTTTTATATATTCTGAAAGATAATGTTACGCCAAGTAAAATGATACCCAACATGTCACGCTTAAAAATTGCGCCCGCTCGTGGCATGGCGTCAAACTTTTACCCTTAAAAATCTCGATAGGCGATGTTTAAAAAATTCTACAGGTTGCATTTTTTGAGAAACAGAGGAGGTCTAGGGCTAGAATTATTGCTCTCGCTCTAACGATCGAGGCAATACCTCACTTGTGTGGTTTGAACACTGTTTTCATATGCGGGCGCTACTCGCATATGCGTTCGCTTCTGCGCGCAAACTCGTCGGGACAGGGCATTTTAAAAACCCTCTCCCGCCACCGATAACGGCGATCTTGTGGCGAATCCGCTGCGATGACCGCCGTTATCGTTAACAGGTCCGCCCCATGAAGAGATGGATATCTCGGTTGTGGCAGCAGCTGCTGCCGTTACCGAGATATCCATCTTCAAAAAAATGACGTCTTTAGACGTGGGGCGGATCTCAAGTGGTTAAAGGAGGGCACTATGTACAGGAAGGGGGTGTAGCGTTAAAGGGGGACAGTGTGTGCAGGAAGGAGTGTAGCATTAAAGGAGGGCAGTGTGTGTGCAGGAAGGGGGTGCAGTGTTAAAGGAGGGCAGTATGTACAGGAAGGGGGTGTAGCGTTAAAGGAGGGCAGTGTGTGCAGGAAGGGGTTTTAGAGTTAAAGGAGGGCAGTATGTGCAGAAAGGGGGTGTAGCGTTAAAGGGTAGCAGTGTGTGCTGGAAGAGGGTGTAGGGTTAAAGGAGAGCATTATGTACAGGAAAGGGTTTTTAGCATTAAAGGGGGGGCAGTGTGTACAAGAAGAAGGTGTAGAGTTAAAGGAGGGCAGTATGTACAGGAAGGGGGTGTAGCGTTAAAGGAGGGCAGAATGTGCAGGAAGGGGGTGTAGTGTTAAAGGGGGAGAGTATGTGCAGGAAGGGGGTTCAACGTTAAAGGCAAGCAGTGTGTGCAGGAAAAGGATGTAGGGTTAAAGGCGGGCAGTTTGTGCAAGAAGGGGGTGTAGTGTTAAAGGGAGGCAGTATGTACAGGAAGGGGTTGTAGCATTAAAGGGGGGCAGTGTGTGCAGGAAGGGGGTGTAGCGTTAAAGGAGGGCAGAATGTGCAGGAAGGGGGTGTAGCTTTAAAGGGGAGCAGTGTGTGCAGGAAAGGGAGGGCAGTATGTGCAGGAAGGGGGTGTAGCGTTAAAAGAGGGCAGTATGTACAGGAAGGGGTTGTAGCATTAAAGGGGGGGGGGGGCAGTGTGTGCAGGAAGTGGGTGTAGCGTTAAAGGAGGAGAGTATGTACAGGAAGGGGTGTAACGTTAAAGGGGAGCAGTGTGTGCAGCAAGAGGGTGTAGCGTTAAAGGCGGCAGTATGTGCAAGAAGGGGGTGTAGTGTTAAAGGGAGGCAGTCTGTGCAGGAAGGGGGTGTAGGATTAAAGGGAACTGTGAGTATACAGGAAGGGGAGTGTGCAAGTAGCTGGGCTTGCAAAATAGTCTAGCAGCAGGCCTGCCTACATACATTTATAAGACATGTCTGTGATATAAATGTTTGTAATGATTTTAAATGTTATACGCACAAAGTGCATTTACCTGTGTTTAGGTACATTATATTTGCCAGCAATATTCCAGGGGCAGATTATATACTCAAAATGTGTCTAATTGCACGTAAAACTCAGGTAAAGGCACAAACATCTTCTGTAAACACAGGAGAGTTTTATTAGAGAAGCAAGCATAAAATGTGTTTCCCAAGCGATATACTTTTGCTTGCGCTTATATAACCTCATCATAGGAGTTCCAGTGTGAATGTAGCCTTATTTGCATGTGTAGGAATGAAGCTTTATGATTTGCACCCAATCTCCATTGAAGAGGTTAATAAACAGAGATGTAATCATACATAACTCTGTGACAGGAGATGCAAATGCTCTCTGCATCTTGACAAAAGAATTATACAGAAGAGCTGAGAGTATAATAATATAGGAGTGTGGCCTCAGATACACTTTTCATATTTATACAATGAGCGGCTGCATTAAGTTGTGTGTTGCCACAGGCAGAGATAAAGGCACTGCAAGTCTCTGAAGAAGAGTCTATTAATATATTGTGCCATAGAAATCTCTGTTCCAGGTCGCTCAATAGCCCAGTGATGCTCCCTGAGGTCAGTAACATGGTCTTTGAAAGGAAAAGAAAAATGACATCTGTCAGCTACCATTTGTACTTGCCAAATAACTACCGACTACCTCTGTAACAGTGAAACTATATTAGTTTTGCGTTTAAAGTTCAGCTCTGGTTCTCTGTGGAATGATCTTCAGATATATCTGAATATGATTTTAGAGGTAGCAGAGGTTAAGTATCTGTATTACTAGCAGATTAGATTGACCCTGTGTGATTGCCGTGGTATATCAAGCGTTAATATACAGGGCACTGTACTTTCTGGCCGCTTTTACACAATCAAGGACGATAAAAAAATCTTTTGCTCTCATATATTGTTAAATAATTTGAAGCATTAGATAGAATCACTTGATGAAAGAACTCAGAGAAAAGACAGAACTCAAATATATCAAAGCCCTCAAAAGAGTGTAAGAAATTGTGATGAAGCCGGCTTTCATGAATAGGTCCATTTGTAGACTTTTGCCGTGATTTAACACTAGCCACGGACAAGAACAATGGACAAGGAGCCCTAGGACCTAATATTGATTCTTATGTGACTTGCCCAAATAAGTGAAGTGACTTCCAGTTTCGCAGAGATTTTCTAGCTGCTCTATAGATGGAAAATTGTGTTGATAAATAACAAATGCTTCCATTGTCAGAAGTGCTGTTTTTCTCCTTTCCTGATGCTAGGTTCACATCTATGCAGGTGGCTGTGGGAATCGCATTTGTTCCTGCACCCGCAACTAAATCGCACTGCTCTTAGAAGATGCGCGGGGCTACCGTACGTTCTGAATGGTACCCCCACACATCTCAGCACTTAGCACATTTGTAGGTGAGGGAAGACCATGGGTTTATCCTGAGGCTGCATTTTTAAAACGGTGCATGCATCTTTTCTTTGTTGAAACGCAGGTACAGCAGCCCATTCATTTGAATGGGCTTGCCGTGCCCGAGCAAATGCAGGCCGAAAAAACGCTGAGGTCTGAACCTAACTTTAAAGGCTAACCTTAGCTTAAAGAAGATATTATCCCAACACTTCATATTCCTAATACAGTATATGCCTGCTGTACCATGCACTTGTATTAAAAAGTATCCTGCTCTCGTTGCATTGCTTCCTTTGTGTGAAATACCTGGTGATCCTGCCAGTCTGAGTGTTTTCCTTTTTCAAACTGACCACACTAGATATGGTAGTACATCTAATAAACTTTACCCTACTTATGTTTTTATGCAGAAGTTTTGGAATAAGGTTAGGTTGATGCAAGGTGTACAGGGCTTTACTAATTACAGGACCATCTGGGATAACAACTACTTTCTGGAAATACGGAAACAGTTTGGCATTTCTAACCTGACCGACATTTTCCGAGATGGGAAGCTGAGGTCAGAGCTTAGAGAGGCCTTTCGACTCCCCTCCACAATGTACTTCTACTAAATGCAGCTTTGGCATGCTGTCAGAGCTCAGGGAGAAGGGGACCAATTCTTGGATCATTCTTTCGTCTTTAACTACTTGTTTGAGGTCACCACCTATAAAGGATTTATCTCTTGGGGGGGGCAGGGGGTGCTGTGGCTCCGGGCGTGACATTTAGGGTGGGCGACATTCCGTGCCTCCTCCTAATTTTAATTTCCTGTGTCCCCGATCTCCGGCCGCCATGTTTGGTATCCGGCGCCCTGTGATTGGGCGTATAGGGGGCCTGTATGGCATGGGGCTGGCCTGTTCGCAATCGCGCTAGAAGTCCCGCCTCCGCACATGACTGCTATACGCCCAATCACAGTGCACCGGGAAATACGGAACATGGTGGCGGGAGACAAGCACTGTGTGAGCTGCCGGGGCTGCTGTCTTCCCCTCCGCCTGTCCCTCTGCTCTGTGTCTCTTAGCGGCGGTGTGTCTAGCGGAGGGGCGACTCGGCTTGGTAGAGATGGAAGCATGGAGGTGCAGCGTCTGACACCATGGAGCGGGCTGCGGGTGGATGGCGCTGGCGGGGAGTCGGGACAGAGACAGAGGTAAGGAGGATTCGGAGGATGGATTTTCACCGAGCTGTGGGGAGGGGGTGTGAGTAGTGCAAGTAGTTCAGGAAGTAGGACGCTTACTGTAGGAGTCAGGTGGGTCAGGTAGGTGTCGGGGATCAGTGTATGTGTCTGGTAAATGTCGGAGGTCAGTGTATGTGTCAGGTAGGTGTCGGGGGTCAGTGTATGTGTCAGGTAGGTGTCGGGGGTCAGTGTATGTGTCAGGTAGGTGTCAGGGGTCAGTATAGGTGTCGGGGGTCAGTGTATGTGTCAGGTAGGTGTCGGGGGTCAGTGTATGTGTCAGGTAGGTGTCAGGGGTCAGTGTAGGTGTCGGGGGTCAGTGTATGTGTCAGGTAGGTGTCGGGGATCAGTGTAGGTGTCGGGGGTCAGTGAATGTGTCAGGTAAGTGTCGGGGGTCAGTGTATGTGTCAGGTAGGTGTCGGGGGTCAGTGTAGGTGTCGGGGGTCAGTGTATGTGTCAGGTAGGTGTCGGGGATCAGTGTAGGTGTCGGGGGT
The DNA here is from genome assembly GCA_029574335.1 of Rana kukunoris. Classification (NCBI taxonomy): domain Eukaryota; kingdom Metazoa; phylum Chordata; class Amphibia; order Anura; family Ranidae; genus Rana; species Rana kukunoris. The sequence continues at coordinate 210,006,839 of CM056049.1, read as the reverse complement.
CAGTGTATGTGTCAGGTAGGTGTCGGGGGTCAGTGTAGGTGTCGGGGGTCAGTGTATGTGTCAGGTAGGTGTCGGAGGTCAGTGTATGTGTCAGGTAGGTGTCGGGGTCAGTGTATGTGTCAGGTAGGTGTGGGGAGTCAGTGTATGTGTCAGGGGTCAGTGTAGGTGTCAGGTAGGTGTCGGGGGTCAGTGTAGGAGTCGGGGGTCAGTGTATGTGTCAGGTAAATGTCGGGGGGTCAGTGTATGTGTTAGGTAGGTGTGGGGGGTCAGTGTATGTGTCGGGGGTCAGTGTATGTGTCAGGTAGGTGTCGGGGATCAGTGTAGGTGTCGGGGGTCAGTGAATGTGTCAGGTAAGTGTCGGGGGTCAGTTTATGTGTCAGGTAGGTGTCGGGGGTCAGTGTATGTGTCAGGTAGGTGTCAGGAGTCAGTGTAGGTGTCGGGGGTCAGTGTATGTGTCAGGTAGGTGTCGGGGATCAGTGTAGGTATCGGGGGTCAGTGAATGTGTCAGGTAAGTGTCGGGGGTCAGTGTATGTGTCAGGTAGGTGTCGGGGGTCAGTGTAGGTGTCGGGGGTCAGTGTATGTGTCAGGTAGGTGTCGGGGATCAGTGTAGGTGTCGGGGGTCAGTGTATGTGTCAGGTAGGTGTCGGGGGTCAGTGTAGGTGTCGGGGGTCAGTGTATGTGTCAGGTAGGTGTCGGAGGTCAGTGTATGTGTCAGGCAGGTGTTGGGGTCAGTGTATGTGTCAGGTAGGTGTGGGGAGTCAGTGTATTTGTCAGGGGTCAGTGTAGGTGTCGGGGGTCAGTGTATGTGTCAGGTAGGTGTCAGGGGTCAGTGTAGGAGTCGGGGGTCAGTGTATGTGTCAGGTAAGTGTCGGGGGTCAGTGTATGTGTCAGGTAGGTGTGGGGAGTCAGTGTATGTGTCAGGGGTCAGTGTAGGTGTTGGGGGTCAGTGTATGTGTCAGGTAGGTGTCAGGGGTCAGTGTGTGTGTCAGGTAGGTGTTGGGGGTCAGTGTATGTGTCGGGGGTCAGTGTATGTGTCAGGTAGGTGTCGGAGGTCAGTGTATGTGTCAGGTAGGTCAGTGTAATGTGAGTAGTGCAGAAAGTAGGAGTCAGGTGGATCAGTGTGTGTGTCAGGGGGTCAGATAGGTCACATGTGTTCAAAAAATGGAAAGAGTGCAGTGCCATGTGGTTAAAACCATGTGTGAAATAAATGTTAAACCTTGAAATGTAAACAAATGATACGTGAAAATGTATTAAAAGGAAAACTAATGCAGAGTCCAAAAAGAACACAACATAGTCCATGAAGAGTTAATTCCAAAAGCAAATCGGTGAAGGGTTAACTCCCAAAAAAGACACATTGCTTGCCAAGAAAGTGAAGATGAAGTTTGGTGAATAATAAGTCCCAAAATACTCTGCCAATACCCTGGTTTATTTTGGCACTTATTATTCACATATCACATAATTTTTCACATATCATTTGTTTACATTTCAAGGTTTAACATTTATTTCACACATGGTTTTTTAACCACATAGCGCTGCACTCTTTCCATTTTTTGCTATCTATCCTAATTTTTTTTTATAGTGAACTTAAGTGCCAGCTGCTTTCTTATACAGTTTATCATCATTTCTTTATTATCTTCGCAGCGTTTGCCTTAGGGCTTCTTTTTTTATAAGGTCACATGTGTTGCAGGGTAAAGTGGTTCAGGGCGCAGCTGGGGAGGGGGGGGGGGTGGTAACAATCCTTGCACCAGCCCTGGTGGTCAGTGTAGTGGTCAGTGTGCAGTGTGGTGGTGTGTGGGTTAGTGGTCAGTGTAGTGGTCAGTGTGTAGTGTGGTGGTGTGTGGGTTAGTGTGAAGTGTAGTGGTCAGTGTGGTGGTGTGTGGGTTAGTGGTCAGTGTAGTGGTCAGTGTGAAGTGTGGTGGTGTGTGGGTTAGTAGTCAGTGTGGTGGTGTGTGGGTTAGTGTGAAGTGTAGTGGTCAGTGTGGTGGTGTGTGGGTTAGTGGTCAGTGTAGTGGTCAGTGTGGTGGTGTGTGGGTTAGTGGTCAGTGTGGTGGTGTGTGGGTTAGTGGTCAGTGTGGTGGTCAGTGTGCAGTGTGGTGGTGTGTGGGTTAGTGGTCAGTGTGGTGGTCAGTGTGCAGTGTGGTGGTGTGTGGGTTAGTGGTCAGTGTAGTGGTCAGTGTGCAGTGTGATGGTGTGTGGGTTAGTGGTCAGTATAGTGGTCAGTGTGCAGTGTGGTGGTGTGTGGGTTAGTGGTCAGTGTGCAGTGTGGCGGTGTGTGGGTTAGTGGTCAGTATAGTGGTCAGTGTGCAGTGTGGTGGTGTGTGGGTTAGTGGTCAGTGTAGTGGTCAGTGTGCAGTGTGGTGATGTATGGGTTAGTGGTCAGTGTGCAGTGCGGTGGTGTGTGGGTTAGTGGTCAGTGTGCAGTGTGGTGGTGTGTGGGTTAGTAGTCAGTGTGGTGGTGTGTGGGTTAGTGGTCAGTGTAGTGGTCAGTGTGGTGGTGTGTGGGTTAGTGGTCAGTGTGGTGGTGTGTGGGTTAGTGGTCAGTGTGGTGGTCAGTGTGCAGTGTGGTGGTGTGTGGGTTAGTGGTCAGTGTGGTGGTCAGTGTGCAGTGTGGTGGTGTGTGGGTTAGTGGTCAGTGTAGTGGTCAGTGTGCAGTGTGATGGTGTGTGGGTTAGTGGTCAGTATAGTGGTCAGTGTGCAGTGTGGTGGTGTGTGGGTTAGTGGTCAGTGTAGTGGTCAGTGTGCAGTGTGGTGATGTGTGGGTTAGTGGTCAGTGTGCAGTGCGGTGGTGTGTGGGTTAGTGGTCAGTGTGCAGTGTGGCGGTGTGTGGGTTAGTGGTCAGTGTGCATGTGGTGGTGTGTAGTGTAGTGGTCAGTGTGTAGTGTAGTGGTCAGTGTGTAGTGTAGTGGCAAATGTAGGAATCGGATAGGTCAGTGTAGTGGTAAGTGTAATGGTCAGTCTAGGAATCATGTAGGTTAGTGTAGTGGTCAGTATAGGAACTAGGCTGGTCAGTACTATTGTAGGAAGGGAAGGGACTCAGGGAGTGCAAAAAGTCTGCAGGTTAGGGGGGGCGCAAATTTCTTGCCTTGCCCCGGGCACTGACAACCCACGCTACGCCACCGATCTCTTGTAGCTATGCCATGCTCCTCAACCTTTTTCATGGGGACTCGCCTCATAAGGTGGTGTCTCAGTGGGAACAGGATGTTGGGGTCTTTGAAGAGGAGAAGTAGCAGGAAGCTGTGCTAAGAAAATCCACCATTGCTCGCCTGGGGGTGTCATTACCACCCCAGGCCAAGAGTGGCAGCAGCAAGGTCAGGGTGTAATGGGTGTTCTCCTCATCAGCGTATCAGTGGGAGTGGTCGCCCGCTGTGCATGATGGGGAGGGGTACTTAAGAGACAGACGCCATTGGTGCGGGGGTCGTTGTTTGCACCTCGCGGCCTGCCTGCCTTGAGCTGCATGTCCCGAATCCTGACTCCGGGACCCCGTTGGTCCGGGGTCGCGGCTTCGTCTTGTAGGCTTTTGAAGAGGTGATCCTGTGCTGTCCGTCCTGTGGGAGGAAGCCACTTGATGAAGGAAGCCAGGGGAGGACCTATCCTGGAGAGGACCATGCAAGAGGCTGGTACCTTGGGAGTAGACCTGGAAACTTCATCGAAGGATGCACCATACACTGAGAGGCTTGATGGTGGTCGCCTGTCGGATCTAAATTCTACAAAAGTTAATCTGGAGAGATCCGGGTGCTGAATCCTGTGGCAGGGGATTCTGGATCAAAAGTGTCTCCTCATAAAGGAAGGTTTGTGGCAGAGACTGTACTTTATTTTGTGCGCCCTTCCAGTTGCTAGGCCAGTGAGAGGGACCTATCTGGGTGAGCAATACCCACTCTGGCTAGAGTGGCGACGAGAACTGTTTGCTGGAAGCAGGAGTGTTTCCTATTTGTGATTATGCACCTGAACCTACCTACCCTTCCACCCCTTTACTTCTTTTCTACTAAAGTTCTGCAAATAAATCCCAGAAAAAGAAGTGCATTGTGTAGACGATAGAGGTAACGTGCCACCCAAAAATACTCAGCAGCTCTTCCGGGGGTAGTGCTACACATTTAAGTTCATTTTTTCCTCATTAATATACACACAGCACCCTATATTGACAGAAAAACACAGAATTGTTGACATTTTTGCAGATTTATTAAATTCAATTTTGGGCTGAATTCGGATCTGAAATGGACCAAAAGATGTACAGGACTCTTATGCAATTCGCACTGGAGCTGCACCGGAGGTGTGTGAACCGGCTTCATAGAGAACCGGTCATAATCTCCCTCTATGCCAATTGGATGCAGAGAAATCCACATCCATTTCACAATAGTGTGAACCCAGCCTTAACGAGGAACTGCAGTCTGCTCACATAATTTGTAAAAAAAACATCTTTGCTATTCTGAAGCTTCCCTTCAACCACTTTGCAAATTATTTTATATATAATGTGATTCTGTACTTGGCAAATATGCTGCAAAAAAGGTAGACAGGACAGGTTGATGAAGTAAAGGAACCTTGCAGTATCAGGCTTGGATAAACATGCAAGCAAGCCTGCTTTCAGTAGAAATAGTCACTGTTCGTCGTCACTCTAGCCAGAGTGGGTGAAGTGCCCCAGACAGACTTCTGCCACAAGTCCTGGCAGCCGAAGTGTCACTTTAGATTGCTGGGAGGTAATAGGTCCCTGCCACGGACTTGGCTCTGAGGATGCCTCTGCCACAGGCCTAGTACTTTGTAGTTTCTGATTAAGTGAGCAGATCCTCCCAGTAAATTGAGCTCGGGTCACCGATTGACAGTTCAAAAATATACCTGTCAATGCTCGGTCACCAGATCCTCGATGGTTCACTCAAATCTCTCAGACAACCTGCCTCCGGGTTCTCCTCAAGACGATTCCCCATCGTACAGCCCTCAGCTTAGGATCTCGTTAGTATAGCTGGGGACCCAGTAAGTCACTGGAGCCCCTTTCAGCAGCCGCTTGGAACTCCGCGTAGCATGTGGTCCCGGCCTGGAAGGCCATATCGCCAGGGCCCGTTGGATGCGCACACCCTAATGGTGGGTGCCGCACCTGGAACCTGGAAACCTGGAACCCGCGAAGAATCAAAGAAATGGCGTCCGCCACAGATATACCCTTCTCCAGCATGCCCCGCGAGGGAAAACTCCTCTGATTGGCTGCTGGGGAAAAGTGGCTCTGTCAGAACCCCTCTAGCACCACCTGCCGCCCAGGGGTGGGGACATCACCCCTGGAGCGCAGACTGACCTATAGGACAGTTCGGAAATTACATCAGCCCAAACTTTAACACAATTATGAATGGGAGCAAAATAACTCTCCCATTCCCCACGAACTTTAGCATAGTGCCCGCACTGAAAGTAAGGAGGCGCTACATCTGTTTATTGAAATAGAGTTTATATGCAGCTTCTGGTATTCTAGTTAACTCTGTCTGTTCTGGTCTGGGATTCTATAACTAGTTTTAGTTTAGGGCTAAATAACCAACATAAGCTAGTGCCAGGTTAGGCATCCAATGCCCCTTTCTGGTAGTTAGAAGTTTGTTTGCATGTTAGATTAGAAATTATTGGGGAGAGACTAAAACGCAGAGTAGATAAACTGACTTTGAGTTCCAGTGCCACACCACAGATTCTGCAGGTCAGGAGCTCTGTTCCAGGCTGGTTGGACAGCAGTTGGAAGATCTCCCAATGACTGCTGATCTTATCTTTAGGTCTCAAACACAAAGACACATTCCACATCATCCTCGGGGGCTTCTGCAACTGGTCTTTGCTGCAACATTCATCTGGAGGTGCTGATAATACTTGTTTGTACATTGGATGTATGTGTTGTTATTTATCTTTTCTTATATAAAGCTTGTATTATTTCTATACTGGTGTTCATCTATATACTTTTGCCTAATGTTATATGTGGGTTAAAGTAGTAATTCTGCTCCCAATTACTTTGTTTATATTACTATTTAATTTCCCAGGAAGGAAATTCCCTCTGTTCACAGAGGCCCTCTGCTGGTTGGAGGCACTGCCAACTTTATTATGAAACCCACTCTACCACTTAGCAAATGTTCTGGTGCTCTTATTTCCCTACAGGTTTAGCACAATATCCAGTTTGGGGAGGGACATTTATCAAAATCCCCAAAAAAGAGGGATACAGTTAGTAAACAAGAAGAGTAACACTTGCTATATTACATGCAGGTTCAAAAGTTTTGTATTTAAAAAAAGAAAGGGTACACTCAACTTCTAAAAGCAAACTTTTGGAAAGGATCTTGAAGTACATCAATGCACAGGAGAGATGAATTATGCAATGTCTCACATTGGGACCAAGAAGTAAACACATTTGTCATGTCTTCTAAGGTGAATAAATATTTTTCCATTCACTGTTTTGAAGCAGAAAATGATTTGGAGCCCACAAGAAGTTGGCTCAAGTGATGTATGGGTTTTTGCTTAAAAGAAAACAAAATGCATTTTCTTTGGTCACGTACAACGATGGACCATGCACATCCTCCTAGGGTAGACATACATACATGTCTTCACATTCAATAACCACACAAGAGAGATACACACTGTGAAAGGAAATGGCATACTGTATACTAAGGATTAACCTAAAATATGCAAAATGTATATACAGCATCGAATGCTTGAACTCAGTTATGGTTTAACAAATAATTGTAGGTGTACTGTTCCATTGCTGTCAACTCACAGCTGTGATATCACCTCCGGCTATATTCTGAAAACTAGCGGGCCAGATTCAGATACACTTAATTTTGCGGTGCGTAATCGAAATACTCTACGCTGCCGTATTTTACCAGGCTCTAAATGGAATTCTGGTAGATTTTTGCCCGTACGCTACGGCGGCGTAGTCTATTTCTCGCCGCGTAATCGAAATACGCGATTAGGGGGCGTGAAGCATTTAAATTAGGCGCGTCCCCGCGGCGATCGAACTGCGCATGCTCCGTTCAGAAATTTCCCGCCGTGCATTGCGCGAAATCACGTCGTTACGTCATTCGTTGTTTGAGTAGCGTCGTTTACGAACATTCCTATTCCCGGACGACTTACGTAAAAAATAATAAAAGACGTCGGAAAACGAAGAAATTCGACGCGGGAACGACAGCCATACTTAACATGGGCTGTCTAATATTAGAGCAGCAAAAAGCTGGTATAGTGTTACGCAAAAAAAAGATGACTAAAGATGCCATAAGAGATTGCGAATGAAGATCGTAATTTCTGGGATCGCCAGCAAAAGCTCATTTGCATACCCCGATGCGGAAAACGACGGGAAGTCCACCCAGTGGCCGCAATTTTATTGCAGCGTAGATCCGAAGGCGTACGAACACGTAATCCAGTCGAATTGAAGCCCGCAGCCGTCTATTCATGGTTTGAGATTTCGGACTAGCTAAAAAACGCGCGTAATTTGAAATTACTCCAGTCTAACACCAGTTAGACAGGAGTTACGGCTCTCTGAATCTGGCCCTAGGTTTCTATTAGTGTTTCTAGAAAGAACAGAAAATTAATGCCTAGGTTCCACGAATGCCTATTAGAAAGAAGATGTATACATGTTATTATTAAGCGGAAATATTTTATTCTACAAATATATAACTTTATACCTCTCAGGGTTTGCCCATGATGCATGCTTGGGGAAGGGTGTGTGTGGGGGGGGGGGGGTTATGTTATTTCCTCCAACCACTGTCCTTCCTTATACTGTGACACAAAGGTCCACTTGATGGACAGTGGCCCTAGTGGACGATTGAACATTCTTCAGGCAATTCTGCTGTGAACAATCATTGTTTAGATCAAAGGACACACTAAACATTGTTTGCTGGATGTGATTTCTGTCCTTACCCTGCAAAAACTAAAAACAATTGGAGTCTCTGGCTAGAATGGTAAAAGTATGCGACCCTATGCGTGCACCAGATGTACCTGGACACACCCTAATTGGATGGGACTGTGCAGAGATTTAAATTCAATTCTGGTGTCCTGGCAAGCCAGGCTGAATCCTAGAGCCCACTGCCAGCACACATTCTGGCTCTTGGCTCCACTATTTAACCTGAAGGGGTGAAACACTGCTTTGTTTGCCTGTGATAAGTGCAGCTGCAGAGGAGACACAGAGATAGGATTGGCTTACTTCTGTTCTTCTCTCTGGGACCCTTCACAGTAGTCGGGGTACATCAGCTCTACTTCTTCACCCCCTTTTTCTTTTCCCTGGTCCAGTAGGCAGGGCTATGGGTAGCTGTAATTTAGCTCCACCTACTGGAACAGGGGATAGGAGGAGGAGAAGAGTTGGAGCTGCAGTACCCTGAGTACTGTGAAGAGTCTAGGGAGAAGGAGAACAGAGGTAAGCAGTGCAAAGGTGAGACAGATGCTCACTTACTACTTCACTCTATACCCTGTGTCACTACTGACCCCTGAACTCTGCCTCACTTAGTACTAATCTCTGAACTCTGTAGTAAGTGACACAGAGCCCAAAAGTGAAGTCAGTAACAAGTGAGGCAGAGTTCCAGGGTCATTGGTAATTAACGGAGAGTTCTGAAGCCAGTATTAACCACTTATGATTGAATGAATGAAAACTTATATAGCGCAGCACCTGCGAACTTAATCGCCTCTGGGCGCTTGTTGTTCCTGTCTCCTTTGATATCAAAAGAGATGAGTCTTGATCTTCCTCCTGAATGCTAAGTGGTTCTCCTCCAACCGAATGCTGGTTGGTAAAGCGTTCCATTGTCTGGGACCTTGGACCGCAAATCTTCTATCTCCTTTGGACTTGTAGTTGGCTTTCGGTATCTGGAGTAGATTTTGATTGGTGGATCGCAGAACGCGATTGGGATTGTGAGCTTTTATTTTTTCGCATAGATATTGGGGGGCATTCCCATGGATACATCTATGCGTTAGGCAGAGTGCTTTAAAAGCAATTCTGTCTTTTCCTGGCAACCAATGAAGGATTCTAAGGCGGCATACACACGAGGGGATATGTCCGCTGAAAACGGTCCGATGGACCGTTTCAGCAGACATCTCCGCTCGTGTGTATGGGCTAGCGGACAGATTTGTCCACCCGACAGATTTCAAAGCAAGCTTTGAAATCTATCTGGTGGGAATCTGTCCGCCCGACATGTCTGCTGGTTAGTACACTTACCAGCAGACATGTCGGCCCCCACCGCCGCCGCGCCGCTGCCGAATGGATTCGGCGCATGCGCGGAAGTGTTTTACTTCCTGGTGCGGTGACGTGGCGGTGACGCGGCAGCGTCAACGTCACCGCCGCGTCACCGCGCCGTCCGGCGGCGGGGAATTTGATCCGATGGTGTGTACACGCCATCGGATCAAACTCCCGATCGGACATATCCGATGGAAATGGTCCGCAGACCGTTTTCATCGGATATGTCCGATCGTCTGTACGCCGTCTTAGTGAAGGTGAGATTGATTCCCAGGGTTTTTTTCCAGTCACAAGTCTGGTGGCCGTATTTTGAACGACTTGCAGACGAGCGATTTGGTACTTAGGGAGTCCCAGGTAAAGGGCATTTGCGTAGTCCAATCTTGAGTTTACAATTGCTCCCACCATGACCGCTATGTCCTCTTTGGGAATGAAAGGAGTAAGTCTGCGTAGTAGGCGCAGCATATGGTGAGATCCACTGACTACTGACCCTAATTGTGCGTCCATAGTCATGTAGGAGTCAAAGATGACCCCGAGGTTTTTGACTTTGACGCTAGGGGTGACCCGGACCAATATGCAGGTAAAGGACCAGGCCCCTTTTTGCGATTTGGCACTGCGTCGCATTAAATGACAATTGCGCGGTCGTGCGACGTGGCTCCCAAACAAAATTGGCGTCCTTTTTTTTCCAACAAATAGAGTTTTCTTTTGGTGGTATTTGATCACCTCTGCGTTTTTTATTTTTTGTGCTTTTTTAAAAAAAAATCAATATTTTTTACTTTTTGCCATAATAAATATCCCCCAAAAATATATAAAAAAAACGTTTTTTTTTCCTCAGTTTAGGCCGATACATATTCTTCTACCTATTTTCGGTAAAAAAATCTCAATAATCGTTTATCGATTGGTTAACGCAAAATTTATAGCGTTTACAATAGGGAATAGTTTTATTGAATTTTTATTAATATTTTTTTACTACTAATGGTGGCGATCAGCGATTTCTTTCGTGACTGCAACATTATGGCGGACACATCAGACAATTTTGACAAATTTTTGGGACCATTGTCATTTTCACAGCAAAAAGTGTTATAAGAATGCATTGTTTACTGTGAAAATGCCAATTGCAGTTTAAGAGTTAACCACTAGGGGGCGCTGTAGGGGTTAAGTGTGACCTCATATGTGTTTCCAACTGTAGGGGGTGGGGCTGGACGTGTGACATCATTGATCGTAGTTCCCTATATCAGTGACACTGCCACAAGGAAAAACAGGGAAGGCGTGTTTACATGGAGCTTCGGACCGGGTCGCGATTGTACATGATTGTGCCCAGCCGTGCCATTCTGCTGATGTATATTGGTGTGAAGGGGTCCTTAAGTGGTTAATAAATGGTCAGCTTGGCTTCCAGACTGATGCAGTGTGATTTTCATGCAGCTCATGTTCTCACGGGTTTCAGACTTTTATTATGTCCCACGGTTTTAATGCGCTTTCTAAAAAGTGCACCAAAACCACACATTCAGTTTTTGGTTTCAGAAAGTGCACCAAAACCGTGGGACATAATAGAAGTCTAGGACAAAGGGAAGCTAACTCACAAAAAAAACATGGTGTGGGAAAACAGCACTGCATCAGTGTAAAGCACGCTACTGGGGGGAAGAGAAGACCAATAGCTAGATTTAGAAAGACTGACGCCGGCGTATCAGTAGATACACCGTCCTTAGTCCGAATGCGTGCCATCGTATGTTTAACCACTTGACCACTGGGCACTTAAACCCCCTTAATAACAGATCAATATTCAGCTTTCGGTGCTCTCACAGTTTGAATGACAATAACTCAGTCATACAACACTGTAACCAAATGGCATTTTTGTCCTTTTTTTCCCACAAATAGAGCTTTCTTTTGGTGGTATTTGATCACCTCTGCGTTTTTATTTTTTTCGCTATACATGAATAAAGAACGAAAATTTGGTAAAAAAAAAGAATTTTTCTTAATTTATAATTATAAAATTTTGCAAAAAAGTAATTTTTCTTCATAAATTTGGCCTAAAATGTATACTGCTACATATCTTTGGTAACAAAACAAAAAAAAATTGGATATTATTTAGTCTGGGTGAAAGTTATGGGGTCTACAAGCTATGGTACCAATTACTGAAAATGTATCAATTTGATCACACCTGATCTCATTTCTTGAGACCCTAACATGGCAGAAAAGTACAAATACCCCCCAAATGACCCCTTTTTGGAAAGGAGACATTCCAAGGTATTTAGAAAGAGGCATTGTGAGTTTTTTGAAGTTGTCATTTTTTCCCACAATTCTTTGCAAAATCAAGATTTTTTTAATTTTAATTTTTTTCCCCACCAAATTTTCATATTAGCGGGTTATTTCTCACACACAGCATATGCATACCACAAAATACACCCCAAAACACATTCTGCTATTCCTCCCGAGTATGGCGATACCCCATGTGTGAGACTTTTACACAGCGTGACCACATACAGAGGCCCAACCTGCAGGGAGCACCATCAGACTAATTCTGACATTCCTCTCCTACATGGAAAAATCATCATTTATTTGCTAGAAAATTACATAGAACCCCAAAACATTATATATGCTTTTTTAGCAAAGACCCTAGAGAATACAATGGTGGTCGTTGCAACTTTTTATAGCACATGGTATTTGCACAGCAATTTTTCTAACGCGTTTTTTTGGAAATAAAACAGTTTTGTGCTTTAAAAAAAAAACTGTAAAGTTAGCCCAATGTTTTTGCATAATATGAAAGATGAAGTTACGCTGAGTAAATAGATACCCAACATGTCACCCTTCAATATTGCACACGCTTGTGGAATGGCGCCAAACTTCGCTACTTGAAAATCCCCATAGGCGACGCTTTAAATGTTTTTACTGGTTACATCTTTTTAGTTGGAGAGGAGGTCTAGGGCCAAAATTATTGCTCTCGCTCTAACGTTCACAGCGATACCTCACATGTGTGGTTTGAACACCGTTTTCATATGTGGGTGGGACTTATGTGTGCGGTCGCGTCTGTATACGAGCACACGGGTACAGGGGCGCTGTAATTTTTTATTTTTTTTATTGTTCATTTTACTTTATTTATTTTAGTTTGACACGTTTTTCCCCAAAAATAAATGTTTTGATTACTTGTATTCCTATTACAAGGAATGTAAACATCCCTTGTAATAGGAATATAGCATGACAGGTCCTCTTTACAGTGAGATATGGGGTCAATAAGACCCCACATCTCACCTCTAGGCTGGGAAGCCTGAAAAAAAAAACGATTGCAGGGAGTATTGCGTGGGAGTATTGTGCAGGGAGTATTGTGCGGGGGTATTGCAGAGTATTGTGCGGGGGTATTGCAGTGTATTGTGCGGGGGTATTTCAGAATATTGTGCGGGGGTATTGCAGTGTATTGTGCGGGGGTATTGCAGAGTATTGTTCAGAGTATTGCGCAGGGGGTACTGCAGAATATTGCGCAGGGGGTACTGCAGAGTATTGCGCAGGGGGGTACTGCAGAGTATTGCGCAGGGGGTACTGCAGAGTATTGCGCCGGGGGTACTGCAGAGTATTGTGCGGGGGTGCTGCAGAGTACTGGCCGGGGTATTGCAGAGTATTGCGCGGGTAGTATTGCAGAGTATTGCGCGGGTAGTATTGCAGAGTATTGCGCGGGGGTATTGCAGAGTATTGCGCGGGAGTATTGCAGAGTATTGCGCGGGAGTATTGCAGAGTATTGCGCGGGAGTATTGCAGAGTATTGCGCAGGGGGTATTGCAGAGTATTGCGCAGGGGGTATTGCAGAGTATTGCGCAGGGAAGGAAGAGTATTGCAGGGTTTAATGCAGGGATGGCTGAGCAGGGATGGATGGATCTGTGACTGCAATAGTCACAGATCCATCTCACAGTGCTGCTGCCATCCGCGCTCTCCTCTCACACTGTACCGATTGGTGCAGAGAGAGAAGGGAGGAACCGGCATCATCAAATGACGCCGGTTTGTTTATATGTGATTGCTCCGTCATTAGACGGAGCGATCACGTGGTAAACGGCCGCTATCAGCGGCAATTTACCGCGATCCGTGACCCCACGGACATTCCCCGGAGCGCGACTCTGGGATCACGTTATATAACGTGATCCCAGAGTTAAGCAACCACCTTGCCGCCGTTATTTGGCGGCGGCTGGTGGTTAAGCGTATTCTGGAAACCAGATACGCTTAAATTTTGCCAAGATACGCCCGGCGTAAGTCTCCTATGCCGTCGTATCCTTAGCTGCATACTTACGCTAGCCGCTAGGGGCTTGTACATTTATTTACGCCTAGAATATGTAAATGAGCAAGATACGCCTATTCACGAATGTACGCACGGCCGTCGCAGTAAGATACGCCGTTTACGTAAGGTGTTTTCAGGCGTAAAGATAAACCACTAAAAAGATTGCGCAGCCGATGTTAAGTATGGACGTCGGAACAGCCCTCGAATTTCACGTTGTTTACGTCGTTTGTGTAAGTCGATTCAGAATGGGGCTGGGCGTAGGTTACGTTCACGTCGAAAGCATTGACTATTTGCGACGTGATTTTGAGCATGCGCATTGGGATATGTCCACGGCCGGCGCAAGCGCCGTTTGTTCGGCGTGTCATTTACATGGGGTCACGATTCATTTACATGTATCATGCCCACCTTCCACCTACTTTGAATTACGCAAACTTAGGCCGGCCCATCTACGATACGCCGCCGTAACTTAGGGAGCAAGTGCTTTGTGAATACAGCACTTGCCTCTCTAACTTGCGGTGGCATAGCGTATATTCAATACGCTACGCCCGCTTACAAATACGCCGCCCTACCTGAATCTAGCTACAAATGTTTATTTCATGGGTACAGGAAGATTTTGCTTTATTTAACCCCACCCCTTAAAGCTCTTCCCACTTTAAACACAATTATGTCACCCACTATTCGCCACAGATTTGGGCTTAATAATAAAGCTCTGTGTTTAAGGGGAGGTGTCCTCCATAAAATCATATTTCCCTTATAAACATTGTTTTATTATACATTAAAGTATAACATTTTTTTTCTTTGGCTAGAGCAGGTTAAAATATTTATTAGTTTTCCACCTTCTGTGTCCCATTTGGGACAAAGAAAGCAATAAATACCCTACATGGTTAATTTTATCTAAAACTTTTGTTTTGGATAGATTTAAATTACTCACTCGTGTCTAGACCAGGGGTCCTCAAACTTTTTAAACAGGTAGCAAGTTCACGGTCCCTCAGACTGTCGGGGGACTGGACTATAGTTTTAAAAAATATGAACCTATGTACACATCTTATTTGAAGTGCAAAAAAACAGGAAAAATCAATACAATATTTAAAATAAAGAACAATTTTAATCAACATAGACGTATTGGTATTTCACAGACTCCCCTCATCACAGAACCCCTCACCAGCACAGATCCCCTCATCACGGACCCCCCCATCACAGATTCCTCTCCATCAAAGATCCCCCCCATATTAGGCCCCCCATCACAAAGTCCCCAAAACAAACTTCTCTCCATCACAAAGCCCCCAATAACTGACCCCCCATCACAAAGCCCCCCAACACAAACTCCTCTATATAACAAAGCCCCCAATAACAGACCCCCCACCACAAACTCCTCTTCATCAAAAAAAAACATAACAGATCCTCCCCATCATAAAGCACTCCAACACAAACTCCTCTCCATCACAAAGCCCAGAATAACAGATCCCCATAACAGATCCCCCATCACAGATGCCTCTCCATCACAGACTCCCCCCATCAAAAAGCCCCCATATCAGGTCCTTCCATAGCAGATCCCCCCATCACAGACTCCCCCCATCACAGACTCCCCCCATCACAGACTCCCCCATTACAAAGCCCACCCAACACAAACTCCTCTCCTCACATAGCCCCCCATAACAGACCCCCATCACAGACTCCCCCATCACAGATCTCCGTCCATCACAGATCTCCCCCTATCACAGATCCCCCCATCGATATTACACTGTCGCCCCTTCTATAACATCCCAGCACTCCGCCTCTCTGCCACTTCAATCACACAAGACGCAAAGCATGGCAGGTCCAGACAAAGGGCGGGACTTTGCTCGTGAAAGGCAGGTGTTTGATTGCTGAAACCACCACGCTGCTTAACTCAAAGGACCCGCCTTTTGTCCGGACTTGTTGTGTTTCTCATCTTGTGTAATAAAAAGGTAGCAGAGGGATTGCTGCGATATTAAAGGGGCAGTCCGCAGGCTGGGTAAATCACACTGGCGGGCCAGATTCGGCCGGCAGGCCATAGTTTGAGGACCCCTGGTCTAGACCCTCTGTAGCTGTCAGATATCCTTGTTGGACTATTTTGCTGTGCTTCCCATTGTCATGGCTTTTTGCTTCTCCTGCTGCTGAATAATTCCATTGTATTATAATCTGTAATATAAAATACAAGAACTTCAATAAAAAACTTGCAAACGCAACCTTGGGTTTGCCTATAAAGTTATATAAAGCAGGTAGGGAATTCAGCTGATCATTACTCGACTGCTTCAAATCTTGCACCCACAGTGGGTGCTGTAAAAAAAATGTAACACTTACATGATACATAATATTTGGTTGAATATAAATTGTCAAATCTGCAGTCAAACCGTTTAGGGATTTTGTTTTACCTCTAAACATAATTTGGCATATCCATTAATTCAGTCCAGGAAAAATACACACGGCTGTCTTTCTGTAACATGCCTAATATTAAGACCACTAGTAAAACTATTGTTGCAGAACAGTTAACCACATAAAACAGTTCACCATTGTACGGGAATGGCAGGATCAAATATTTAGCAATATAAATCATTTCAGCCAGCTAACACCAGAGATTAATTCCCAATAATGCATGGGGATTGCTTGGCTCAGTAAGAGATTATCACTCCAAACATGTTTGAGCATAAAAATGTAGCGGATAACGGTGTAAAAGGAACAAAACTGTTCAGACTATTCTGAGAACAGCCAGAAAAGAGAGTTTGTTGGAGAGCTCTTAAAAGTATACAATATGTTAAATATTCATAAAGTTATGTTGAATAGGCATCATTGAGAAATGGGATTAAAACCACAACTAAGATGGTAATGTCTCACTTCTTTCCATATCTGATTGGTTTTAGAGGTTGTAAGCAGGATTAAATGGACTGCTAAAATGAACAGCTTTGTGGAAAGTATTTTATCCTCCGTATATGAAGCTGCAGATCAGTCCCTTTTACACATAAAATTGTCATATAATTTTCATATAATTCCTGGATTAACATACAGTCACTACTTTACTAAGGGGTCTATTTATAAATGTTCTCAATGCAATAGCAAAAATGTGTGATTCCAGGGTGGAAGTTGTATGACTGGCAGTAAAGGTTGCGGACAAAAATTAGTGAACAAAATAAATGAATAAAAAAGGACCACCGTAAGCACCCTTGACAGTGTTAATTGGTTTGAATTTATTCTCCAGCTGCCACATTTGCAGGACAGTTTTGTCTGTTAAGGGAGGCTGAAAAATAATGTACTTATTGGCCAGATCAACAGGTGAAAATAAAGCTGGAAAATAATAGACATGTGCACTCGTTTTCGTTAGAATGCATTTTCGTCCGAAAATCTGTTTTTTTCGTCATCGTTTTAACAAACGATAACGAAAGTGCAAGAAACGAAACCCAGAAAGATCCGACATAAAACATGCTTTATTTTCGTTTTCGTTACGGTAAAAATTTGATATAGAGAGATTCGACATAACGCTGACTGAATACAGAATAGCAATCTGTCTGTCGACCCTGATATACACAGACATAGGGTACTTTTCGACATTATAAAGAAAAGATTCGACATCATAGAGAAAAGATTCGACACTATAGAAATAATAGATTCGACATTCAACGGAGAAGATATACTGCACTCGTACATTTTAATGCTCCGCCCATAGGCTATAGAAACATTCTAATGTTGGTTGACTATGACTAGTAATAATAATAGAATTATTTATTATTATTATTACTAGTCATACAACATTAGAATTCTTGTAGGGGGAATATTCGACCGGAAATGTACAATTTGCCATAAAGTTTCGAAGTTCCGTCGAATATTCTTTGACCATTCGACAGAAACCAAGTATTATTGGATTTTCGGACGAAAGCTATTCCCCAACGAAAACGAAATAAATCAAAACGATTTCGGGAGTAACTAAATAAATTTATTTTCCAGACGAAAACGAAAAAACAAAACCCAATTTTAGCTGCCAGGGTAAGTTGGATCTTACCATCATAGCCCAAAGGTAAGATGACAGAAGATGATTCAGATAATCAGCATATACTGTATATTCTCGAGTATAAGCCAAGTTTTTCAGCGCATTTTTTGAAAATGCCCCCCTCGGCTTATACTCGAGTCACCTTTTTGCGCCTGATCTCCCCGGACTTTGGGGACCCAGTACCGGCCGGCTGTAGGTCCCCTGGACCCCAAACTTGGCCCCACTCTTCCTCTACAGGTGTGCAAGGTTTGGTGTCCAGGGGACCTACGACCGGGGAGCACTGAATTTTCAAACCCGGGCACCTCTTCCATAGACTCTTCCATGTTAAACGGTAATTTCTCCGGTGATTTGGTGACCCGGTACCAGCCGGTCGTAGGTCCCATGAACCCGGAACTTGGCATACACGTAGCCCCATTTCTCCTCTACAAGTGTGCAAAGTATGTTGTTTGGGGATCTAAGGCTGGGGAGCACCGATTTTTCAAATTTAGGCACCCCTTCCATAGACCCCCGATGTTAAACGTCAGTCTAGTCATGAACACAATGTGGCATGGGTACAGTGAGGCATGGGCACAGTGAGACATGGACACAGTGAGACATGGACACAGTGAGGCATGGGCACAGTGAGGCATAAGCACAGTGAGGCATGCACATGTACATAGAGAGGCAAAGTGAGGCACAGTGAGGCATGCAGATGGACACCCTAGGCTTATACTCAATTCAATAAGTTTTCCCAGTTTTCTTGTGGTTAAAAAAAGGTGCCTCGGCTTATATTCGGGTCGGCTTATACTCGGGTATATACGGTACCCTAAAATGAAATATCAGTTTGGGAAAAACTAGCTTTATAGTAGATATATGGTCAATAAGACCCCACATTTCACCTCTAGGCTGGGAAGCCTGAAAAAAAAAAACGATCGCAGGGAGTATTGCGCGGGAGTATTGCGTGGGAGTATTGCGCAGGGAGTATTGTGCGGGGGTATTGCAGAGTATTGTGCGGGGGTATTGCAGAGTATTGTGCAGGGGTATTGCAGAGTATTGTGCGGGGGTATTTCAGAATATTGTGCAGGGGTATTGCAGAGTATTGTGCGGGGGTATTGCAGAGTATTGTTCAGAGTATTGCGCAGGGCGTACTGCAGAATATTGCGCAGGGGGTACTGCAGAGTATTGCGCAGGGGGGTACTGCAGAGTATTGCGCAGGGGGTACTGCAGAGTATTGCGCCGGGGGTACTGCAGAGTATTGTGCGGGGGTACTGCAGAGTACTGGCCGGGGTATTGCAGAGTATTGCGCGGGGGTATTGCAGAGTATTGCGCGGGGGTATTGCAGAGTATTGCGTGGGTAGAATTGCAGAGTATTGCGTGGGTAGAATTGCAGAGTATTGCGCGGGGAGTGTTGCAGAGTATTGCGTGGGGGTATTGCAGAGTATTGCGCAGGAGGTATTGCAGAGTATTGCGCAGGGGGTATTGCAGAGTATTGCGCAGGGGGTATTGCAGAGTATTGCGCAGGGAAGGAAGAGTAATGCAGGGTTTAATGCAGGGATGGCTGAGCGGGGATGGATGGATCTGTGACTGCAATAGTCACAGATCCATCCCACAGTGCTGCTGCTATCCGCACTCTCCTCTCACACTGTACCGATTGGTACAGAGAGAGGAGGGAGGAACCGGCGTCATCAAATGACGCCGGTTTATTTACATGTGATCGCTCCGTCATTAGACGGAGCGATCACGTGGTAAACGGCCGCTATCAGCGGCAATTTACCGCGATCCGTGACCCCACGGACATTCCCCGAAGCGCGACTCTGGGATCACGTTATATAACGTGATCCCAGAGTTAAGCAACCACCTTGCCGCCGTTATTTGGCGGCGGATGGTGGTTAAGCGTATTCTGGAAACCAGATACGCTTAAATTTTGCCAAGATATGCCCGGCGTAAGTCTCCTACGCCGTCGTATCTTAACTGTATTCTTACGCTAGCCGCTAGGGGCTTGTACGTTGATTTACGCCTAGAATATGTAAATGAGCAAGATACGCCTATTCACGAAATGTACGCACGGCCGTCGCAGTAAGATACGCCGTTTACGTAAGGTGTTTTCAGGCGTAAAGATAAACCACTAAAAAGATTGCGCAGCCAATGTTAAGTATGGACGTCGGAACAGCCCTCGAATTTCACGTCGTTTACGTCGTTTGTGTAAGTCGATTCAGAATGGGACTGGGCGTAGGTTACGTTCACGTCAAAAGCATTGACTATTTGCGACGTGATTTTGAGCATGCGCATTGGGATATGTCCACGGCCGGCACATGCGCCTTTTTTTCAGCGCGTCATTTACATGGGGTCAAGATTCATTTACATGTATCATGCCCACCTTCCACCTACTTTGAATTACGCGAACTTAGGCCGGCTCATCTACGATACGCCGCCGTAACTTAGGGAGCAAGTGCTTTGTGAATACAGCACTTGCCTCTCTAACTTGCGGTGGCATAGCGTATATTCGATACGCTACGCCCGCTTACAAATACGCCGCCCTACCTGAATCTAGCTACAAATGTTTATTTCATGGGTACAGGAAGATTTTGCTTTATTTAACCCCACCCCTTAAAGCTCTTCCCACTGTAAACACAATTATGTCACCCACTATTTGCCACAGATTTGGGCTTAATAATAAAGCTCTGTGTTTAAGGGGAGGAGTCCTCCATAAAATCATATTTCCTTTATAGACATTGTTTTATTATACATTAAAGTATAACATTTTTTTCTTTGGCTAGAGCAGGTTAAAATATTTATTAGTTTTCCACCTTCTGTGTCCCATTTGGGACAAAGAAAGCAATAAATACCCTACATGGTTAATTTTATCTAAAACTTTTGTTTTGGATAGATTTTAATTACTCACTAGTGTCTAGACCAGGGGTCCTCAAACTTTTTAAACAGGGAGCAAGTTCACGGTCCCTCAGACTGTCGGGGGACTGGACTATAGTTTTAAAAAATATGAACCTATGTACACATCTTATTTGAAGTGCAAAAAAACAGGAAATATCAATACAATATTTAAAATAAAGAACAATTTTAATCAACTGTAAACGTTGGGGGTTTTACTCAATGGTAAATGCATTTTTTTAGCGAGTCCACAGCAGTCAGATGTTATGTTTGAGGGCATGGCAGCCCATTTTTATTGAAGAAAACAAAAAGAACAGTTCACATACAGGATTTCCCATGCAGGGGTTCTTCTCCAGTAATGTTCACAGAACTCAAAATACCAAGCCTCCTGGCTCCTAGGCTTACTTAGCCTTGCTGTACCTGCTAACCTGGCACACTCCTGGCCTCAACAGGTTCTCCAGCCCACTGTCTCCCAGACTTCCGGACTTCCTTCAGCCCCTCTTGGACTCGCTAGTCACCTCAGGTCTACCAGCCTCCCAGTCCCTCAGGCACAAAGTCCCCCCACACTAGGGATGTAGTCTCCAGGGCAGACAGACAGACAGATCCCCACACACAGGTCTGTCTTGCAGCAATAGCCAGCTGCACACCTTCCACCTCTCTCTCTCTCTCTCTCTCTCTCTCTGTTCTGACCAGTCCCTGATTATATTGTCAGCGTTCAGCTGGGAACCCAACCTGCTGGCTGTCTGTAAGATCTGGACACAGGGTTGGATATCCCATCCCGCCCAAGTCTCTGCAGGATCTCCAACTACACAGCCCCATTCAAAACTATCAAAACCTGGAGAAAACTGACAGAGCAGTTTTCTCCATTTAAAAACTATGCTGTGTAGTTCTGCAGTCTGCTGACATGCAGACTCTGTGTCCATTTTTGCTGCGTCTCCATGGTGACAGGGACCCTCACTATTACACAACATAAACGTATTGGTATTTCACAGACTCCCCTCATCACAGAACCCCTCCCCAGCACAGATCCCCTCATCACGGACCCCCCCCATCACAGATTCCTCTCCATCAAAGATCCCCCATATTAGGCCCCCCATCACAAAGTCCCCAAAACAAACTTCTCTCCATCACAAAGCCCCCAATAACTGACCCCCCATCACAAAGCCCCCCAACACAAACTCCTCTATATAACAAAGCCCCCAATAACAGACCCCCCACCACAAACTCCTCTTCATCAAAAAAAACCCCATAACAGATCCTCCCCATCATAAAGCACTCCAACACAACCTCCTCTCCATCACAAAGCCCAGAATAACAGATCCCCATAACAGATCCCCATCACAGATGCCTCTCCATCACAGACTCCCCCCATCAAAGTGAGGGGGACCTACAGTGAGGCATGGGCACAGTGAGACATGGACACAGTGAGACATGGACACAGTGAGGCATGGACACAGTGAGACATGGACACAGTGAGGCATGGGCACAGTGAGGTATGGACACAGTGAGACATGGACACAGTGAGGCATGGGCACAGTGAGGCATGAGCACAGTGAGGCATGCACATGGACACAGAGAGGCAAAGTGAGGCACAGTGAGGCATGCAGATGGACACCCTAGGCTTATACTCAAGTCAATACGTTTTCCCAGTTTTCTTGTGGTAAAAAAAAGGTGCCTCGGCTTATATTCGGGTCGGCTTATACTCGAGTATATACGGTACCCTAAAATGAAATATCAGTTTGGGGAAAACTAGCTTTATAGTAGATATAACAACAAACCTTTTTTTTATAGAGTAGTGTTTCTCCTATTAAGGAAGATTGACCTTCACCTCCTGTCTTAGTGATACAAAAGGAAATTAAAGCATATCTCTCTAAAGCAGTGTTTTTCAACTCCAGTCCTCAAGGCACACCGACAGGTCAAGTTTTCAGGATTTCCCTCAGATGAAATGGCTGTGGTGATTACTAAGGCAGTGAAACTGATCAAATCACCTGTGCAAAATAATGGAAAGCCTAAAAACATGACCTGTTGGTGTGCCTTGAGGACTGGAGTTGAAAAACACTGCTCTAAAGTGAGGGTAAATCCCCCTTACACAGATATACCCATTGGTTGATTTTCATTTTCTAGTGATAACTGTAAAATTTGCATTTACCATCACTCTCTGTCCAGAGGATATACAAAATAATAAAAACTTCAGATTGGTTGCCCCTTCCTACTCTATTCAGGGCTTTAGATATACCGTGCCTTAAAAAAGTATTCCTACCCCTTGAAATGTTCCACATTTTGTCATTTTACAACCAAAACCTGTATTTTATTGGCATTTTATGTGATAGATCAACACAAATTGCCACATAATTGTGAAGTGGAAGGGAAATTATTAAATGGTTTTCAATGTTTTTTTTACAAATAATTATCTGAAAGGTGTAGCTAGCATTTATATTCAGCCCCCTTTACTCTGATACCCCCAACTAAAATCTAGTGGAACCAATTGCCTTCAGAGGTCACCTAATTAATAAATAGAGTCCACCTGTGTGTAATTTAATCTCAGTATAAATACAGCTGCTATGTGAAGCCCTCAGAGGTTTGTTAGAGAACCTTAGTGAACAAACAGCATCATGAAGGTCAAAGAACACACCATTCAGGTCAGAGATAAAGTTGTGGAGAAGTTTAAAGCAGGGTTAGGTTATAAAAAAAAATATCCAAAGCTTTGAACATCTCATGAAGCACTGTTCAATCCATCATCTGAAAGACATCCAACACATAGCCATCTACCTAAACTGATAGGCCATACAAAGAGAGCATTAATCAGAGAAGAAGATCTCTGGTAATTCTTAAGAAGCTGCAGAGATCCACAGCTCAGGTGGGAGAATCTGTCCACAGGATAGCTATTAGGCGTACAATGCACAAAGCTGGCATTTATGGAAGAGTGATAAGAAGAAAGCCATTGTTTAAAGAAAGCCATAAGAAGTCCTGTTTGCAGTTTGTGAGAATCCATGTGGGGGACACAGCAAACATATAGAAAAAGGTGCCTAAAAGCAAAACGCTATGTGTGGTGAAAAACCAACACGGCACATCACCCTGAACACATCCCCACCTTAAAACATGGTGGTGGCAGAATCATGTTATGGGAATGCTTTCCTTCAGCAGGGACAGAAAGGCTGGTCAAAGTTGATGGGAAGATGAAAGGGGTCAAATACAGGGCAATCTTAGAAAAAAACACTGTGAGGCCCCGTACACATGACCGGTTTTCTCAGCAGAATTCAGCAAGAAACTCGATGGGAGACGTATTCTGCCAAGAAAACCGGTCGTGTGTACACTTTTCGCCGAGAAAACTGTTGAGGAACTCGTCGAGCCAAAAAGAGAGCATGTTCTCTCTTTCCTCGACGGCAATGGGAAAATTCGGCTCGACTAGTTTTTTGACAGCCGAACAAGGAACTCGATGGGGAAAACGATGTGTTTCGCCCGTCGAGTTTCTCGGTCGTGTGTACGCGGCCTGAGAGCTGGTTCTCAAATTTTCCGACGGTGAAAATTCCGATTGTCTGTATGCAATTCCTGCACATTTTTCTCGGCTCATTGTAGTGTTGTATAGGGATGAGCAGAACACCCCCCCGTTCGGTTCGAACCAGAACCTTCGAACGGACCGACCGTTCGCGCGAACATTTAGAACCCTATTGATGTCTATGGGACTCGAACGTTCGAATTCAAAAGTGCTCATTTTAAAGCCTAATATGCAAGTTATTGTCGTAAAACGTCTTTGAGAACCGGGGTCTTGCCCCAGGGAACATGTATCAATGAAAAAAAAGTTTTAAAAACTGTCGTTTTTTCTGGAGCGGTGATTTTAATGATGCTTAACCACTTAAGACCCGGACCTTTAGTCAGCTTAAGGACCCGGCCAGGTTTTGCGATTTGGCACTGCGTCGCTTTAACAGACAATTGTGCAGTCGTGCGACGTGGCTCCCAAACAAAATGTATTTAAAATGCATTGTTTATTGTAGAAATTACATTTGCAGTTTGGGAGTTAACCACAAGGGGGCGCTGAAGGGGTAATGTGTTCCCTAATGTGTGTTTACAAAAGGGTGTATAAAAGGGATCACGCGATCGATGATGCCGCCACAGTGAAGAACGGAGAAGCCGTGTTTACACACGGCTCTCCCCATTCTTCAGCTCCGGGGACCGATCGCCACACTCCAGCGGCAATCGGGTCCGCGAATCCCGCGGTCCCAGAGCTTCGGACCGGGTTGCAGGAGCGCGCCACGGGCACGCGCCCGCGAACCATGGCTGGGTACTAGCACAGCACGTACCTGTATGTGCATGTGCCCAGCCGTGGCATTCTGCCGATGTATATGTGCAGGAGGCGGTCCTTAAGTGAAAATAAAAATTCCTTTAAATATCGTACCTAATGGGTGTCTATAGTATGCCTGTGAAGTGGCACATGTTTAGAACTGTCCCTGCACAAAATGAGATTACTATAAGAAAAAAGTAATATGGATGAAAATCATTGAGAAAAATAGCACAGACACAGACAGTACACACACCACGTAGCTTTAGGTGCACACTGCAGAGGACACGGGCAGTACACACACCACGTAGCTTTTGGTGCACACTGCAGAGGACACAGGCAGTACACACCATGTAGCTTTAGGTGCACACTGCAGAGGACACAGGCAGTAAACACCACGTAGCTTTAGGTGCACACTGCAGAGGACACAGGCAGTACACAGCACATAGCTTTAGGTGCACACTGCAGAGGACACAGGCAGTACACACCACATAGCTTTAGGTGCACACTGCAGAGGACACAGGCAGTACACCACGTGAGAATACTGCAGCTAGCACAATCACCTGCCTGCCAGTAAATTAGGAAGTGCGGATCTAGCTAAACTATACAGTGTATACATATATATGAAACACCTGGGATGCATATATATCCTCTACACACTGTGGGGTACATTCATGTACAGATCCGACGGTGTATCTACTGATAACCTAACCTAATC
The DNA here is from genome assembly GCA_029574335.1 of Rana kukunoris. NCBI lineage: Eukaryota > Metazoa > Chordata > Amphibia > Anura > Ranidae > Rana > Rana kukunoris. The sequence continues at coordinate 209,981,569 of CM056049.1, read as the reverse complement.
CTAACCCTTTGTGTATTTATTTATACGATATCTACCTGTTCTACAGAGCTGTGCAAAATCTTGATATTTTATAAATACCCACAAGTAGTAGCAAAAATACATTAAAATAAATACAATTTATAACACGTTTTGTTGCTTAAGAATTAATCGGAATATCAAATTGTCTTTGATCACAAACTTACATGCATAATACATTTTGTCTGACATCTACAAAACACAGTATATTATAAAAACTGTCTGTGCTTGATCTGTGACGTGTGCTTTGTGCAATTTGACAAAGTCCCATGGATTTCAAAGCTCCCTACTGCATCCTCTATGCAAATTAAAGATGTTCTGTAAGGAGCTGGTGCAGCAGATGCTGATGTTCAATTCAAAGCATTCAATTTTAGTTGTACCCTGTAAATGCTAAAAGCACTAGATACCTTTAATATAGCATTGAAAGCCTCTGTTCTCCACAGAAATGTCAAGATTTTTAAAATCTGTTTTCCAGCAGAGGAGGATTTAGAAAATAATGAGCCACAGTACTTAGTGGGCATACACTAACAAATTTCCTATTATAAATACATGCTTGCACATTTTACATGTGATGCCTCGTACACACAACCATTTTTCTCGACAGGAAAAAAAACAAAGTTTTTCCCGACGGGATACCTCTCAAAGCCTGCCTTGCATACACACGTTCAGGCCAAATACCGCCTGTCCAAATAGCGGTGACATACACCATGTACGACGGGACTATAAAGAGGAATTTCCATTCAAACGGCGTCACCCTTTGGGTTGCTTTTGCTGATCCTCGTGTTAGTAAAAGTTTGGTGAGAGACTGCTTTTCAGTCCGTTACAGCGTGACGAATGTGCTATCTCCATTCCCTAGGCTAGTTTTACCAGAATGAGCGCTCCCGACTCATACTTGATTCTGAGCATGATTTTTTCCCCTCGGGAAAAGATACACATGACCTATTTTCCCGATGAAAAAAAGTCTGCCAGGAATCCCAGCGGGAAAAGGGGAAACATGTTCTCTTTTTCTCACAGTTTTCTCGTCGCGAAAACTGCGATGGAGCATACACACAGCGGGTTTTCCCAGCCAAAAGCTGTCATGGCAGTTTTCCCAACGTGAAAACCGGTCGTGTGTACGAGGCATGAATGGTACTGTGCAGCTTCCTTTTTTAGAGTGGATCTAAACCTAAAAACAAAAATGTAATAGCTTACTATGAGTTCTTAGATGTGGGATCTGTAATGGTTATCTTACTTCAGGCTCTATCCCCATTTTCCACCTGGCAACCCTGAAAATAACACGCTTTCTGTCACTAGATGGCTACATTTACTCCTCCACTGTACCTAGGGACACAGAACCAAAGTTGCCACTATACTTGGGAAATTTCCAAAGGCAGTGATCCTGAGATTGGGTTGGGTGACATGCATGGAAAAGGGAGGGGCTAATAGCGGCATGCAGAGCACACTGCAGATGGGAGCAATGGTCTCATAAAGGCACACATAAGGCTCCACATACAATCATGGGGCTAACAGACGGAGTCTGTGAACCCGGAAGCAAGACGGGTGAAGATGAGAGCGCCTGCAGCCATGACAGCTCGGCGCTGGTAGAGCTAAATTTTAAGATAAGTTTAACATAATGTGCGATGCATTCTAGAACATTATGACATTACCTTGCCGGTACAAAAAAAAAAAATGCCCAGCGGCTTACAACTGCTTTAACTTTTGTACTGCTGTCTTCATATCCCAATGTGCTTTAATCAACCTTCTCTGTAGACTGTGTGTCGGTTTATAGAATAAAAGGTATGTGTTAACGGCGTAAATAAAACCTTATCCCTCTAGTTATTAATTTTTATGGGTCTGCTGCGGTACAGTGTACACCATCAAAGCTGGGGGGTATTCAAATAGTGAAAAAAAGGAAATGGTAACTGCACCAACCCTACAATATATTGTTAGTATAGTGCTGCTGTGCAAACTATAGTGCTATTAGAACAATAGTGCTATTAAAACAATATTTATGGTGAACAAAACTTTAGAGAAAGTAACAATCTTTTTGTGCACATTCACGTTTACCCAGGGAAGTAAATCACCCAAAACCAATATAAGAATGCTGAAAAAATATAAGTGAAAAAAATGATTAAAAATTAAGTGCTAACATATATGAATCATTAGAACATGCTCTTAACAAAGTCCCAGTGAACCTCTTTAAAGGTATTCAGTTAAATCCTTATTTGTACAACTCCATGCTGTAAAGAAGTAGCTGCTAATCCACCTATTTGTGCTACCACCACCAACTTTTAAAGTGGGCACTGACCAGAGCTAGGATGTATAAACGCCTTTAGTTTATCTTAGGGTTAACCACTCCACACCTAGGAACCAATCTGCCTTTTTTTCAACCGATATGCCAATATTCATCTCATGGATTTCCTTATTTATGTTTCTCAAGCTCTCGTGAAAAGCAAAGAACCGATCATTGCACAATATATTGAGCTCTTTATTATAAAAGTATAAATAAAACAATGGTAATTATGCTCACTAACATTTTTTAGTACCTCCAGACTGGCACCAAGTCTTTCCGGCAGTGCTGTGTAAGGACACTTTGCAGCGTGTGTATCCCCGTGGCTGGCGTGCGTTCCAAGCCTCGGTTCCGTGCGGGTCAGCGGCAGGAAGTGACTTCTGACGTGTGACGTTTACCCAGAAGCCTCTACGCATTTTGCATTATATCGTGCATCATCAGGAAGCCTTAACAAACAACAGGACTTCCGGTCTCAGCCGCGACCGGAAGTGACGTCAAGCGGCTCTTCCCCTCTGGCTGGATGTACCTTGAAAAAGGATTTTATTGGAGTTTGGAGTAACTTTTATACAAAGGCTTTACTATCCATGTAGTGGTCTTAGTCTAAGGTGAGATGCTGGGGAATACCACTGGCGCAGTATGGATGGTGGAAGCATTTGGATACACTGGACCTTTTTTTTGCAAAACCACGTTATTTATGAATTTTGAGATTAGGCACATTTATCAAATTTATTCACTGCATTATCACTTTGATATTGTTGCACTTTATATTGTGTGAAGAATACTTTTTTAGTCATTTATTTTTGTGTACAATTGCACATCAAGTATTATCACATTTATTAATTTGTATTATATATTGTGTTTGAAGATTCATCACATTACACATTTAGAAAGCACCACATTATCTATTACATTATTAGGTTAAAAAAAACATCTGCCTTTACAAAAACATTTTTGTTCTTGGGTTTAGATATATTTAAAGTGTATCAAAGCCCAAAGCCATTAATATATTGCATATTACAAATTTTTATAAGTGGTGGCTTTATTAGTTTTCTTTTCAAGGCTTCCATTCTCCTTTATTTCACCTGTTGATCCTAATGCTGTGTACACACAATCGGAAATTCCGACAAGAAAACCGTGTATTTTTTTCCGACGGAATGTTGGCTCAAACTTGTGTTGCATACAAAATTCCGATCAAGAACGCGGTGACGCACAACACTACAACGAGCCGAGAAAATATAGTTTCCGAGCATTTTTTTGTGTGTTGGAATTGCATCCAGATGAATGGAATTTCCGATGAAAAAATCCCGTAAAACGTTATTCATCGGAAATTCCGGCCAAGTGTACAAGGCATTCGAAAGAGAACATGTTCTCTTTTTTTCTGATGGAAACTTTTCTTGTCGGAAAAATTGAGAACCAGCTCTCAAATTTTTGTTGTCGGAGATTCCGACCAAAAGCTCACATCAAACTTTTCTTGTCGGAAATTCCAACCGTGTGTACGCAGCATTACAGTAAGTCTGTTATTTTTCAACCTCTTTTCAATGTTTGTAGCGTCGAGCTGGCAGGGAGAGCAGAGTTCAGGGATGACCAGAGCCGTCACATTCGGTTGCAGAAGTGACGCTCCGTGTTGCCGTCAGACGCCCATCTGGTCTGCAGACCAGTTTCATCGGACCAATTTGATGATTTGTACGGCCCATCAGACCGTTGTCCGTCGGACCAAAGTTCTAAAACTTGCTTTAAAATCTGTCCGTCGGACAGATTCGATGGTTAGTACGCCAAAGCATCGGACCAAAAACCCGCGCATGCTCAGAATCAAGTCGACGCATGCTTGGAAGCATTGAACTACCTTTTTTCAGCACATCGGTGTGTTCTACGTCACCGCATTCTGGTCTTATCGGGTTTTTGGTTCGATGGTGTGTACACACATCAGACCATCAGACCACTTCAGCCTGGTCCGATGAAAACGGTCCGTGAAACCAGTTTCATCGGACCAGTCTGATCGTGTGTACATGGCCTAAGAGATGGACAATGCCTTGTCATTACCACGGGAGTCCCGTGTCCTTCATCATATCAGTATACAGTGCCTGCCGCCGAGAATGTGTTTTTAGCGCGACAGCATTGCGCTGATTCTCGGCGACAGGGTGCCGACATCTCGCACTCGCTGGAATAGTAAAAGCACATTCCAGCGAGCGCATCATAGAAGCGACGGGTATCCGACGTGGATTCCCGCCAATTGTACACGTGGGCGGCGTTTGTTATGAATCCTGAAGGGGAAGTCCCCGCCGGATTTAAAAAAAAAATCCGGCATGGGTTCCCCCCTCAGGAGCATAGCGGCCCTTGGGTCTGGTATGGGTTGTGAGGAGACCCCCCTATGCCAAAAAAATTGGCGTGGGGGTCCCCCCACAATCCATACCAGACCCGTATCCAAAGCACGCCAGCCGGCCGGTCAGGAGGGGAGTGGGGGCGAGCGAGCCCCCCCCCTCCTGAGCCGTACCGGGCAGCATGCCCTCAACATGGGGGGGTCAGGTGCTCTGGGGCAGGGGGGCGCACTGCGGCCTCCCCACCCCAGAGCACCCTGTCCCCATGTTGATGAGGACAGGGCCCCTTCCCGACAACCCTGGCCGTTGGTTGTCGGGGTATGTGGGCGGGAGGCTTATCGGAATCTTAAAGCCCCCTTTAATAAGGGGGCCCCCAGATACCGGCCCCCCACCCTAAGTGAATGAGTATGGGGTACATCGTACCCTTACCCATTCACCTGCAAAAAAAAAGTGCAAAAACAAATAAACCACACAGGGTATTAAAATATTTTATTAGTTGGCCGCCGGGGGGGGGGGGGATGATCGCTTTTATAAAAGCGCCCCCCTCCGGCGGGCTTCTGCGGGGGGTGGGTGCCGCTGTTCTTCGCTGCCGCCTGGTTCTCTTCCGCCGCCGGGGGGGGGGGCCCACCACCCGGCATGCTTCCTTCGACATCTTCGGCGGGGGGGTCTTCTCCGCTCTCCGGGGTCTTCTCCCACTCTCCGGGGTCTTCTCCCACTCTCCGGGGGTCTTCTCCGCTCTCCGGGGGTCTTCTCCGCTCTCCGGGGGTCTTCTCCGCTTTCCGGGGGTCTTCTCCCATTCTCCGGTGTTTTCTTCTTCAGGACTCGCCGCCGATATCTTCGTGTGTTAGCTCAATTACTAGCGGCGGCGAGTCCCCTCTTCTGTGACGTCGTCTTCTTCTTCTCTTCTCCAGATGTTGACGCGACGCTTCCTTCTGCTGTTATGGCGGGGGCGCGGCTCGCAGCGAGTTATATAGACCTATCTTGTGACGTCGCAGTCCCATCATGCTCCGGTAGGTACCACGTGGTACCTACCCACGTTCTACCTACCCATGTGGTACCTACCGGAGCATGATGGGACTGCGACGCCACAAGATAGGCCTTTATAACTCGCTGCGAGCCGCGCGCCCGCCATAACAGCGGAAGGAAGCGTTGCGTCAACATCTGGAGAAGAGGAGAAGAAGAAGACGACGTCACAGAAGAGGGGACTCGCCGCCGCTAGTAATTGAGCTAACACACAAAGATAGTGGCGTGGAGTCCTGAAGAAGAAGACAACGGAGAATGGGAGAAGACCCCCGGAAAGCGGAGAAGACCCCCGGAGAGTGGGAGAAGACCCCCGGAGAGTGGGAGAAGACCCCCGAAAGTGGGAGAAGACCCCGGAGAGCGGAGAAGACCCCCCCGCCGAAGAGGTCGAAGGAAGCACGCCGGGTGGTGGGCGCTTTTATCAAAGCGACCCCCCCGGTGGTGAAAGAGAACAAGACGGAGGCAAAGAACAGCGGCACCCACCCCCCGCAGAAGCCCGCCGGAGGGGGGCGCTTTTATAAAAGCGATCATACACCCCCCCCGTCGGCCAACTAATAAAATATTTTAATACCCTGTGTGGTTTATTTGTGTTTGCACTTTTTTTTTGCAGGTGAATGGGTAGGGGTACGATGTACCCCATACTCATTCACTTAGGGTGGGGGGCCGGTATCTGGGGGCCCCCTTATTAAAGGGGGCTTCCAGATTCCGATAAGCCTCCCGCCAGCATACCCCGACAACCAACGGCCAGGGTTGTCGGGAAGGGGCCCTGTCCTCATCAACATGGGGACAAGGTGCTCTGGGGTGGGGGGGCCGCAGTGCACCCCCCTGCCCCAAAGCACCTGACCTCCCCCATGTTGAGGGCATGCTGCCCGGTACGGCTCAGGAGGGAGGGTGGGCGCTCGCTCGCCCCCACTCCCCTCCTGACCGGCCGGCTGGCGTGCTTTGGATACGGGTCTGGTATGGATTGTGGGGGGACCCCCACGCCGTTTTTTTCAGCGTAGGGGGGTCTCCTTACAACCCATACCAGACCTAAGGGCCCGCTATGCTCCTGAGGGGGGAACCCATGCCGGATTTTTTTTAAATCCGGCAGGGACTTCCCCTTCAGGATTCATAACAAACGCCGCCCACGTGTAGAATTGTCGGGAATCCACGTCGAATCCCCGTCGCTTCTATGACGGCTTTGTCTCCATCGCGGCAAGCCAGCTCGGCGCTGGCTCCCGCGATGGGGCTCGCAAGTGCTCAATCTCGCCGAGAAAGGGAGTGAGATTGACACAATATCCCAGTCACCTACTGTAAGAGATATACTGTATATAGTTGGTGTGGGAGGACCATTTTGAAGAGCAACTCTATTTTAGGAGAGAGCAATTTTGGGCTGGAGCTCCCCTATAGAGGGAGTGAGATTGACCCTGGCTAGGGCAGGGGCAGGGGTTAGGAGTCAAGTATTTCCTCAAAAATCAGAGAATGGAGCACTTTTATGATGATAGAATGATGTATCTGTTTTTATTGAAACTGTGTTTCTTCAGTAGATATTTTAATTTTTCCAAAACTACAACTGGTTGTTACACTTTCTACTTAAAGATGGCTGAAGATGAGTTAAACGTATCTTTTGTATCATTCTAAAAAGTGTTGATATGTCATGAGAGATATAGGCTGGTACAGAGATGGGCGTGATCTGGCTCTTCCCAGTGTCTGATAGGTAGAGTTTGTAAGTGCTCATTGGAAGACTGTGGCTGACTTGAAATAACTGGTCCATGTGTCTGTGAAATCAATCTGGTTGGCTGAATACTTTAATTCTCTCAGAGACCTGAAATTTTGGAAAACGAAGCTGATCCCTGAGCCGCTGACAAAATGGGCAGCTATGTTGACCCGGGAATGCTCCCAGTGTCTGGAGGGGCTCTGTGGACCATGATAATTTTCTGACTTCATGGTACTCAAATAAGAGGAGACATGTTATTAGCTACAGTGCATGGGAGGGTTGTAAGCCCCCTTACAACCCATATCTGATGCAGATCATGATTGTAAACCCCTTCCTACCTAGCCATATTTGTTCCATTTATGAACTACAAGCAATTTAACAACCTTGCAAACTTCCATCAGTGCCTTGCATGCAATTCTTTATCTGTCAGAACAATCCTTGCAGGAACTTTATGCACAGACTTGATATGCTGATACACAAAGATAGAGAAAATGGACTTCTATTCATCACAATGACAATGCTCAAATATTCACCCACAATGAGAGTTGCCTACTGTCTGGTCCATCTCTTCTCCGTAAAAAGCACCTGAGGCGGATGTTTAATAATGGTGAATCCATCAAAGTACAGAGACTTGTTCATCCAGTCATACTTTGACCCAGAACAGCAAACGTTAAAGCTCTCTATGGATTTGTCCTATCCCATTAAATAGCACAGAGAAATACCATAATGCATCATTGTGGCTTTAGATGCGCTTTTCATATTTATACATTGTGTTGATGTATTCTGTAGCTCATCGCCACAGGCAGAGAGAGCGGCATTGCAACAAGCGTAAGGCTCTTTTAATAGACTCCTCTTGTCACGGGAACTCTAGCAGGTTTTCTGATGTATTTTCCTAATGGACAAAGAGTATGAAATATATCACATGTGGGTATTCACTGTAAGGCTTTGGTTATTTTGGACAAAATCCTTTTATTTTTTCTGTTAATACAAAAAATGGTCTGCATTTTCTATGTTTTACTCTCTCTTAAAGTACATCAGTCACTTTGAAAAACTGTAAACCCGAATGAGTAAATCACAGGTTATGTATCAGGAGTAAAGCTCAGAACTGTTCATTCAACTATTTAACTTTTATATGAAGGGTGAGCTACTAATGTTCTTTGCACACATTGCAGCTGTGCCAAAAATCAGAAACGTAAATCCCTCTTCTTTTTGGCAAAAATTCAGCTGTGGCTAGCTCCATAGCCCCAAGTCAAAAAGCCCTACCCAACTTTCATGGTGTATTCTTCTTGTTGGTTCAAGCAGTGCTCTTAGATATAGGTACTGCTTGGACTGAGAAGGAGGGAACACATACAAGCTTTTCCTGAAAATTCAACCATTATGCTGCGTACACATGATCGGATTTTCCATCAGAAATTACTTGGATGGTTTTTCTGACGGAATTCCGCTCAAGCTTGTCTTGCATACACACGGTCACACAAAAGTTCTCTGAACTTTCGCCCGTAAAGAACGCGGTGACGTACAACACTACGACGAGCTGAGAAAATGAAGTTCAATGCTTCCGAGCCTGCGTCGGATTGTTTCCGAGCATGCGTCGGAATTTTGCGCGTCGGAATTGCTACAGACAATCGGATTTTCCGCTAGGATTTTTTTCCGTCTGAAAATTTGAGAACTAGCTCTCAATCTTTTGCTGGCGGAAATTCCGACAGCAAAAGTCAGATGGAGCATACACACGGTTAGAATTTCCGTTCAAAAGCTCACATTAGACTTTTGCTGTTGGAATTTCAGATTGTGTGTGCGGGGCATAAGTGCAGAAAAAAAGACTGTACAAAGTTGTTATGCACATACTTTGAAAGCTGATCAATCAAAAAAAAATTAAATAAAAGGCACTGAATGAATTTGATTACTCAAGAGACCTCCCAATCTCCATGGAAAAATTTAAAAATTCTCTGCTTAGACATTTGCTGACAGCGGCAAGGGCATGCATTCCAATTTTGTGGAAAAGTACGCTTGCGCCGACCAGACAGCAATGGCTGGGCAGAGTAACAGAAATTCAGCAGATGGAGAACCTGACGATGGGAATAAGAGAACAAGAGGGGAAGTACAGCCAAGTGTGGACCCCCTATATAAGATTCAGAGAGCGAGACCTTTGAAGAAGGAGGAGGATTAGAGGAGGTTTTTTTTTTTTTTTTTTTTTTTTTTTTTTTTGGGGGGGGGAAACGGGGGGGGGGGGGATAGCGACATAAAAGGAAGGGTAGATATGGGGAATAGGAAGTGTATGATGCCATTGCTATATACAGTAGATATGATGGCAAAATCTGTGAGCCATGATGAGAAGCATAATGACCAATAAGAAAATGGTTAAAGAAAAGTGTCAAAATGTAGTCATTTACTTTTTTGTTTGTATAAAGAGGAAATAAGAGTGGAAAATGTTATAAAATAAAGAATTATAAAAAAAAAGAAAACTGTGTAACAGATGTCAAATGTCAGATGTCAGTATTATTAATAGCAACCATGAAATAAGGGCAGGACACATTTCAGTAGGCACAGTAACACAACGTTGTGCAGTTCACACTGCCAAAGTTCATATAGAGCTCACTTCCACATACTCTAGCCCCTGTAGGGTAAGGTTTCAATGCTATCAAAGCAGGAAGAATGTACTGACGCATGTGTATAGGGATCCTAATAGGGTGCAGCTGCCAAGCAATTTGATAACTTAATTAAACATTTGCAAATAAAAATCATTTTTTACTAGCTAATATAAAAAGATCACCACAATGTAGGAGAATCAAAAGGAAAAAAAAACACTTACCTACGATTCATGTTGGCTCTTGATCAGAGGAACTAATAGTTGCCTTTGATCCTTTTTAAATAAAGCCCCAAACATAGGACAAAACCACTATAATTGTTTCTTCTAAAGCACAATAAATATTCTAGTCAAGAATGAAAAATAAGTCTTAACAAAATCCAATTAGGTGCTCCTACAACAACATCAATAGCCAGGTAGGAAAAGAACACACAAGAAAAAAAAAAAAAATACCAGTCTGTTTACCTCTATAAAATTGCTCAGAAGGAGCCTATTGTTTTAAAAATAATTAAATTACCATGTACTTTTCTACTTTCTGTCAATAAAACACAGTACACATACTGCTAGAGAGAATGGCTTATTATGTCAATCTAATGAGTCCCAGTTTTAATATTTGTAGGAATATTCAACGCACTGACAACTTGCTGTTTCAGGGAACCCTTGGAAGCTGCCAATCGTTACACAGCATTGATATAGTACATAACCTACTATACCAAATTGGCATCTTATTAAGTTGGTAACTTAATCACAAGATATTGCATAGTTCAAAGCTGTACAGCATATGTTTGTTTTTTTTGTTTTGTTTTTTGATTTACACATTAAAAAAATTATTGATTGCATTTCTGTGATTAAGAATTTTTTATATTATTTTCCATGAGATCTGCAAAATAAATTTCTTCAAATTCATACTTGTAGGTGTTCTGTGCTACAGACAGTCACATTTATATTATTGACAGTACAGTTTGCAGCGTAATATTAAAGCTGAACTCTCACCTATGTTTTGAACAGTTCTACAGCCTTCTTTTTTGTATTCAAATTGCTTACATTGATTTTACCACACACACTGTGAGCTTCTCACAATGTTCTTTTTAAGTTGCATTCAGACAGAGCCCACTTCATTTCTTGGCTGGAAAATATCCAGTATCATCCAGCCCTTTCCTCTTTGAATATTCCAAGCCCATCCTTTTCATTCACTGGATCTTAGTTCTTTCAATCATGGATGCTTATTACATGTGGGGGTTAAAGGAAATCTATGGTCACAATAAGCACTCTAATTTTGTAACATCAGAGTTGTAAAAGTAATACAACCAATAGTTACCTTTCATGTAGTGAGTTCTGCCTGTCTGTTGGTCATCTCTTTCCACAACTTCCTGGTTCCCTGCATGCTTTGCAGCTTCTTCTCTGCTAATTACTTTCAATTTATAAGGACTATATATCCCATGGTACCATGCTACCTGCAAATAGTGATTCCTGTACTGACCCTGCCTCCTGAAACTTTTCCACTCAGCAGGCTCTGTAAATTGTTTGATACAGCAGTGCCTACCCACAGGGCATAGTGAATATGTGTCACAGAAGTCTAGAAAGGAACCGTATGGGAATCGTCATAAAATAAATCTATAAACTTCAAGTTTGTTCAGATTAAAAGGAGCAAGTTAGAAATAATTAAAATACAATGTGGAAATTAATATATGATTTTACATATTGAAGATACATAGATAAACTCCTCCAGGCTGACATCCACCTATCAAGGCATTTTGAAAGTAGATAGGATGCTCAAGTGGGAAGGGGTTAAGCCAGGTTCTGCATTTTCTCAGGCTTTCTGGGCTTTGCCCTCTTCCCTGTGCTCCTAATAAATAGGGACAGAATATAAACGTAAGGTACAATAATTAAAATATTGGACCAATTGATTATAAGTCTGAACATATGCAATTGTTATAACTTTACATAAATGGTGGCGTAACAATCATAAGTGCAAAAATAAGTTCACCCCTGAAGAAGACCATGACGTAATGCGCAGGGCATTAGGGGAAGCAGACGTGGACCTTCATTGGTGCTTGGCGTCCTCTGGGTTGGGGAACTCATGAACTGGCTTTTGCTTACCGGTTAGCATCGCAGACTATCTCTCTCTCTCCAAGGGGGGACATTTAGACTACTATCTACTAAGGTACAAGGCTCAACATTTAGCCCTGACTCCTTTATGTCAATATTTATTGCTGGCACTGCATAGTGTTGCATTATTCACTGGTACATCTTCCTTTGTTCTATGTCCTCAGACCTGGCCGATTGGACCAGCATCTGTTCAGATACACAGAGCTGTGACTGGAAACCCTCTTTACCAGTTTTTCTCTATGTGACCATTGGAGCGAGTTTTTGATAACTTCCAACATGCTATATCTTCACAGTCCACCTCTCCTTGTCTCTCTGGGGGTTCTTTTTACCCCCCCTTTTGGAGTTGGTAGGCTTTTTTAACGATATATCCACCGAATTACAATCATCACTTAGCCTGGTTTCCTCTTCCTTTCCCCCTTTTTCCCAACCCCCTTTCTCCACCCTTTTTATTCCCTCCCCATGCCTTCTCTTCCCCTCCTTCCATTCTCCCCACTTCCCCTTTCTCTCCCCCTTCCCCTCAACTTCTTCCAATCCTTCCTCCATTCCACCAGCCCCCTTTCTTCCCCTCTCCGCATCTCTCTCTTTCGAATCATTAGGCCATGTTATTGGCACGATATACTATGCATTCATATATATTTCTTTACCTAGATATATTGTTTACCCTGTCCACTCTGGGGGAATCTTGTAGTGATTTGAGTATGCCCCTGGCCTTGGACTCCTAGGTAAGCGATCGTGCTCTGGCCCTTGCTGTATCTGTTATATTCAATTTTATGTAAATGATATCTTTTATATATATACTTGTCTGAAACATGTATTTCCTTTATGTTGTTTTTGCATTATAATTTTTTTGTATCGTTTTTCAAGAAGCTATTTACCTTATAGATTTATCCTCTTGATGAAGCGGTCCCTTGATCGCGAAACTTGTGGAGGATCTGTGCGGCACTTCTATAACCAGAAACTCACCTTGAAGTCTACAAGCATATGTATACTGTATTGACTTTTTCTTTTTATGTACTGATTCTTTGAAATAATGTCTGTGTTTTATATGTAATAAATATTATTTTTTATTTAAAGTCTATTGCTCTTATTGGTACCGACCATTTTTCTTTTCAGCAACTGTTCCTACTTCTCCCCTTACATATAATCTTCGGATGATGGTACCCATTTTTTGTTTATTACTTCCCATTATGGGATTTCAATCGTGAAGCAAACTTACCTTTTTTTGCAAATGATGGAATTAGAAGGCATTTATAAAAAATTCAAATTGAAGAGGTAAGTGATAGATAAACACATTGGGATTGCTGGTTCAGAAATAACATTGCAAACAGCTTCTATTTATTATGAAAAGTGAAATTCTGCCTGAAAAGGTGAACTTAGGCTTTAAGTCAAGTTATTGTCTTCTGCCTAATGCCTGATGCATCCTAATAGATATGTACTATGCTATCAAGGCACTGGTAGTCAGACTCCCCCAGGGAGGTTATAGGAATGAGAGTTGATATTGCGCTGCTTGCAATGTAGTATATCAAAGCACTTGGCTCTTCAAATCACTTACTTTAGAATGCTTACAGTCATTGTCTATAACATTTTCCTCAATTCATGTTCTTTTTCTCCTTGACTTCTTGTCCCCTTTTCATGCTGTGGTACCTGAGGAGTCCTGGAACAGTACTGTAATGGAAACCTCCCACACTCCGCTTGAGTGCTTCCATCATATACCGCTTCCCAAACTCTGAAACACGAGACCAGTGAATCTGGCTATAGTTACCCCATGAACTAGGCAACACCAGTTTTGGAGTAAACCAGAATAAGAATTGTTTATTTGAACAAGAATTCACCCCAGGAGGACATCCCCCTTCCTGATCATATTACACTAAGAGCCGGTTCACACTGGGGCGACTCGTCAGGTGGCTTAGCCGCCTGACAAGTCGCCTCCCATTCTATTCCCCAGAACAGTTCAAATAGGAGCGACACAAGTTGCTCCGACTTAGAAAGAGGTCCTTGTACGACTTTGGGGGCGGCTCAAGGTGATTTGCATTGACTTCTATACAGAAGTAATTTTGCTAATTGCCTCTGAAGTCGTCTTCAGGATGAATTGCCGGGTCGCCCCTGAAGTAGTGCCGCCGCAATGTGAACCCACTCTTAGAATTACTGCCTCGATGCGGCGTGGCATGGAAGCCATCAGCCTGTGGCAATGCTGAGGTGTTATGGAAGGTGCCTTCAGCTCTTCTGCATTGTTCGGTCTCATGGAAATTGGAAATGTGTAGCGCTGGACAAAACATTGCACCACTACTACACCAGCACCCTTTTTTTAGTATGTGGCCTGGTGTGAATGAGCCCTTAGGCTGTAGGAACACTTGTTGCATGAAAATGCATGCCCTTTATTAAACACGTTATTACTCCCGGACAATTAAAACAATAAGTAGCATTTTTAATGCGCTCAGAGGTTTATTTTCATGTTTATTTTAACACATAAGTATTTCTAGCATTCTTTAACACATCATAACACACTTTAAAGCATAAAAGTATGACTTCAATCTTATAGCTCTGAACACTCTGTAGTCTGTAGTTCCCAAGAACTTTGAAGTTTCCATTAATAACTAGCAGATGCTTTGCCTTTGATGCTAGTGGTGCTTTTCTTGTTGGCCATGAAGATAACAAGGCATACAAACAGAGTGTACTTTCAGGACTCAATGACTCCAGGACTCAATGACCAGGTTTCATATTGGTCAAGGTGAGCATCTAGTTTTGCAGATATATCAGCCAGGGCTACTGGGTGCAGGACAAACAAAGGGTATGGGCTAGGAGTAGAAGCCAAGGATATTATGGCTTCCACCTAAGTCTCTAAACTCAGCCAGCTATAAAGGGCCAAGAGTAGGAAGCTGCGGGATAGGTTTGGAACGGAGACCCCTATAAGTGCAGTCGGTCACAGCTCATCACAAAATATACCTTTCCAGATGGTACATATTTATAATTTCTGTCTACCCATGTCAGTAGTTACTGGAACGTCCATAGTTAACAGTTCTCCCTTCTTCGCAAGGATAGTTCCACATTTTAGAAATTTGTACCTGGATATGTATGGTTTAGGGTTAATGATGAGATTACTACAACATACCCCTCCACTCTACATGATATGTATATTTAGCACTTTACACAGGTCCAGTCCTAACACAGTGTTTTCTCTACTTTGTACACTGTGCTGTGCATTCTCTGTCCTGAAGCTCTTTAGTTTGTATGCCGTATGTTGCATACACCATACCACTCTGTTATCGTCACTGTGCTATACCTTCTATATTGCACACTAATAAAACGCTATACAGTATACAGTGCCCTGTGTTCTCCAATCTACTCAGTACACTTTGCTGTATATCATATGCTTCACATTAAGCCAGTCTTTACAGTATACAGGTAAAGCTTGAAAAATTTGAATATCGTGCAAAAGTTCATTTATTTCACTAATGCAACTTAAAAGGTGAAACTAATATATGAGATAGATTCATTACATGCAAAGCAAGATAGTTCAAGTCGTGATTTTTCATAATTGTGATAATTATGGCTTACAGATCATAAAAACCCCAAATCCACAAACCCCAAATCCACAATCTCAGAAAATTTGAATATTACATGCAGTCAATAAAACAAGGACATCTGAAAAGTATAAGCATGCATATGTACTCAGTACTTGGTTTGGGCCCCTTTTGCAGCAATTACTGCCTCGATGCGGAGTGGCATGGAAGCCATCAGCCTGTGGCACTGCTGAGGTGTTATGGAAGGCGCCTTCAGCTCTTCTGGATTGTTTGGTCTCATGGAAATTGGAAATGTGTAGCGCTGGAAAATAATTTGTGAATGAAAATTATGTGGTACAAAAAATTAAAATTTTGCGCTAGGTGTGTTGTGAAAAAACAAAACGTTGAATTTTTTTTATTAAAAAATCTGTGATAGAAGTCCTGCAGCTGACACTATAACCCTGATATGGGGCAAGATAGAAGATGGAAATTGGAAATGTGTAGCGCTGGAAAATAATTTGTGAAAGAAAATTATGTGGTACAAAAAATATTTGTTACTGAGCAATGTCCATAAATACAGTGTTATTGACAAACATATATAAAAAAATTCAAAAAGTGACTGTCCAGTGAAACACAACAACGTAGAACTGAAAAGTCAAGTCAAACAAATTTTGTACTGCCCGCCACTTCTGGTAGAAATGAAGGCTTACCAAAAAGCCTGCAACCACCCTTACTCAGGGAAGTCAACAAGGCTTGGCAGAATGGTGTCCTCGCTGGATAAAAAGATGCTCCTCTCCCAGGAAACCAGCTGCAAACGATCAATTCGCGATCACAAACGCAAAGAAGGAGGTAAATCCATAGCCTCAATATGTGCGCTCTCCCGTAGATGTGGAGGTAGATGTCAAAATGGATGCCAAATGTTTTCAAGGACAAAAACAAAAAGATCCAATAGTGTTGAATGATTTATTAAAAAACATGTATAAAACATGTATAAAAACATGTATAAAAAGGAAGACCTAGTGCTCATACATATTAAAATTCCTTTTCATTTCTACAGTGTTGTGTTTCACTGGACAGTCACTTTTTGAATTATTCATATATGTTTGTCAAAAACACTGTATTTTTTGTACCACATAATTTTCATTCACAAATTATTTTCCAGCGCTACACATTTCCAATTTCCATCTTCTATCTTGCCCCATATCAGGGTTATAGTGTCAGCTGCAGGACTTCTATCACAGATTTTTTAATAAAAAAAATTCAACGTTTTGTTTTTTCACAACACACCTAGCGCAAAATTTTAATTTTATAACAGTATTGTTCGGTCTCATGCAGGGGCGGAGTGACCATCAGGGTTGCCAGGCCCAGGAAAACCAGGGACAGTATGTATAAATCTTTGTTTATTTTACATCTGTTCCTGATATGTCCGAAACCAACATGCTTTTGATGTGAAAATCCTGATATTTTAGCTGCCCCGCCTCTGCACTGTCTCCTGGCGTGGTGGCCATCTGTAAGCCCAGGGGCCCCATAATCTTCTATTGCCCAGGAGCCCCATGAGTTGTCAGTCTGCCCCTGGTCTCATGTCTCTCATCTTTCTTTTGGCAATGCTCCATATATTCTCTCTGAGGTTCAGGTCAGGAGAGTTTGCTAGCCAATCAAGCACAGTAATCCCACGGTCATTGAAACAGGTTTTGGTGCTTTTGGCAGTGTGGGCAGGTGCCAAGTCCTGCTGGAAAATTAAATCAGCATCCCAATAGAGCTTGTCTGCGAAAGGAAGCATGAAGTGCTCCAAAATCTCCTGGTAGACGGCTGCGGTGACCCTGGACTTAATGAAGCACAGTGGACCAACACCAAGCAGATGACATGGCTCCCCAAATAAACACAGACTGTGGAAACTTCACACTGGACTTCAAGCATCTTGCAGTTTGTGCCTCTCCATTCTTCCTCCATACTCTGGCTCCTTGGTTTCCAAATGAGATGCAACAACTGCTCTTATCAGAAAAGAGGACTTTGGACCACCAAGCAACAGACCAGGTCTGTTTTTCTTTAGCCCAGGTAAGACGCTTCTGACATTGTTTGTTGTTCAGGAGTGGCTTGACAAGAGGAATACAACATTTGAAGCCCATGTCCAGGATCCGTCTGTGTGTGGTGGCTCTTGATGCACTGACTCCAGCCTCAGTCCACTCCTTGTGAAAGTCCCCAATACTTTTGAATGGCCTTTTCCTGACAATCCTCTCCAGGCTGCGGTCATCCCTGCTGCTTGTTCACCCTTTTCTTCCACACTTCTCCCTTCCACATAACTTTCTATTAATGTACTTTGATACAGCACTTTCAGGACATCCAACTTCTTTTGCAATTACCTTTTGGGGCATTCCCTCCTTATGGAGGGTGTCAATGATGGTTTTCTGCACAACTGTCAGGTCAGCAGTCTTTCCCATGATTGTGATTTCTACTGAACCAGACTGAGAGACCATTTAAAGGCTCAGGAACCCTTTGCAGGTGTTATGGCTTAATTAGTTGTTTAGGGTGCCTAGAATATTGCACCTTTTCACAATATTCAAATTTTCTGAGATT
Source organism: Rana kukunoris (assembly GCA_029574335.1). Taxonomy (NCBI): domain Eukaryota; kingdom Metazoa; phylum Chordata; class Amphibia; order Anura; family Ranidae; genus Rana; species Rana kukunoris. Next base: position 209,963,487 of record CM056049.1, on the reverse strand, counting down.
GTGAATTTGGGGTTTTCATGAGCTGTAAGCCATAGTCATCACAATTATGACAAATCACGGCTTGAACTATCTTGCTTTGCATGCAATGAGTCTATCTCATATATTAGTTTTACCTGTTAAGTTGCATTAGTAAAATAAATTAACTTTTGCACAATATTAAAAAATGTTGAGTTTCACCTGTGTACTTTAAAAGGCTCCTCACTGAACACTATGCTGTAAATTATATACTTATACTTCATCTAAAGGATGACCACACTTTTTTTAACCACTTGATACCCGCCCGCCATCAAATGACGGCGGGCGGGTAACTCTCTGTCCCTGACAGCACGTCATATGACGTCCTGTCATTTAAATCGGCTAGGGCGCGCGCCGGCGGCGTGTGCGCACCCGTCGCGTCACTGAGAACACTGTGCGTGTGCCCGGCAGCCGCGATGGCCACCGGGCACACGCAATTGCCGACAATTGAGCTGGGACGTGGAGCTCTGTGTGTAAACACAGAGCTCCACGTCCCTGTCAGGGAGAGAGGAGACCGATTGTGTCCCTTGTACATAGGGACAGAATCGGTCACCTCCCCCAGTCACCCCCCCTCCCCCTACAGTTAGAACACACCTAGGATACACATTTAACCCCTTCCCCGCCCCCTAGTGGTTAACCCCTTCCCTGCCAGTTACATTTATACAGTTATCAATGCATATTTATAGCATTGTTCACTGTATAAATGTAAATGGTCCCAAAAATGTGTCAATTCCTAGTAAAAAATACATTTAAAAAATCATAATTATGTCCCCTATTTTGTAGGCAATATAACTTTTGCGCAAACCAGTCACTATACGGTTATTGCGATTTTTTTTTTAACAAAAATATGTAGAAGAATACGTATGTTTTTTTTTTTTTTTTAAATGGAATATTTATTTTAGCAAAAAGCAAAAAATATTGTGTCTTTTTTCAAAATTGTCGCTCTTTTTTTGTTTATAGCGCAAAAAATAAAAACCGCACGGGCGATCAAATACCACCAAAAGAAAGCTCTATTTGTGGGGAAAAAAAGGACGTCAATTTTGTTTGGGAGCCACATTGCACAACCGCGCAATTGTCAGTTAAAGCGACGCAGTGCCGGAAGCTAAAATTTTGTCTGGGCAGGAAGGGGGTGTAGGTGCACAGTAGGCAAGTGGTTAAACTAATGTGAGCAGTGTTACACATGTAAGAGCTTTTACCTTGTTGCCATTAGCTAAAATAATGTCCTTATATAGTTTTCCTTCAAATGTGTTGTAATTAATGTTGGCTATGGATAGGCTTAAAGTGAATCTGTAGGAAACAATAACATAGAGATTGATTTACTAAAGTCAAATAGGTGTTCACATTGCAGGGCAGGTTACACTTTGCAAGTGTTCCTCTAGAGCTTAGCAAATGTGGTGCAAAGTATACCCAATCATATTTAAAGAAAATAAAAAAATATTGTTTTTGCTTGCACTTGATTGGATGATGTAAGTGAGCAGAGCTTCACCTCATTCATTAGACTTTGTGAAAAATGTCCTTTCAATGTGAAACTTCCCTCGCAAAGTTTTCTTTTATTAAAGTAACCCCATATTAGACTCATGCCTATAGCAAAAGCGTAAACTCACAGATTTTTTGTCTTTTAAATTCCCTTGCCGGAAGTTAATGTCTCATAGTGAGAAGTATGCATGCATCCTGTCCTCACTAGTGTAGTGCTTGATACTTAGGTAATGTACCAGCAGGTGTGAGTATTCCCATGTCGAAAAATGACAAGACTATTGTATATCACAGGGGAAAGTTAATTGTTGCAGAATTGCAACTAGATTCTTAAAGCCAGCCTAAGTCCATGTTTCCATCACTTTGAATAGTTTGTTTGGGCTAAGCTGCCAAACAAACAATTTCCTTTACCAATCAATATAATTGTGTATCACACTTTTTTTTTTAAGATATTTTTATTAGGTTTAAGACAAACCAACATACAGAAAAGCATACAAAAAAAAAAAAACACCAGACAACCTGGTCATAAACGTCAGGAAATACAAACATAGAAAAATAAACTGACATCAGTGCAAAATATAAAGTAGGCACAGTGGTAAAAGGATCAGGTATTATACCTGCATAAAGCAAAAGCGGAGGTCCAGTATTACACTTTAGTAGCATCAACTACATACTGTATAGGCCCGGATTCACGTCAGACTTACGTCAACGTATCTAAAGATACGCCTTCGTAAGTACAAATGTGTGCCGTCACATCTCTGCGCCAATTCACATAGCTAGATACGTCGAAAAGCAAGGCTTCAGCCGCCTGACATAACTTGCCTACGCCGGCGTATCGTGGGCGCATAGTTACGCTGGACGCATTCGGCGTACCGATGTTAAATATGCAAATGAGTAAGATAGGCCAATTTACAAACAAAATTGCGTCCGCCGCATGTTTTAAGCGATTTGTGTAAGGGTTACATCCGGCGTAAAGTTATTCCTCATATAGGAGGCGCAACCCATTCAAAGGTTTGGACCAGGGAACGGCTGTCGTATTTTACGTCGTTTACGTAGTACTACGTGAATAGGGCTGTGCGTAGGTTACGTTCACGTCGTAGGCAGTGTATTGACGTATCTTAGGCAGCTATTTCGACGTGACTGTGAGCATGCGCACTGGGATGCGTCCAAGAGACGACGCATGCGCAGTTAGTTTTTTGAAGCTCAGACCATCATTTGCATTGGGTCATGCTTCATTTTAATATATCACGCCCACTTCCAGCCCACTTCCACCTACTTTTACTTACGTCGGCTTATGCCGACAAATATACAATACGCTGGCGCAATGTTGAGCCCATATTCTTTGTGAATAGCATGCTTGCCTCTCAACGTTGCTCCGGCGTAGCGTAAAGAAGATACACTATGCCCGCACAAAGATGCGACGTTGGCTGTGAATCCAGGCCATTGGCCGAAACAAACTATTTAAAGTGACAGGAAACTTAGGTTTTAAGAAAGGGAGTATTGGGAAAGAGGACTGCCTGAAGCCTCGTACACATAACCGGTTTTCCCGGCAAGAAAACTGCCAGGAGAGCATTTGGAGGGGAATCCCGGCCATGTGTATGCTCCCTATCAGTTTTCCCGTTAGGAAAACAGCCGGAAATCCCGATGGCAAAATAGAGAAAGTGTGAAAAAATATGTAGCGCTGGAAAAAACACTTATAAAGAACGAAATAAGTGAAAAACAATGAATAAATATAATTAAACCACAGTGACGTGTAAATAAGTGTCCATTAATGAATAATAGAAGCACCGAAAAAGACACAAGTTTATCAGTAGTAAGCATATGACCACATCATAGTCATGGAGGGGACATTCTGCACAATAAAACAGGAGTAGATGAAATACTGTTACCGGATAACCTGGATCTGCTTGTCAGCGACAACAGATCATAAGCGCATGGAAGGACTCCACTCGAATCTGCTCAGCTGGACGAGGGCCCTATGGTAGACTCCACACAGGATATCCAGATGAATGGCTGTAGTCCAGGACTGGAACCTCACCGTGGGTAAATTCGCTCAGACTCAGATTCGGAGGCAAAAACAGAAGGTCTGCTTGTTCCCAAGCGACAACCGGTGGTGAAAAAATTGGTTTTCACCCAGAGGAAGGTAGGCACAATCGTGGAGTATGAAAAAACTCAGTATCCAAGCAGGTCATGCAGGAAAAAGAAAAAAACAAAGCTCCGGATTGTGCAGGTAAAAGAGGGATAAGGTTTTATTTAAAAAAAAATATATACATAAAAGTGATCACTATAGCATAAAAAGATAAAAAGCAATATTGGGGGAAGGTGTACCAAGCCCGGCGTGTTTCGTCCAACTGGACTTCAACTGGGGCATCTACTTTCACCCCCATATCGCCACATATAAATCGTACAAACTCTTAATTAGACTGGATAAACGGACAAATCAAACAAGCTTAGCAGTAGGTGTGTGTGATTGGAGAGAAACAGGTCACATGACATGCATGACCCATGACTCTCATAAGCAAACCAATCAAATCAAGCAATGAACCTCAACATGACTGATCTCCAATCGCAAAGTATGATACTAAGGATACATAACAAGCCATATATCTGTAGAGAACACACCAGTAGGGATAACAAAAGGGAGAGTATCAAACATTAACCCATAAATGAAAAAGCAGAAGGAGTCGCGCTGTGATTGAAAATGACTGTGCCTCATTAAGTGAACATAAGATTAAGTTAAACACAGTGATACAACAATATAGACCATTATAAAAAATGCCAAACACAAAAATAGTGAAGAATTATGTGTATATTATATAAATATAAAGTCCAAGGCAGACACAAAAATGAAAAAGGTGATGCCTCATATGTAGTTTAGCCAACAAGACAGTGCAGAGACTGAAATATAAAGTCCAATGCATACACAGATTGAAGATAGTGATTCCTCATGTCCAGTTGGTCAACAGGACGGTGCAGTGACTGTAAGGCCTCGTACACACGAGTAAATAGATTTGTTCAAAACGGTCGGTCCGACCGATTTGAACAAATCTGTCTGCTGGCATTTTGGTTTGCTCGCGTGTACACACGAGCAAACCAAAATCCCCGCCAGCAGACAGCGCGCTGACGTGTCGGTGACGTGGCGGTGACGTTGACGCCGCCACGTCACCGCACCAGGAAGTAAAACACTTCCGCGCATGCGTCGAAACCATTCAGCGCGTGTGCGAGAAGACATGTCTACTGGTTAGCGTACTAACCAGCAGACATGTCGGGCGGAAGGGTTCCCAGCCGACAGATTTCAAAGCATGCTTTGAAATCTGTCGGCTGGCCAAATCCGTCTGTTTGCCCGTACACACGATCGAATCTGTCTGCTAAAACGGTCTAGCAGACCGTTTCCAGCAGACAGATTTGATCGTGTGTACGAGGCCTAACAATACAAAGAACCTCCACCAACGTCAAACACTGACCCTTACCAGAGCCTATGATCTCAAAGAGATCAATTCCCGCAAGAATCAAATATACATCAATCCATCAATCCATCAGGGTAACGGATGTTCTCAGCGATGCAAAGAGTCCTCAGATGCTAACAACACTCGATCGTGGGCATATAAAAGCAAGGGAGACTCACATAGCGTAAAACCATCAAGGAGTTTTAATATAAAAAGCACATGTACACTTACATTTAGTAAGATGAAAACAGCATAAAATACAAGCCGGCCGGCTAGCAGAACGTGTGCCTGTCTCTTCCAGGTCCTGTACACGTGATGCGGTGACGTCAGAACGCCGCCTCCCAACGTTTCGTCACTAATGGGACTTGATCACGGGATAAGGAAGCGCTCTGAGTCACCGCATATGAACATAATGGGGGTTGGTCAAACCTCGACATGAGTCTCAAACGGCCGCGCACACGCCATATTGGATCAGGGAAAATGTAAGGGAAGAAGGAATACTGAGAAACCAACTGCCTCAAAACAAAACAGGACAAATAAATATATATATAAAAAATAAAAAAATATATACATCCGGACTCTCCAATCGCGGACACCATACATCCATCTCCCCCACAAACATATTGCCAACATATACAGTGGATTTAACAAATATTCTGTATCTAGACATTATCTGACAACCCACAATAAGGACCCCAATAAGACTTTGTTTTTGGGTATTGATAAGTATAATGCCCACTGGAGGGGGAGTGATTTGGTTTGGAGCATTTCCAGATCAGAAATTACATGGGTACATAAACTAAAATGTTATGAACCTTATGGTCTTAACATAGACGTTGACGTCAATTGTTTTATTGACAATTCATAACTGTGGAATTGTAATGCCTTTGGGATTTCCCCCTTTTTTCTTCTTTTTAATCTGTTTTTTGAACCATGGATGGATTACTTATAGTTATACAGTTGTGTTCAAAATTATTCAACCCCCACTGAAATTGATTGTTTTGGCCAGTTTGACATTGATTTTGATCATTCAGTCATCCTGCTTACAATTAAATCAAAGAGGCACGTGTAGGTCAGAGAAATATAACATAACATTTATAATAAAATAACCACAAATGTCTTTTCTGTGCTCACATCATTATCAGTTTTATTCAACCCCCAAGTGACATTCAATCTTAGAACTTAGTACAACATCCTTTTACAGTTATAACAGCTTTTAAACGTCAAGCATAGCTTAACACAAGTGTCTTGCAGCGATCTATGGGTATCTTCGCCCATTCGTCATGGGCAAAAGCCTCCAGTTCAGTCACATTCTTAGGCTTGCGCACTGCAACTGCTTTCTTTAAGTCCCACCAGAGGTTCTCAATCGGATTTAAGTCTGGTGACTGCGATGGCCACTCCAAAATGTTCCAGCCTTTAATCTGCAACCATGGTCTAGTGGACTTGGAGGTATGCTTTGGATCATTGTCCTGTTGAAAGGTCCAACGTCTCCCAAGCCTCAGGTTCGTGATGGACTGCACCAAATTGTCATCCAATATCTCCTGGTCCTGAAGAGAATTCATGGCAACTTGCACACGCTTAAGCTTCCCTGTACCTGCAGAAGCAAAACAGCCCCAAAGCATGATTACCCCCCGCCATGCTTCACAGTAGGCAAGGTGTTCTTTTCATCATAGGCCTTGTTCTTCCTCCTCCAAACATAGCGTTGATCCATGGGCCCAAACACTTCTAATTTTGTTTCATCAGTCCAGAGAACACAATCCCAAAACTTCTGTGGTTTGTCCACATGATTTTTGCATACTGCAGTCAACTCTTCTTATTCTTGGAGACAGCAATGGGGTGCGCCTGAGAGTTCTGGCATGGAGGCCTTCATTACGCAGTGTGCGCCGTATTGTTTGAGCAGAAACTTCAGTACCCACATCTGACAAATCTTTTCTCAGTTCCTCAGCAGTCACACAGGGACTTTTCTCCACTCTACGCTTCAGGTAGCGCACAGCAGTCGAAGACCAGGTGGCGTTTCAACAGTGCCCTTTGCCTTGAATTTGCGAATGATGCTTCCTATGGTGTCTCTTGGTATGTTTAACATCTTTGCAATCTTCTTATAGCCATTGCCCTTCCTGTGAAGAGTAATCACCTCTTCTCTTGTCTTCCTGGACCATTCTCTTGACTTCACCATGTTTGTAACCACACCAGTAAATGTCTAGAAGGAGCTGAATATCACAGTCATTTTAAAGCTGCCTAATTGGTGCTTATTAGGCTTTATTGCTGCTCCCTGACATCCACAGGTGTTTTCAATACCTGATTGAAAACACTTCAATGAACCTCTGTTCTTCGGAGTGGTAGTCTTTAAGGGGTTGAATAATTGTGTATATGAAGAATTCACAAAATAAACATTTACTACTGTATTACAAAACCAATTGATGTCATTTTAGTTGCCTATGGTTAAGAAGTCCTTGTAGGATTTCATTCTGAATACAATTACAAATGTACACTAAATTCCCTAAAACCCTTTACAGCATTGGGGGGTTGAATAATTTTGAACACAACTGTAGGTCAGGTGAGGGTGGGTAGATTTTTTTCTAGACATACACTTGTCGCCTATTAATATATGAGGTATTGCTAAGGCGGTATATTATTGTATTTTATACTGTATGACATGTAAACTTGAGGTGGGTCTCATCCGGCTGCCATAACATTATATTGTACATTTATATCTTTTAAATGTTTAAAAATTCTGTTAAAACGGATGGATTAGTTCCACTCTCTATTTCAGCGATATTATGGTCCTTCTAGGAGTTGGGTATGTCTATACCCCTCCGTTTATATCTATTTACAACCTCTGTGGGGGAGATGTATGTATGGTGTCTGCGATTGAAGAGGCCGGATGTATATATTTTTTTTTAAATTATATATATATTTATTTGTCCTGTTTTGTTTTGAGGCAGTTGGTTTCTCAGTATTCCTTCTTCCCTTACATATTCCCTGATGCAAGAAAAAACTGTAAAAAACAAAAAAAAAATTATAGCACGCACTTCTAAATAACATTGCATAAACAATTTTAGCCTAAAAAATAAAATGTAAATGGTTAGTATTTTAACACTTACCTTTTAAGTAGATGAAAACGGATTGCCTGATGTCTTACAAGGGTTCCCCCGACAGTTCTGGTCTCCGTGCCTCACGTTATACCACCGATCGCTGCCTTTGTCCTCACTGTAATTGAGAATTTTGTATAGCCCGCCCTCCTTCCTTTGTTTATGTTTTATGTTTATGTCACTTCCTGCTTTCCAAATAGCGCGAGATTTGAGTACACGGCTGCGCAGTGTCCACACAGAGCTATGGAGAGAAGCTCCCAGAGCGCATTGCATCTAACAGGAAATGATGCAATGCCCGGAAAATACCTGCATACATACAGACCGGAAGGCACTGTAATTTTCAAGGTACTGTACACATTTAGCAAAAAAAATAATAATACAGTTTTTAGCATTACAGATAGCGCCAATGTTATTGAGCAAATTATGTATTTAGGGTGGAGATCCGCTTTAACTTAATCTTATGTTCACTTTATGAGGCACAGTAATTTTCAATCACAGCGTGACTCCTTCTGCTTTTTCATGTATTTTTATGTTGTTTGGTCAGATTTAAGTGAGTTATTCCTAAGAATTACAAGCCTACAATATAAAACGCCAAATTTCCTTGCAAATAATGGTACCGCTTTCAGCACCTAAAATCTGAAAGAATCATACCGCCAGGGAGGTTAACCACTTCACGACCACCGCATGTACATATATGTCGGCAGAATGGCACGTACAGGCAGATGGACTTACCTGTACGTCCCTGCCTAGACGTAGGTCGGGGTCCGATCGGGACCCCCCCCCGGTACATGCGGCGGTCGGTAATTCTGTGGGAGCGATCTGGGATGAGGGGGCGGCTGTTCGTTTTTGTCCGCCCCCTCGTGATCGCTCCCAGCGAATTCGCTCCCTCCCTGCTCTGCACTTCCTCTGCTGTGTAATGTAAACACTGGCAGAGGAAGTGATGTTACCTCTCCTCTCGGCGGTATTTTCAATTCGGCAAGAGGAGAGAAGACATCACAAGTAAGTCGCACCAACACTACACTGACACCACACACATAGGCACACTTAACCCTTTCAGATCACCCCCCCCCCAGCCCCCTGTCACAGTGTCACTAATAGCAATGATCATATATTTACTGATCATTGCATTTAGTGTCAGTGTGACAGTTAGTGAGACAGGCAGTTAGTGTTAGGTCCAGGGTAGCCCCCGTACCCCCCCTAATAAAGGTGTAACCCCTTGATCACCGCCCTAATTAACCTTTTCACCCCCTATTGCCAGTGTCACTAAGCAATCGTTTTTCTGATCGCTGTATTAGTGTCGGTGTTGCCGCTAGGTAGCTAGTTTTTTTTTATTGCGATTTTTTTTTACTAAAGACATGTGGCTGAATACATTTTGGCCTAAATGTTTGACTAAAATTTTGTTTATTCAATTTTTCCTATAACAAAAAGCAGAAAATATCATTTTTTTTCAAAAATTTCGGTCTTTTTCGTTTATATCGCAAAAAATCTAAATCGAAAGAAAGCTCTATTTGTGGGAAGAAAAGGACGCAAATTTTGTTTGGGAGCCACGTCGCACGGCCGCGCAATTGTCTGTTAAAGTGACGCAGTGCCGAATTGTAAAAACACCTTTGGGCATTTAGCAGCATATTGGTCCGGGGCTTAAGTGGTTAAAGGGAGGAGAGGGCACTATCAACCTGGAAATAGGAAAATTAAGCCTTATTGATAAATGAGTTAATGTCCCATTCTACATTCATACCGAATGGTTGGTATGTGCGTAATTCATGTATACAGTATGTTTCTAACTGGGACACACCCCGTACGTGGGATTCACCTCTCCAGTGGGGCACAAACTGATCAATCACCAAAAACGGAGTCCCTGAAGGGTCTTTACCATGACACTGTAAATAGTGTCGTGGAACGCTGTGATTGGTCTTACCAAACTTGATATTGGCTATATGTTCATTCACTCAAACCGTGGTCTGCCCGACATATTGCTTCTTGTAAGGACAAGTCAAAAGGTAAACCACATATCGGGTGGCACATGTAGTGAAATGTTTCATCTGGTACACTTTTAGAGTGAACATGGACTGGAAAGTTTCACTCTTACGTCTGCCGCTTGTGTTACGTAAACACACATTGCACTTGCGGCAGGAAAAGAAGGCCTTACAATCCTGGAAAAAAAGTGACCCTTTTGGGGGGGTCAATGACATTGGGAGCTACTTGTCCTTGAATGGATCTAGCACCCCTGAAGATAACACCGGCCTTATCTGGTAAGGCCATTAAATTAAAATAAAATAGAGAACCAGAGTGTTTCCTGCCGATAAAACCGGTCTTCTGTAGGCTTTAAAAACTTGACATTTTCTTTGCCAATAACAGAATAACCAATAGTCACGCATGTTGAGAAATGTGCCTTATGTAAAGTTATGCGTGCTAATGACCCTGTCTAATGTTGGAAAATGGAGGTCTGTAATATGCAGGCACACACATGCACTTTTGGGAGGAAGCAATCTGCTTGCCTTTCTGAACTTTCCTAGCTTAGAAATACCTAGTTTATGGCTAGAAGGCAGCCACAAGCATCATACTCATCACAGCATGGATGGACTCTGTCCAGAGGGAAGATTAGTTTCATAAGCAAACGAACATTGTTTAATAATTCAAAGTTGTTTCCCGCATGAGTTTGCACAGGAGAATTCTGCTTCAGAGAATACACTAATTCAGGGGGAAAAAAACGGAAGATCCGGGCTGGTATATTTCTGGTGGTTTTAGTACAAGAAACCAACCGACCATATGATTACAGATGGCTAGAGAAACAAGCTCAGGTCACTGAAGAAAGTGCTGTTTACTACAGTAAACTCTTTACTTCTATCACAGCTGGTTGACTGAACACAATTTGCAGTTTCAATAAGAAATTGTTGTAGTTTAGGAATTTAATGGCAAGAAAGTTTTGGCCATGTGGCAGAGTGGATTGTGTCCAACAATGAATACGTCTGCTGTCTTTAGAGTTCAGTGTATACAGTGACAGTAAACAACATGCTTATTCTTTAAAACTAATCGATACAAAGCCACAAGTTCATTTTAGACATCAGTGCCAGGGAATGGGGGGGGGGGGGTGGGTGGGTAGAAACTACAGGTCAGCTGCCTGTGACAATGAAGAGGGAGGAGCTGGAGGAGCCCAGACCAGAGGGAAAGTGAGTGTAGCTCCCTGTGCGCGGGAAAGGAGTCAGTTGCATATAGAAAAATCAATCTCTGCATTTTCCTCCTGCAGCCTATTAGGCCCCTTTCAGACGGACGGCAGTTTTGCTGCAATTAAAAGCATGTACTTTTTCAGTGAAATTCAAGGCTCTGGGCACTGCGATTAGCTGCATTTGTACAATGCGATTACGTGCAGTTACATGCGGCCGCGTTTAGCTGCGGTAGTCATTTCCATAGCAACCCTTTTTATTTTATTTTATTATGATGTGCTTCCTGTTGTTCTTTTTTTTTCTCACGCTGCTATCCGCAGTTGACACAAAAGACTGCGATTACCTGTGGTTAAGTGCATATAGCTGCGCTAAAACGCACCTGGACGCATTCAATTCTATTTTTTCTATTCGCACCAAACCGCATGCAACGAAATCGCAGCTAAACGCTGTGTGTGAATGGGGCCATAGGAAAGCATTGTGTGCGTTTAGCTGCGGTAGAAAACTAGAAAATCCACAGCTAAAAGCACCATTCTATCCGTCCGTGTGAAAGGCACCTTAAAGCCCGCTTCTTTTCCTCTCCTGCCCACAGGAACTGAAAAGATGCAGGAAGAAAATGGAGATATTGATTCTTCTATAAGCAGCAGCCCCCACCTCTCCTCCTATCCAGATTCTTTCTACTGCCCCCATGCTTTCAGGGCCCCCTCTCCTCTCCAGCCCCCCCCCATGCTCTCCTGCCCCCCTCATGCTCTCAGGCTCCTCCCAATGCTCTACAGCCCCCCTGTGCTCTCCATCTACCCAGTACTCTTCTACGCCCTTCTGTTCTCTCCTGCACCCTATGATCTCCAGCCCCCCTGTGCACCCTCCCCAGTGCTCTCCGACTCCCCCTGTGCTCTTTAGCACCCCCATGCTCTCTGGCCCATTCCTCATGCTCTACCCTAGTCCCCCTCATCTTTGCAGGTAAATATGTCATGGGCTGCTCAGTCTAAAGTGCCCAGGCGTACGGGCCTATTTTTCGTCCCAGTCCGGGCCTGCATGCTGTACATTCAGTGCAGCTCTTCACTCCATATGCTATGCTGTCCATTCTCTACTCCACACTGCCCAATTACTGTATGTATGTCATGCTGTGCATTCCTATTCCACACCCCCTTATTGTGTATGCCATGTTGTACATTCCTATTTCACACCACCTCATTCTGTATGTCATGCTGTACATTCCCTGTTCCTCATTCCATATGCTGTGTTATATGTTACCTACACTACACTGCTTCAAACCAATTGCCATGCTGTACATTCCTTGATTTCACACCGCTCAAGGCAGTATTCCCATGAAACACATACCCTGCTGTTAGACTTACAGGTGCTGGCTCTGTGGGTAATCAATGGACAAAAAAAATGCTGGATGGCCGCACTCTGATGCAACACGTTTATTAAGGCACAATCAAATGTAAATGAAAAACACACAAGGAAAAACCTGAGGAGATGCAGGTGTGGGGAACACCAATGCAAAGTTCAGGACAGTTCAGACACAATATAGGGTCCTTCTTTTACAGGTTGTAAGAGAATTCCAGCTAACAGATGCGCTTCTTCGCATAAGTACGGGCACACCAGCACACCAGTGTGTGTACAATGACGAACTTGTATTGGCACATGCGCGGGCACATATGGGCGCCAAGTAGCATATTTAAACTGAACCCTGACACATGAACATTGTTGAGTGGTCTTTCAGCTAGTGCCTGTTTACCTGATCTGTTATAGCTTCCTGTATTTTGACCCAGCTTCACCTGAACCTGCCTACCTGATCCTGGCTTGTGCTTGATTTCGCTTCTGCCTGATGCTCCTGTAACTTAGTGCCCGTCTGTGTACCGAACCCGGCCTGTGTCCCGTCTCTGCCTCTGCCTCTCGTCTTGGTACCTGCTCTGTCCGGCTGTTGATGACCCCCTGGCTTACATCCTGGCTACGCATCCGTCTGCTGACCCAGTGATACAGAGCTCAAGTTCTCAGAGCCTGCCCAGCGCTCTTCAACCACCTGGTTCCTGCCAAGGCCCAGCCAGCGCCATCCACGGCATCGGCCCTCGTGCCACTCCTTCACTCCCTGTCATCACTACAAGGGGTGTTGGACAGGAGGTGCAAGAGAAGCCCCCTCTCCAGCTCTATCTCCATCAGGTACGTGGCACAGGTGCACCGGAGGTGATTTGATAGTTTGATATAAATATATATTCATAATTGCTCTTAGCTGGCCTGAAATGATATGGAACATGAATTCATTTTTTTTTTTTTAGTACATATGGTTTGTTTTTACTGATATACAATTTTTTATATATTGGTGTTCATTTTCATTTCCGTTTTTATGAAACTTTTTTTTAGGGATGGAAATCCCTGATGTTGATGCAGAGGTAGTGGTGTATTTATCTTTCCTGAACTTGGAAAATGTGGTGTTCCACACGCCTGCATCTCCTCTGTTTTTTTCTTATGTAATTTTCATTTACATTTGATTGTGCATGGGGGTGGCCTTAATGAATTAATTTTTTTATTGTTTTTTTTATCCATACATCACAATCAAATCGTGTTCCATTAGCTATGACTAAGCACCCACCAGTGATGTGAAGCGTGTCAGCTATTGTCCCTGTACCTCTGTGACTGTATGGAATTTCTCACAATAAAGGTAATGCATCGGAGTGCGGCCATCCAGCATTCAGCTGTACATTCCTTCTTCTGCACCACCTCATTCCACATATCAAGCTTGTACTATGTTCCCTTTACAGCTGCAACTTATTCTGTATGCCATGGTGTATGTTTCCTATTGTTCTCTGGCTCATTCCATATGTCATGCTATATGTTTCCTATTCTACTCTTGCTCATTCCATATGCCTTATTGTACAAATTATATTCAACACTGCCCTATTCTGTGCACTATGCTGTATATTCCCTATTTCATGCCACCTTAATCTGTACACTGTGCTAAACATCATTACAGGCCCAGCAACTCAAGTGTGCATGTGTGTGTCTGGGTGTGCCAAAACTGGGTTGTCAGATATTTAGACAAGGGCGCAATTTCAGTGCTTGCCCTAGGAGCTAGTTTTTACCATAGATATGCTCCTGAGATAAAGGCAAATTGGCTTATAAACTTTTATTCTGCCTATATTTTGCTTTTACTGGTTCCCCATCAGCAACATGCTAATGAAATTATTAAATAAAACCTTTCATCACATACTTTTTTTTTAAACCCAGTAATTTTATCACTGGGGATTTGTGCTTGTCTATACAATGCAGGCAGATCATGGCTGGTAGCAGGGTGCTGAACATAGCTCCTTGAAAACCATAATTCAAAGCGCTAAAATCCTATAAATGAAAGGGATATGCCAGGGATAGTAATGCTGGGAAAGAAAGGTGAATCTGCTTTTTCCCCAGCGGTGGTGCTCAAACTGCAGCAGCACTGCAGAGAGAGAGGAAGTCAAGGTAACATCTATGGTTTCCTGAGTCACTGGAACAGCTATCCAATTGGATGCTGGCACCCCATGTGACTCCAGTGGCCTTCTTGGGTCAGGCAGAGTCTATTTAAGACCCAGGCTCCTGGGCTTGTTGTGCATTTTGCACGTGGGTAGTGTAGGGACAGGTCACCTGCTTGTCAGGGACAGTGCTTAACATCAGGGAGAGGTTCCAGATGAGTTCCAGATGAGTAGAAACAGTTCAGGATCATGTCATTCTTTCTGGAAGCCTCCACACTTGGTTATGAACCAGCCAGATCGCATTCGATCCCCGAGACAGACTCTGTCAGCACAGCTGAGCCCTACTACTATCGCTCATTGCTGTAATCCGGTTTGGTTGTCTTCCTGCTGGGCGTGTTGTGTATTGCCAAACAAACATTTTAATACAGTTCTGTTTTCTGCAACTGGACTTTGAATGTTTACTGCCGCTGCCCCATGCTGCACCTCCCCACAAGTGGCTGTCAGGATACCTGAACATTGACTACAGCTGATTGACCGAGGTTGCAATTTGGGCAATTTTTTCTCCCCGACAACTTTAATTTCTCAAAGTTTGCCAAGTTGGCTGGTGGTAAACACAGGAATTGGTTAACTTTTTTCCCGGCTGCTTTAATTTCTCTATCAAAGTTTGCCAGGCTGTGGTGGGGGTCACAGAAATTAGTCATGTGTGGCCACCAGGGCCGGCCCGACCATGGGACCTAATGGGACCATGGTTCCAGGCGGCATCCTAAGAGGGGCGGCAGCTGACAATAAGTTGTCAGTAGTACCAAACTCGCAGGGCCAGCGCTCCCGCTAGGGGGCCGGCCAGGGCACACTGCTACCCAGCCTAGCCGGGAGAATGCAAGTGTGGCATGTCAGTCCGCGGCGCCCGGCGGCATAGTGCTACCTCTGATTCTGTGCATTGCTGCTGGCCGTACAGAGTGCAGGCATCATAGTCCGCCCAGCCAGTGCTGCCTGTGTCTGTCAATTAGATAGGAGGTGACACACTGCCGCCCACCAGAACCCACCAATGCCCATCACGAAAACATTTGGGCTGCTTCCTGGCTGGCACTCTGTGCCTAGGACAGGTGGCGTGACAGCGAATGAGGTGCTGAGCGTGGGCGTGGTGCGCCGCCCACATCATCATGATGTTATTCCCTCCTTTAGTCCAGTCCCACCCACAACAGAGCAGGGGATTCTGGGCAGTGCCTTGGCTGGCTGTCCCACATGTTCTGCACTGTTTAGTGGAGGCTCAGAATGGAGTTGTTAAGAAGGTACAGTCTTAGACAGTCTAGTGTAACAGAGTCAGTGTGGTCTGTAATTGGTATGGTCTGAGACCATGTAACACAGTGTGTCAGTCAGATGGTGTGTCCTGTAATAATTACTGCCTGACTCAAGCTGATTCAGAATTGACAATGTACAGTATAATGGCATCATATACATATTTATTATAGTATGGACAAATACTGGATACTGTATTGTGGAAAACATTGGCAAAGGCAAAACCCAAGGCATACTGCTTGGCAAAATGAATAATCCAGCCTTTGTGGGTCCTTAACTGCTGAAAGTAGAATAAATTATGATCTAGACGAGAGAAGAGATGGGCACAGACCAGTGTGTTGCTTCCGAACTGCTTCACACACATATACTGTGGCAGGGCAGCCCTTCAACACGAAATCATATACCTGTATATCTCTTTTTTTTTTCAGGTCTAGTGTGCCCATGCACGCTGCCGGTGAATCGCTACAATCGTGATTGGACACAGCGGGAGCCAATCAGCGAGTCCAGTGGACCTGATGTCCAACTGGGACCCACTGATCATTCCCGAGGCAGAGAGAACAGCGATCTGCCTCGTGAAGCAGGAACATGGATCTCTGTCTTCCCCCCAGTCAAAGTACCTCCCCCACGCAGTTAGAAAGTACTCCCAGGGAACATATTTAACCCTTTGATCGCCCCTGTTAACCCTTTACCTGCCAGTGTCATTAGTACAGTTTCAGTGCATATTTTTTTTTTAGCACTGATCACTATATTGGTGTCACTGGTCCCCAAAAAGTGTCACTTGGTGTCAGATTTGTCCAGCAATGCCGCAGTCCCATTAAAAATCGCTGATCACCACCATTACTATTAAAACATTTTTTTTAAATACCATGAAAATATCCCATAGTTTGTAGACACTATAACTTATAAGGATTTGTTTTCTTCCGACAACATGTAGCAGAATACATAGTGGCCTAAATCAGTTCTTCTCAATTATTTTCTGTCATGCCCCCCCCCTAGGAAGAAGAAGAAAACATTTTGCGCCCCCCCCCCCCCCCCCCCCCGACTGTAAATGGTATCATTTGTCTATAAAATTGTTATAAGTACACCTCTGCATAACACTGTATCCTTATTAACGTATAAGAGAATTAAAAAAGAAAGAAATGTGGATCAATTTACAACAAAGAATAGCTTTATTAACTGTAGCAGAAAAGATTTAAAGGAGCACAGGATTTAAAGGAACACAATATTAAAAAAAACTTTAACCTGCAAAACAAAAATATATAAAATAATTTAAGCTGATTTTTTAATCAGAGGTGATGTCTGGATTAATGGCTACAATCAGAAAACTGACCTTTTTTGGCTGAATCGGCGGTGTCCCCTTTTATGTGTGTTCAACTCCTTTCAGGCGTTTTTCTGTACAGAGGACCGATTTCCGGGTCTAAAAGTCACTAGGGGGGGTTTGGCCAATCAGGATAGAGCATCCCTCTCTCTGCAGTGTTTGCCGAGGTCAAACGAGCCCCCCTTTACGGAGCCTCGCGCCCCCCTGGTGGGCCCGCCCCACTATTTGAGAAACACTGGCCTAAATTGATAATAACATTAGATTTTTAAATTTTGTATTGAATGTGTTTTATAACAGAAAGTAAACAATTTTCTTTTTTTTGTTCACAATTGTTGGTCTTTTTTTGTTTATAAATAAATAAATAAAAACCGCAGGGGTGATAAAATACCACCAAAAGAAATCTCTATTTATACTCCTATATACATGTATATAGCCATGACAGGTCCTCTTTATACTCCTGCATACATGTATAAAGCCATGACAGGTCCTCTTTAGTTACCATGATATAAAATAATGGATGTGGGGCCCTTTAGGTGGGCATGATTTTTTTTTGGTCCCAGGCAGCACAATGTCTTGGGCCGGCCCTGGTGGCCACTGGCCAGCTTAAGAAATCTAAATAAATAAAACAACGCAACTTTCTAATAATTGTTGTAGCCTCAAAATATCTTTGTGCCAGTGGGTAGCGTCCTGCACAAAGCAGCATGTATTTTTTTGTAAACTACATTCAAAAGCTGTTAATGTGACGTCCAATTACAGAAAAACATCAGGGAGCCTGTGGTTGAAAAGTCAACTTCATATATACTCTGGAAACAAAGAAATGAGAATTCTTCCATGTTCTTCATTATCAGTCTACAATTTATACTGACAAACTTGTCACAACAAATATTAGATTTGGTGAGCTTGGCAGGCTACTTGATCTGTCTTTGCTGTGGCCTTACAAAATTTCCTCATGTTGAGAAATGTCATATCACGGCTTTAATGAGGTTCATGTTACAAAGACCACATCTCACAGGCTCTGAATTCCCAGCAAAGGACAGTCATCTTCCCCATAATTCTGAAGGAATGTGGTTTCTCTGCTGTGTTCCTAATTAAAGATACATGGTAAAGTCTGAAGGCATTTCAATACAATTACTAGAACTGAGAAATCTAATTTTATATTTTCTCTGTGTGGGGACTTGTATGTCAGCAGTTCTTTCTAATAGTTGAGAACAGAGATGTATTACACTCATAGCAGAAGATAAGAAGATAAATAATACAAAAAATTAGGATCTAACTAATATATCAATTTGAAAACTGGGCCAGTAAAGATGTTCATGCGCTGACATGTCTGTATCCTACTGGTGATAAGATAGCTTTCATGAGCAGGACCCTCATACCTGTTTGTCCCCAGTTAAGATATATATTGTTTTAATCTCATTTACTAAAGGTTGCTTGTTGTATACCCTATTTATTATTATTTTATGTATTTATATTAGTGTTGGCATATTCATAGAGTTTTGGCATATGTGGCTGTATAGATTCAGCCACATTTTCAATCACATTAGCCCCAATTAACCACTTCAGCCCCGGACCATATTGCTGTCCAAAGACCAGAGCACTTTTTGTGATTCGGCACTACGTCCGTTTAACTGACAATTGCGCGGTCATGCGACGTGGCTCCCAAACAAAATTGGCGTCCTTTTTTTCCCACAAATAGAGCTTTCTTTTGGTGGTATTTGATCATCTCTGCGGTTTTTATTTTTTGCGCTATAAACAAAAATAGAGCGACTGTTTTGAAAAAAATGCAATATTTTTTAAATTTTGCTATAATAAATATCCCCAAAAAAGATTTAAAAAAACATTATTTTTCCTCAGTTTAGGCCGATACGTATTCTTCTACATATTTTTCGTAAAAAAAAAATCGCAATTAGCGTTTATTGATTGGTTTGCGCAAAATTTATAGCGTTTACAAAAAAGGGGGTAGTTTTAAGGCATTTTTATTAATATTTTTTTTTTACTAGTAATGGCGGCGATCAGCGTTTTTTTTCGGTACTGCGATATTATGGCGAACACATCGGACACTTTTGACACATTTTTGGGACCATTGGCATTTTTATAGCGATCAATGCTATAAAAATGCATTGGATTACTATAAAAATGCCATTGGCAGTGAAGGGGTTAACACTAGGGGGCGGGGAAGGGGTTAAGTGTGTTCCTATTTGTGTTCTTACTGTGTGGGGGGGGGGTGGACTCACTAGGGGGAATTATTGATCTTCCGTTCATACATTGTATGAACGGAAGATCAGCGTTTCCCCCGCTGACAGGAACGAGAGCTGTGTGTTTACACGCACAGCTCCCGTTCCCCGCTCTGTAACGAACGAGCGCGCGTGCCCGGCGGCGATCGCACCCGCCGGGCACGCGCGCGGGACTTGGGGGCGAGCGGGGGGCTCGCGCCCCCTAGTGCCCGCGAAAGTCCCGACGTAGAGCTACGGGCTCTCGCGTAGGAGTGCCGACCTGCCGCCGTATAACTGCGGCGGCTGGTCGGCAAGTGGTTAAGAGCACTCAAGCTACATAGTCCGCCGGTATACTTTGGACTGCAGTAGGAAGCCAATTTAAACATGGGCAAACAATAAAAACTCCATCCAGATGGTATTTAAATCCCAGGACCTACTGTTGTGATAATAATAATGATAACTATAAAAATAATAATACCTTTTTCTTGTCAGATCTGCCTAGATTTATATATTTATTTTCCTGTGGTCCCTTGCCTTGAATAAAACACCAGAAAAATTATTTTTGTAAAGGTAAGGCCATGGCTTTATGTCATTTAAACTGCATTGTTAACCACTTAAGGACCGCCTCCTGCAGATTTACGTCGGCAGAATGGCACGGCTGGGCACATCAACGTATATATACGTTGGTTTTAGTACCCAGCCGTGGGTCGCGGGCGCGCGCGCGCGCGGGCGCGCGCCCGCGACCCGGTCCGAAGCTCCAGGACCGGGACCGCGGGATTCGCGGACCCGATCGCCGCTGCAGTGCGGCGATCCGTCCCTGGAGCGGAAGAACGGGGAGAGCCGTGTGTACACACGGCTTCCCCGTGCTTCTCTGTGGCCGGAGCATCGATCGCGTCATCCCTGTAATAGGGGGACGCGATCGATGACGTCACACCTACAGCCACACCCCCCTACAGTAGTAAACACAACACATTAGGTACACATTCCCTACAGCGCCACCTGTGGTTAACTCCCAAACTGCAACTGTCATTTCCACAGTAAACAATGCAATTTAAATGCATTTTTTGCTGTGAAAATGACAATTGTCCCAAAAATGTGTAAAAATTGTCCGAAGTGTCCGCCATATTGTCGCAGTCACGAAAAAAATCGCTGATCGCCGCTATTAGTAGTAAAAAAAAAATAATTAATAAAAATGCAATAAAACTATCCCTTATTTTGTAAACGCTATAAATTTTGCGAAAACCAACCGATAAACGCTTATTGCAATTTTTTTTTACCAAAAATATGTAGAAGAATACGTATCGGCCTAAACTGAGGAAAAAAAATGTTTTTTTATATATTTTTGGGGGATATTTATTATAGCAAAAAGTAAAAAATATTGCATTTTTTTTTAAATTGTCGCTCTATTTTTGTTTATAGCGCAAAAAATAAAAACCGCAGAGGTGATCAAATACCACCAAAAGAAAGCTCTATTTGTGGGAAAAAAAGGACGCAAATTTTGTTTGGGAGCCACGTCGCACGACCGCGCAATTGTCTGTTAAAGCGACGCAGTGCCAAATCGCAAAAACCCCTTGGGTCATTTGCCAGCGTATTGATCCGGGTCTTAAGTGGTTAATAAACAACTCTTTATTAAACCAACATAAATCAACGTTGGCCACAGATAAACTATTATCACACAATATCACCATTACATTATAACATTGTTTAAACGCTTTAAACACTCTTTTTCCACCAGACAGACCTCTACCAAATCAAGGCTCTCAGAGGGCTTAAAGTTGGAATAATCCAAAATTGGCAAGGTAGAACTGCCACAGCGCCAGTTCGCATTAGCAGACAAAGCACCCCACTGATTCCAGTGCTCGCTCGATGACAGACTGTAATCCAAGATTAAAAATATTAAGGCCAATTTTGTTCAAATGAATGTGTTATCACCTTCCAGTTTGATGCTCTGAAACTGAACCAAGGGGTATATTTGCCCAAATTAAGCATAGAACAATTTCCTGCTGCATAACAACCAAGTCATTTAATGCTAAACAGTAACAAGCTGTCTGTTTTAATGGCTGAACCTGAATCAAAGGATTGCAATCTCTCTAAATGATTTCCCCCAACATTAATTAGCAGCACTATAGTACCAGGAACAAACCTATGTAACTAAAGGCATTCAGGAAGTACTTAGTGCGATTGCATGCCACTAAAACCCTACCATTGCAATCTGGCTACCTCAATAGAGATGCCCAAGTTCATGCCCAAAAAAAGCCTACCTGGAAGACCATGAATTAAAGGATAAAAAAACACAACTGGTCGAAGAATAGTAATTTCTAACCCTTGGCTATCTGGTGTGTAACAAAAAAGTCTTCTGTCACATTTTCCCAATTGCAGATACAAAACCAAAGGATCGACATAGTACTTTCTACTGATTCCCTATCTACTGTAAAAGAAGATAAGAGTACAACGATACCCGTCGGACTTGGTGAGTACCGAGACCTAACTTACCTTCAGATAATGATAACCACAATGCATACTAGTAGGCCAACCAGATTAATAGTGATGCATAAAGAGGTTATAACAAACATTGGTAATAGTCCACGAAAATTTCTCACATGGAAGACTCTCTCTCACTGACTACAGGGCAAATAATCTGAAGCACTTAAACTGGAAAGAAGAAAGGGCATCAGCAGAATTTCAGCAGGGTTGGACTGCAGATAAATTCCAACTAGGATCTGCGCACCAATCACCTTGGAAGAAGGGCCTTGAGGGTGGCAATAGGCACTTCCTAAGCCTGACAACGTCATTTAAAATAGTCATGCATAGATCCATTAATAAATCTGTAATGATATGGAGTTTTAACATATTTCATTGCCCAGGTTAGACATCTGAAAAGTCTCTTCTAATATGTATTACTATTCAGGCAAAAACCAAGTGCCCCAACAGTGATTGTGGATGCTTTAATTTGTGCTTTTTTAAACTTACAGCCAGCTTGAATAATGATTGCAAACAGGACAATTTGTCTTTGGGTAGGCAAAAAATCATGTTAATGGTATCTATCTTAATGCCTAAAAAGGAGAAGATTGGAATTGGTTCCTCTGTTTTCTCTTTAGCTAATGGAATGCCTAATTCTAAACAGACAACTTGAAGTACCACCAACTAAATTCAGCAGATGTTACTCGTTGATGGGCCAGTAAATAGAAAATCATCTACGAAAAAAAGGGAGGTTAAATAACCAGAAATGTGTCGAACTCCTCATTTGTGAAAGCTGCTGAACATTTTAAAATAGTAAAACAAAATGAAAGTGCTACTAAACGTGTAATGTTTTTTTGCCATTGTCCCTTTTTCCCATTCTTATGGAAACATCTGAGGGAGGAGTTTCTAGTACTCTGCTGATGTATGTTCTATAACAGCAGAGGGCTTCTAAACTAAGATTCTGTGTCTGCACAGCGCTGATTGGTGCTGTGTCAGTAACATCACATAAAAAATAAAAATAACGTTTTCTTAATAGAGAATCAAAATAAATAATTTTTAGCAACAAATTCTTTGAAATTTACATGTGTCTTTAATTTTCAAAGCAAGTGTTTATTATATTTTTTGCAATAACATGGTGTAGGCAGTGCTGACTAACAATAGCTTTTACACTGTAAAGATATCTGGAGAAAGTTCTGCCAATCACTGGCTGTGTCACGCCCCTCCAGCCTGTGTCTATGGTGTGTATGTGTTGATACTAACAGGGAGTTGGAGCCTCTATCAATCAACATTTTATATTCCACCCCCATAGCATTTAGCAATAACAATCCTGGGTGTATATACCCACATGTGACTCTATAGTCACATGGCTGCACAGATAGGAGAAAGGGTACAGCTTAGAAGGGAACTGAAACTGGAGCAGTTGATGTGGCAATGGCTGGTCTACACAATCTCAGGTATACTTACTAACCACTTCCCGACCGCCGCATGTAGATATACGTCCACAGAAGGGCACGTTAAGACAGATGGACGTAAAATTTACGTCCCTGCCTTTGCACGGGTCGGGGGTCCGATCGAGAACCCCCCTGCTACATGCGGCGGTTGGAAACCCGCGGGGAGCGATCCGGGACGAGGGCGCGGCTATTTGTTTCTAGCCGTCCGCTCGCGATTGCTCCCTGGAGCTGAAGAACGGGGAGAGCCGTATGTAAACACGGCTTCCCCGTGCTTCACTGTGGCAGCTGCATCGATCGAGTGATCCCTTTTTTTTTTTACCAATAATAGTTTTATCCAGGAGGTTTCAATACACGTATACATGTAGGATCATTCGATCGATGACGTCAGACCTAGAGCCACACCCCCCTACAGTTGTAAACACAAACTAGGTGAACCCTAAATCCTACAGCGCCCCCTGTGGTTAACTCCCAAACTGCAACTGTCATTTTCACAATAAACAATGCAATTTAAATGCATTTTTTGCTGTGAAAATGACAATGGTCCCAAAAATGTGTCAAAATTGTCCGAAGTGTCCACCATAATGTCGCAGTCATGAAAAAAAACACAGATCGCCACCATTAGTAGTAAAAAAAATAAAACAATAAAAATGCAATAAAACTATCCCCTATTTTGTAAACGCTATAAATTTTGCGCAAACCAATCGATAAACGCTTATTGCGATTTTTTTTACCAAAAATAGGTAGAAGAATACGTATCGGCCTAAACTGAGGAAAAAAAATGTTATATATGTTTTTGGGGAATATTTATTATAGCAAGAAGTAAAAAATATTGCATTTTTTTCAAAATTGTCGCTCTATTTTTGTTTATAGCGCAACAAATAAAAACCGCAGAGGTGATCAAATACCACCAAAAGCAAGCTCTATTTGTGGGGAAAAAAGGACGCCAATTTTGTTTGGGAGCCACGTTGCACGACCGAGCAATTGTCTGTTAAATCGATGCAGTGCCGAATTGTAAAAACGCCTTTGGGCATTTATCACCATATTGGTCGGGGCTTAAGTGGTTAAATCTACACAGAAGAGTTACCTGTGTCAATCAGTTATCATTAATTTTATAACTATTATAAATATTATTTGTTGATGAAATGCAAAATATGATTACTTGCTATAGAGCAGTGTTTTTTTTTTTTTAAAGTGTATTTTTGTGCGTGAACTCGAGAGAGAGGAGCCGGACTGCAGGAGTTGGGAGTAGGCAGACCCTCCCCCCGGAGGCAATCGCCATCCTTCTCCATGCCCCTGGTGGCAATGGCGGGTGTGAAGGGGGGCCTCCCACTCACCCCGCCCTACCTGCTCCTCTTGGGAGCCCAACTGGGGCCCAACAGGACCCCAATGGGGCAGAGGGACTCCCCCTATGAGGGAGTGAGGGGGCCTAGCCCACCCAGCCAGCCCTGTAGGTCCTTCGCCTCTCTTTATTTTTTAAGAGACCGCATGGCCAAAGTGCATGTGTTTTAAACCAATTTTGTGTGCGTGCAAGTGTGGTGGTTTTTGTGGGGGGGGGGGGGGTGGGCGTACTAAGCACAGGCGTACCTTGCATAGCACACCCACCGGGAGCCGGGCTGAGACCACCAAACTCAATTCACATGTAGCCGAGACCGGGATCCGAACCCTTGGCTGCAGAGGTGAATGGCTTGTCAGCGCAGTGCCAATCACGTTGAGCCACCACAGCTCCATAGAGCAGTGTTTATCTCTGCACCATTACTTGTTCCCCTCCTGTCCCTAAACACCTACCTGACACCTCTCATTAACCAGTGCTTTCCCCACCAGCAGCATTGCTTCTCTATCTTCTTGGATTCACAGGCTTCACTGAGAGCAATGGGAGCCATTAGCTCTCGCTACTGTCTCTCGAATTCTTCGAGGAGGGAGCAGGGGCTTGGCCGAGCTGCACTGTACGTCTATGGATGCACACACCGCACCTCCATAGCAAGCACTTGGGGGCACTTAGAATAGACCGCTGCGGGGGAGTAGCAAAGAAGATGTAGAGGACTGCTCTGTGCAAAATTGTTTCATATAGCAGGTAATTTCAACTTATATTTTATTTTAATAGAAAAAAAGGTACTTTAAAGTGGTTCTAAAGCCTTAAGGTTTTTCACCTTTATGCATTTTAAGCATTAAGGTGAAAACCTCCTGTGCTGCAGCCCTCCCCTACCCACCCTTTTCTTACCTGATCCTGATCCGATCCAGCGATATGCAAAAGCGCAGCAGCTCCCTCCTCATTGGACTGATTGATAGCAGTTGGAGCCATGTCAAAAGCTGTGACACGGAACCAGGGGGTGGGGCCGAGTCCAGCTGTCTGTGTCAATAGACGCAGGACTCAGGAGCAAGAATGCACGGGGGCTAGTTAGAAAAAAATGGTACTGCAATGAAACAAATATATACCAGTCTAGTACAATTTTGACAGGTTAATATTTTATTGTTGTGTTCATTGTCTTGTTTTATCTATACCCCTTTCCTTTGTTCTATCATTATAATTATTTGTTTGTCACAAGACAAGATTTGTCCAAACTTATACAGTATTGTTCTTTGTTCCTTATACAGTCCTTCATAACAGGAACATAGCTTATGTTCAATTCTCTGTCATCTCATGGGTTATTCGCTTTTATGTCTTATCTTAATTTTCTTTAGTAAGATTTGTAAATGTAAAATAACTTTAAAAAAAAGAGTATTGTGAACATATGTAAAACTTTTTTTAGCAATATTGTATGTCACAGCCGATCTTCTCCATCTGTTTATGCATCACATTTGCAAAAACAGATCAGAGCTACGCAATTATCATAAAGCTATGTATTTGTTTTTAGAAAGTGCTTTACAGTATTCCCATCTCTGAAAAATATCATTAAAGCAGCTAGCAGTCAGCAAATCTGAGATTAATGTAACTTTGTGTACAGTATAGGACTCGTTTATCACTTCATAAGGAGAGGACAGATGACTGTAAGTCATGTTTAATAGATGTGTTGTCACTTCTGCATTTAGTTCCATTTTGAGCTTTAAAAATATATATATTTTCATAAAGGAAGGATTAAAAAGAGAACAGTAAAAGCTATAAATAAATATATATATATATATATATATATATATATATATATACACAATAATCACACTGGTGCATATATATATTTCTTTAGGTCCAAAATGCCCTAAGCTTTGAAGAAACACGGTTAAAAAAATACAGCTGTAATTTCTGAATATGTTTAATATGAATGTGTGTATAATTAGTGATCTATAAATTTTGAAAGCTCAAAATACAATGTGCTTCTTACAGTTTCCCAAAGGCAAGATGTCGGAATAACCCTCCAAGTACCAATAAATTTAAAATGTTCTTCTCTAGGTGGTTTCTAAGAGTAATATTTTTCTTTGAAGAATGTGTCTATGACTCACTTATATCAAGAATATTTTCTAGTTTTACAAGTCTAACATTTTATTAATATGTAGTCATAGAAACACTGCCTGTGGCATACAATTCTAGCGCCTGCTAGAGAATTGCTGTGATCCTCTGGAATGGCTCTTTGAGTTGGGACTATAAGGCCATTTCTAAGTTTTATGAGAGCTAAAAAAAACTGATTTACTTCATAATCTTTTTACATGCAGTTCCATATGTTACATAGAAAGTTAGATATCAATATATTGTTTAATGGGGAGGTTAGGGCCCAATTTACAACAGATACATTGGGGCTATGCTGGCTACTATTTTCAGTGCAACCCTCAAAAAAATAGATAAGCAGTGATAACAAAAAAAACTGTCCAAATGGTCCATACAGTCTCCCAATCTATGTCCTATGATCTATATTCGTCCCAAACATGTTTGAATCAACTTAATGTTGACTGTCTCACTACCTCTGCTGGAAGTCTATTCCGAGCATCAACTACCCTTTCAGTAAAATAATACTTTGTAAGAATAGTTTTGAACTTTGCACTAGTTTGAAGTCAGATTCATATTGAAAATACTGCTCTCCTGCAACTTATTCACTTCCGTCTTATATTTAAAGGTTTCAGTCTTGTTCCCACTTTCCCTACTTAAAGGAGTTGTAAAGGAAAAAAAATTGTTTTGCTGAAATGACTGTTTACAGGGTATAGAGACATTGGGCCAGATTCAGGTAGAGTTAGGCTGGAGTATCAGTGATACACCAGCATAACTCTCACTTTGAGCTGGCGTTTCTGTTTTCTGTAAGCAGAAAACAAGAAACGCCGGGTTGGAGTTCCTATAGAGCGGCGTAATTGTATTTCGCCGTCGTATCGGAACTGCAATTTTAAAAATAGCGCCCTGGGCGTTCCCGCTGATTAACGCCGAGAATATGTTAATCAGCGAGAATCGGCAATTCACGATCGTACTCGAGCCCGACGCAATGACTTTCCGACGTTTCAGTAAGCGATACGCGGCGTAAAAAAAAACATGCCCCCTAGGTGGAGTATCCTATGTTAAGTATGGCCGTCGTCATCGCGTCGAATTTAACATTTTTCGCGTCGTTTGCGTAAAATGTCCGTGAATGGGGATTGACGTCATTGACGTTCACTGACAGAATTTGGAGCATGCGCACTGACAGTCGACGCATGCGCAGTACGTTCGCCGCATGATCGCGCCTAGTTTAAATAATACACGCCCCCTACCCGCCCAATTTGAATTCCGCCGGCTCATTTTCGCTACGCCGCCGCAACTTTAGGAGCAAGTGCTATGTGAATAACAGTACTTGCTTCTAAAGTTTCAGCGGAGTAACGTAAATGAGAAACGTTACTCCAAAATAAAGATTCGCTCTCCTACCTGAATCTGGCCCATAAAAGTTAACTGATTCCTTTTAAAAACAATTAAAAATTGATAAACATCAATCATTTAATGTACCTGTAGTTTCTAGTTTCGTTTTTGCATCTAGTTTCGTTTTTGCGTGTTATTTCCTGCCTCTGTGCTATACAGAGCATACAAAGCCATAGAGCAGTGATGGTTTGGAAAATGAAACTAGACACACAGTAATCACACCTCATTGAAGTTAGTGACCACAGAGAGAAAGTTCCCAGTACTGTGGTCATCAGGAAACAGACAACCAGGAAGTGTGGGGATCAGAGAAGAATTACAGCAAACTGAGAGCAAAAACGAACAATGAGGACATGAAAACAGCACTGCATTAAGGTAAAGGAAGCTATTAAGATAAAAAAAAGACTGTAAATATTACATATTAGGCCCCTTTCACACAGGGCGGATCAGTAATGATCCGCCCTTGAACCTCTGCTTGCTCAGCAGGGATTGATTTGTTGATCCCCGCTGAGCCGGCGGATGACAGGGCGGTCCCCGCACACTGTGCAGGGACCGCCCTGTCTTTTCTCCGCTCTTCCCTATAGGGGTGTCGGATGAACACGAACCGTCTGTCCGTGTTCACCTCATCTGATCCGCAGACAGAAGGAAAAATAGGGTTTTTATCCATCTGCAGAATCTGAGAAATGCGGAAGCGGGCGAGATCGGGTGTCAGCGGATGTTCATCCACTGACATCCGCGATCTCATAGGGACCAATGTATGTCCCTTTTTCATGTGCAAACAGATGGATGAAAAAGCGGACATACGTTCCGCATGTGTGAAAGGGGCCTTACACCCAAAAATTCTATTCACTTTTCTCACTGCATGGCCAGACAGTTTGCTTATTTTGCAATTATCTGAAATAAGCCCCCCACACAAATCTTAGTTCTAGCCAGCACTGCACCCCTAATATTGTACACTATCAAGGGATTTATTTTCAATAGGTGCATTATTTTACACATTTAGAAAAGTTTAATTGCAGTTTCCAATAATGTCAAATCATGTTTCAAGTGAAAATGCCGTGGGGTTGATTTACTAAAACTGCAGAGTACAAAATCTGGTGCATCTCGGCATAGATACCAATTAGCTTCCAGGTTTATTTTTTGTCAAAGCTTAATTTAACAAGCTGAAGTTAGGTTACCATGCATAGCTGCACACGTTTTTGGACGTTAGCAAACTATGCCTTTGTGTCTTTCACATAAAAACATAGAGCATCTTACCAAACCTTTAGCTATATACCTTACAAATTCAATATAATAGGACCTAGAACAGAGCCTTGTGGTCCACAGCACCACCCTGGTCCAAAACATTTGTGATATAGTCAACAAATGCAATCAGATTAGTCTGAAGCCGTGTACACACGGCAGAGAACCTCGACGGGCAGAACACATCGTTCCGCCCGTCGAGGTTCTCTGCCGGCCGTCAGATTCGGCGACCCGCCCGTCGGGAATGGCAACCAGCCATTCATCCAGGCGGGCCGTCGAGCAAATAGAGAACATGCTCTCTATTTCTGCTCGACGGCATTCCCGACGGGATGCTCGCCGAGAGCGTACACACGGCTGAGGTTCTCGCTGGAATGCAGCTTCCAGCAAGGTTCTCGCTGGTTTCTAGCAAGAACCTCAGTCGTGTGTACGCCGCCTGTCATGATCTGCCTTAGTAAAGCCATGCTACTTTGTTCCAGTACGTTTTGTGCCTTTAAGTGATCACTGACCTCTCTTTTGAGGCATGATTCCATTAATTTACTATAACAGATGGTAAACTCACTGTCCAGCTTATAGCTTGCGACTCTTCTTATAGATAGGTACAATATTAGCTTTCTGCTAGCCATTGGTAACTTCTCCCATTAGAAGAGATTGACAAAAAAGAAGAACTTTTGTCTGCTGTAGTTTTGTCCTGATGCAATCACAAATAATAAACTCCACAGAGTTGCTAAACCTCTTAAATCAGAGTTTCAATCATTCTTCACATTTAGCCTTATTGTAATCCTCACACATAGTGCTGATATCATTCGATATTTAAATTGTTGAATTTTATCAGAAAGAACCTTTTTTTTTAACTGTTTTCTCCAGGACTTCTGGTCGTGACCACCTAGGCAACTTACGGTAATCATCTACTGAGGAAGGCCTGTGATTGGCCGATACGCGTCTAGAGGGAAGGAGCTGATAACGAGACGTCTAGCCAGGCATTGTGAGTGTGTAAGACGTCGGTGCTACTGTGGATTTTTTTACATGTGGTTTTAAAGTTTTTATCCTGTAATTGTGATTTGTAATTGTGATTTTTTTTGGGGGGCTTTAAATACAGAGAACATTATGGTCTCTCTATTTATCATTTACATGCCCTGAAATCCCTGGATTCTTAAGCAAAAGCTGAGAGGTTGTCTGTTTCCCTGGAAGCAAGTGTGCTGAGTTGCCAATAAGAAATAGCTGGATTACCTGCCTTTGATTGTTTAAAAGAGGGGATTGTGTGAACTCGAGGGGAGATCTGTTCATGAGTTTAAACTCATCTGGGAGGTGAGCGCACAATTTTATCAGTGGTAGTGTGCACTCCTTTTGAGGACAAACGATCACAGTGGTGGATTAGCATTGAAACACTGATCAAAAGAAGAGCTTTTATTTATTTATTCAATTTAATTCATGGACTATTTATCACTCATGTTATGATTCATGATTATATGCACTTTTATTTTATTAGATATTAATACGTTTATACACATAGTGCTACATGTATTCACATTAATTTTAACTTATGTAATCAGCCTGTCCTGTTGACTCCTGGGATATCTAAAAAATTGATACTATTATTGCATTAGATCCTGACTGGAAATGACACAACCGGTAGGAGTTACGGCGCCATTTTTGAAGAAAAGGATAATTTTCTGCTGTTATAAGATTGCTACAATAACAGGGCAGAAACATCAACTGACACCACCATTGCTATATCAACATTATAACAACAAAGTGTGCCTTGCAGTGTCGCTACTGCTCAGGTGCAAGACTGGGAGGTGCATGCTGGGTAGCGAGCTGCACAAAAACTCGTAAATGAATGCAAACCGGCTTCAGCTGCCTACTTGTTCCATGCAGGGCCTTTTTTTAAGGCAAGGCAAAAGGGGGAGATGACCTGGGCCTTATTATTGTTGTGGGGCCCAAAGCAGATGCCTCATACTTGCCAACTATCCCAGTTTAAATTCTCTTATCCCTTAAAGATTTAGTCCTGTGCTGTGTCCCAATATCTCAGTGTAAAATTATGTTGCTGCTGCCCAGCTCTGGCCTATTGCCATGTACAGATGACTCACCTGCAGACCCTCTGTTTATGTGTAAATAACCTGCATTAGTATGTAAATAGTGGCGGCATTAATATCTAAATAGTCGCAGACAGCGGCATTGTAATTGTAAATAGAGGCAGCATTCATATGTATATCATGCCTCCCTGAGGTCATATCTAGCATCACTTCTGCTGAATGCTGCCCACTAGGGATGAGCCGAACACACCCTCGTTTGGTTCGCACCAGAACCTTCGAACGGACCTAACGTTTGCGCAAACTTTTAGAATTGAAGTCTATGGGACTCGAACGTTCGAATTCAAAAGTGCTCATTTTAAAGGCTAATATGCAAGTTATTGTCGTAAAACGGGTTTGATTTTAATGATGCTTAAAGTAAAAAAAAAAAAGACAAATTCCTTTAAATATCGTACCTGCTGGGTGTCTATAGTATGCCTGTTAAGTGGCACGTGTTTCCCGTTTTTAGAACTGTCCCTGCACAAAATTAAATTTCTTTAGGAAGAAAGTCGTTTAAAAAAGTAGCATGGGTCCCCCCCTCCCCCCAGGTCATTACCAGCCACTTTGGCCCTACTGTATATACTTTGAACAGCAGCATAAAGGCGGTGCAAACAAGACAAGGACTGTAGTTTTTTTTTAAAGTGTAGCTCCAGCCAAAAAAATCTATTTTTAAGCTTTTTGGAAAACATAGAGAAGGGTTATCACCCCTGTAACATTTGTTTTGCTGTCTGTGCACATCTGTTCAGAAGATTGCACCTCACTCTCCTCACTTTCTGTCCCAATAACAAATGTCTTTTTGGTGATAAAGCATCAGTGGACAGGAGACGCCTCTTACAGAAGAGAATTTCCCTTTTCTAGGGGTAGATTTCCTCTCACTTCCTGTTGTCTCCTTCCGTTTGCAAGTAGGAGTTGTTTGTAAGTTGGATGTTTGAAAGTAGTGCCCTGCCATATATACTCTGCAGAAATTTGGGCCCTAGGTGTTGGTGTTGCCACAACACTGTAAGCCCTCACAGTTAGTCTTGGTGGGCGCTGGAACGCCCTGCTGTGAACTATTATATCAAGAATTGTAATTACATGCCATTGTTGAACAGGGGCAGAAAAATTGGGCCTTTGTTGGTGGTGGTGGTGGTGCTGGTGCCACAACACTGTATGCCCTCACAGTTACTCTTGGTGGACGGAGGAATGGGCGCAGTGAAAATACTTGCTGATCAGCCACTGCCTGTGATATTAATATGACAACAACAGCAATTGTATTGATGTGGCTTTAGGTGCACACTGTGCAGAGGACACAGCACACCATGTAAAAATACTTGCAGAATGATCCCCTGCCTGTGGTATTAATATGAGAAGATCCCTGCCTGTAGGAATTAATATCAGAACGCCAGCAAATCTATTGACGTAGCTTTAGGTGCACACTGTGCAGAGGACAGTACACCAATTAAAAATACTGCAGCTAGCACAATCACCTGCCTGCCTGTCTGTATATTAGGAAGAGCGGATCTAGCTAAACTCAATACAGTGTATAAATATATATACAACACCTGGGATGCATATATATTCTCTACACACTGTAACTGTAACTGACTAGCCTGCCTGCCTGCTCTATCTAACTCCAAAAAATGACACTCTCTCTCTGTCTCTCTCTGTAAACCACCAACACACTACACAAGGCCGACTTCCAGGCAGCATTATATACTTTGGTAGAATCCCCCACTATATACTTGCCAAAGATTTCCAGCTTTTGCTCTACATGATTCATAATTTGTCACAGTGTACTGCCTCCTAACTAATCCCATCCCCCCACCACTGATCCCATCAACCCCCCAGCATTTTCATTCCCACTAGGATACCTAGGAGTTTTCTGTCTATTGATGGGTCCCCTTACCTCCTCAGTCCATGGTGTGCAGTCAGTGAGGAGATGATGTGCTGTAACCTTTAGCAACCAATCAGTGAGCATTAATGCTGTGCGCTAACCTCTTGTAACCAATCATTGAGCGGTAAGGATATGCAGTAACTTCTAGGAACCAAACAGTGAGCAGTAATGATGTGCAGTAACCTCTAGCAACCAATTAGTGAGCGGTAAAGCTGTCCAGTAACCTCTAGCAATTAATCAGTGGGCAGTATTGATGTAATCTCTAGCAACCAATCAACAAGCAGAAGTCATGTGCTGTAACCTCTAGAAAATAAACAGTATGCCATGATATGTGCTGATCTGATTCAGTAAATTGATTTTGCGTCTAACTGCTATGTATTGTATGTCTCAAAGCATGTGGAGAGCGAATTTTCATGGAAGAGCGGGGTCCAAGAAAATGTTTGCCCAGGGTCCAGTCAATATTAAAGATGGCCATGCTTCCATTGCCATAGTCGGAAGCCACGGAGAAAAAAAGCAAATATTAATTTTGTAAGTAAATAGTGGACATATACAACAATATCCAAAGTTCATGATGCAATTCAAACCTACCACGACTTTTTATTTATTATAAGTTTCATTATGAGACTGTAGCTTCTCTTTAAATACCACACAAATTAGAGCTATACACAGTCACACTCCAATAATGTCACGAGCATCAACAACTTTATTCCACCAAAAACATTCTGCTACTAAGTCAGTGCGGGAGAAGCGCATCAGCATGGGTGGTCCATAGGCCGGGACTGTCATTTTGTTTTTAGTGGAAAACTTAGACATGAGGCCCCACTCACGCCCATAATGGAAAAATAATTAAAGCAAAAAAAAATGGCTGCAGAAAATGCACGGATCTAGCACACAGGTGATCAGCACCACTTCCAGGGCACCCTCCTCACCCATCAGACATATTCAGCCAATGTAAGAGGGGGAGAGAGTGGGGGGTGAGAAAGAGAGAGGGGAAATAGAGAGATCCAATGATGCCGACATTAGTATTAATCACAAGCAAATTAGGCGGCCGCGAGGCCCCTGTGAGTGCGACCCCTTAGGCGTCCGCCTAATTTGCCTAATTAGAGAGCCGCCTCTCTGTATTTGGACAGGGGCGGAGAATACTATGTGCTGGAGGCAGGGGATTCCTCAATCTGCTTTGTTAGCATGGATGGAGGAATGTGTTTATTTTTTTTTATTTAGACACAGCTTGACAACCCCTTTAACCACTTAAGACCCGGACCAATACGCTGGCAAATGACCCAAGGGGTTTTTGCGATTCGGCACTGCGTCGCTTTAACAGACAATTGCGCGGTCGTGCGACGTGGCTCCCAAACAAAATTTGCGTCCTTTTTTTCCCACAAATAGAGCTTTCTTTTGGTGGTATTTGATCACCTCTGCGGTTTTTATTTTTTGCACAGCTATTCCAATTCACAAAAATATGGCGTCAAAAAAAAAAATGCATTTTTTTTCATTTTTGCATAATAAATATCCCCCAAAAATATATAAAAAAACATTTTTTTTCTCAGTTTAGTTGCCGATTATTCTTCTACATATTCTTTGGTAAAAAAGATCGCAATAAGCGTTTATCGTTTTTTCGCAAAATTTATAGCGTTTAAAAATGCAAGGGATAGTTTTATTGCATTTTTATTTTATTTTTTTTTACTACTAATAGCGGCGATCAGCGATTTTTTTCGTGACTGCGACAATATGGCGGACACTTCGGACAATTTTGACACATTTTTGGGACAATTGTCATTTTCACAGCAAAAAATGCATTTAAATTGCATTGTTTACTGTGGAAATGACAGTTGCAGTTTGGGAGTTAACCACAGGTGGCGCTGTAGGGAATGTGTGCCCTAATGAGTGTGTTTACAACTGTAGGGGGGTGTGGCGTGTAGGTGTGACGTCATCGATCGCGTCCCCTATTACAGGGATGACGCGATCGATGCTCTGGCCACAGAGAAGCACGGGGAAGCCGTGTGTACACACGGCTCTCCTCGTTCTTCCGCTCCAGGGACGGATCGCCGCACTGCAGACCCACGGCTGGGTACTAAAACCAACGTATATATACGTTGATGTGCCCAGCCGTGCCATTCTGCCGACGTAAATGTGCAGTAGGCGGTCCTTAAGTGGTTAACCTACACAGTATCCGGAGAGGCCTGTACACATGCTTTTGTGGCAAACATGATAGCCCCATTCAAGAGAACGGTGCTATGCTAGGCAGTTGTAGCACAGTATTCCAATTCACAAACCTAATATGGCTGTCAAAAAAAAGGCATTTAGGAGGCATCAGAATTGCCCCTGGGCACCTGTTAGTTGCTTCTCTACTGCTCTCTGAAGTGAGATCCACCACCAATTGTTTTTTAGAAACCAATGCAAGTGTAAATTAACCCTAATGCCACGTACACATGACCGTTTTTCATGACGAGAAAAACCATGTTGTATTTTATGCCCATGTACAGACTTTTTCCTGCACTAGAAAATGCAGAAAAATACATCACACAACATTCAGGCCCTTTTCTGTAGCATGTGTCCGTTCATCGGGTATAATAAATACTTCTTTTTCACATTCACAGTGATTTTGCTGACGTCTTACCCTTATCCTCCTTTGCTTGCACACTCTTTATGTTGTGTATTTTATGAACAAAGTAGAATTCTTGCATGTGGATTCTGTCCATGGTGCTGCTTTGGCTCAGTTCACAGAAACCAGCGTGTTTAAATAATAAACATTAACCTATAGCTATTTCTTTTTTTTCCCCACAAAATAACTTTTACAACGAGACAGAGGTGCACTTTCTCCCAATGGGGTGCAAACAACTCTCACTATGAATGGAAAACTGCCTGAAGGAACTTTACTCTCCCCCTAGGCTGAGAGCATGCTCTTACTGTAATGCATCTCATGTCTGGGAATATAGAGTGGTTGTGTGCACATTTTATTTATTAAGGTCAGGAGTAAAAGAAAAAATATATATATTCAAATATACTGTAGTAAGTTAAATGAGAAATTTTGCATATTGGGTTTATTCAGGGCTATTAAAAACCATCAGATGGAGCTCTAGTCTTCTGTCAAATTCAGCTATTTAAACTTTCACCTCTTGTCGGGAAGGTTGAGTGCGCAAGCCCAGCCTGAAAATCTGTGCATGCCTTTATTACCGCTCATGGCCCACTGCACAGGGTTGTGCATACATACGTAACAGTAGTGTTGGTTCATGGTAAAGCCTAGTACACACTTGCTCAATGTCGGGCGACATCGGCCGGTTCACTTGAAACTGTCTGACATTTGACCTGTGTGTACTGGAATCGGTCCGACAGAAGGTGGCTTCTGTTGAAGGCGCATGACCGTAAAAGGTGTGCTAACCGACGCCTGATCAGTACTCTCAGCCAATGGCTTCTGTTGAAGGCTCATGATGTTTCCAGACAAACACATTTTTTCAGGATTTACTTTCTTACTCATGGTCTCTATGTCTGCTGATAAAATCAGAACAAGTTAGAACAGTAGGAGAAACCACTGTACTAACTTTGGATTGTTAGTACAGCGGCTACTCCTGAGCTGCCAGTTTTTTTTCTTTCTGCAATTCTGGGTTTTTAACGAAAAAAAAACTACTAATGTGTACAAGGCTTTATGCTGTCTCTTTTATGCATGAGCAAAAATGTGGGTTGCACAGCCAGCACTGTTGTCACGATCAGGCATCAGGCTTGAAGACCAGTTGTTATAGCAGTTGCAGGACTACCACCGACCAGCAGGATAGGTACACAGGCAGTCACCCTGGCAGGTGACACAGGCTCACCTGAGGTGCGGAGTCTAAGTACCTAGCAGTGTTCACCAGAGCTCCTGATGATAGAGATGGATTTAGCTGCATGTTAGTACCAGGTCGTTGTCCTCAGATTTGCCCCACAGGGGTGTGAGCAAGCCAGGGTCCAGTGGCAGATGAGCAGATAAGGATTAAACAGCAGCGTGGTCAGTGAACAAGCCAAAATGTCAGGTAACGAGTAGTTGCAGGTTAATCTCAGGCAGTAGAGTAGTCAAGGAACAAGCCATGGGTCGATCAAGAGTGGTAGCTAAAAACAGATGGCAGCAGGGAAGACAAGAGCAAGGCATTGGCTAAGAAGGCACAATAATCTGGCAAAGAAGTGTTGAGACAAGGCTTATATAGGAAGTTCATGGGAGAAGCAAGGAGTTCAAGATTCAACAGCAATTATGACACAAGGCAGGGTTGTCCAATGGATCAGGTAGGATTGTCATATGGATTAGACAGGGAGCTGTACAGGATCTCAGATAGCTCAGCCGGAAGAGTGAGCGCTGGACATAGAAGAGGTCCCAGATTTGAGCCCAGGTCCTGACAACAGGCTTTGGTGCCATGAGCCCGATTTAAAGCACAACTGAGGAGAATTACTTAGTGGTCAACAGCTCCTGTTACCTAAGCGGTATTCTGCTTAACCTGGCTTTCTTTCTGACTCTACTGCATTCAGATTTACGGTTGTTGACCTTGTTGTGTATCCTGACTATGACTCCTGTCTGCACTCTTGGCAACCCTCTGTTAATGACTTTGACCATCCCCTGATTTGGAATCTTTGTTCCCTGGAAGTTGCTGATCCTGTTTGTCCTGATTCTTGACCAGTGCAACAGCTTCCTGCACAGATCTGCTGTAGTGATGCAGCTCCAAGACTGTCTATTGATCTTCTGCTGTTTCCAACCCAACAGGCACCTATGCCATTCCTTTTCCTGCTACACCCTGTCTCTAACTCCAGCTTGTGGACAGGAGATATAATAGGTATGTCCTCTCATCAGCTCGGGATCTACTAGGAATGCAACAACTCTGCTGTAGGAAGCCTGTTGTCTATCAAGCTGGAATCACCCTTTAGCGCAGTAACGGCTACTACACATTGGCCTAATATTGGCCAATTGAACAGAAACTGGCCAACATCTGCCGGTGTGTACAGCAGCCTGTCCGACAGAAGCTGGCCTAACGTCGGGATTCTGTCCAATGGGTATGCTGGAAAACCAGCATCCGATCAGTGCTGGAAGTCAATGGCTGTGAGCACTGACTGATGTGTTCTGGTTGGGGGTGGGCGATCCCCCTGTCATAACATTGCATAGTTAGGACAGCAAGCACCTACAGAGCTCCTCAGTTTTTTTTTCTGTTCAGTCCGCTGGATTGAATGAACAAAAAAAATGTAATAGTGTGTACCAGGCTTAACGCATCCCTCATTAGAGAGCTCAGTGGGAGGTTTTATTCAGGCAAGGGAATTAGGAAGCAAGTATCCTCTGTTGGTTTCTTTCTCTTTGCTTTTGGAATACGTGTCATGTATTAATGTTTTTTTGTAAAACAAAGATATAAAATACCAGTTTCAAATGTATAGATTTAAATTAAACATCAAACAGGAACTCAGTAGTAAAAACTCCTTATTTAAAAAGTCAATTTATATGATCAACATACAATAAATTTTCTTATCAGGAGGCTGCAACAAGTGATGCCGCTATGAAAAGCAAGTGTAGAAAAATAGCATATTTGCTTTATTTTGTACATCATGTAGTATTAGCACCTAATGGAGTTTTAGTGAATCTGTTTACAGCACCTAATGCAACTTTAATGCATCTGTTTACAGACACATAACAAGTTTTATTAAATAATGACATCACAATGTAAACCAGCAATGTTTTTGGGCCAAGCAGGACCCTCTCAGTGTTTATCCTAGTGGCATGTGACAATCTGCCAATGGCTGTTGTACCCAAGTTGATCGATCAACTTGGTACAAAGCCTGGCCATACATGATTCAAATCTTGGGTTCAACTTCCAAGATTCAAACCGTCTATGGCCAGGCTTACCAAGTCCACCAACTTGGGTACAAGCAGCCTTCAGGATTGTACATGTGGTATAGCCACTAGTGATAAACACTGAGAGGGATTTCCCTGTCAACACCAGTGGTTACAGGAAAGAAATTTGGTCTGTGTATGGCTTAATTGTAAGCACTAATTTTGCCTTTTAGAAAATGCTTTTTTTTTACCAGAGATCCTTGGTGTGCTGGTGTCATGTCTCCGGTTTCCAGTCGGTGGTTGCTACAATACCCACCTACTTCACAGCCATGGAAAACAGGTGTATAGGCGCTGCAACCTTCCCACATAAAAGTTCCGCCCGGTGCTCAGACCAGGCTACTGACACCTCCAACATACCAGAATAAAGGAGAGGGATGGTTTGCATTCAGAATGACATCCAAAACTGTATTTCTTAATTAAATGCATGCACAAAGCTGTAAAACAGCCTACACATTTCAGACGTTAGTCCTTAGCCATGACTAAGGACTAACGTCCGAAACGCGTAGGATGTTTTACAGCTTTGTACAAGCATTTAATAAAGAAATACTATTTTGAATGTCATACTAAATGCCGACCATCCCTCTCCTTTATTCTGGTATAGTGGAACCTAAGATTACGAGCATAATCCGTTCCAGGAAAATGCTTGTAATCCAAAGCACTCGCATATCAAACCGAGTTTCCCCATAGAAGTCAATGAAAACTAAAATAATTTGTTCCACATTGACTTCAATGGCATGCAATACTGCATGTGGTCAGAGGTGGGGGGGGGGTGCTGGAGAGCCTCGGAAATGCTCGGGGACACCTTGGCTGACCTCGGAAACCCTCAGAAGGGCTCATAAATACTCCATTCCCTGGTATTTCTGAGCCCTTCCGAGGGTCTCCGAGGTCAGCCAAGGTATTGGACCCTGCACCTCTGGCCAAATGTGGTACTGCACATTCCATTAGCTTGAATTCTGCCTGTTTTGAAAAACAACACTCGCAAACCGAATAAAAAAAAAGTGTCTCGTCTTCTAAAATGCGTGTTAACCACGTTACTCGTAGACCAAGGTTCCACTGTACTTTACAGCCATCTCCAGGAATCTGTGCGTTTGGAATATTTCTCTGGCTGTATTGCAAGCAGTAGCGGCTGGTGCTCCATTTTGTGGGGGGTATCAAACAAACAAGCCCCGCACTTACCCAGTCTAGGTCACGGGCAGCAGCTTTGGTGGCTTCCCCCTGCGTCTTATCTTCCTCGGCTGCTTCCCCCTACATCTCACACAAAAATAAAGAGAACTTGTAGGTGAAAGGATATGGAATCTGCCTTTATTGACTTTTTTTTTTTTTTTTGCAGATTCGAGGCTGTCATCCTTATCCATGCTTTACTGCATAGCGAATCACTGTCCTGTAGGCCAGATGTGTACAGTATATGATGTATACATATGCTTTGTGAAGGTAAGATTAAAATGACAGGCTCCATTAAATTCCATAATTTTTCAAATTTCTATAGTACAAATAACCACGGCAGACACTGTTTTTTGTACTCTGACTTTCTTAGGCCATTGTCTGTGTATGTGACACAAACGTAATGTAAATGTCCAATTATTCAATATGGCCAGTTCATGTAAGGTATTGCACTCTTGGCACACTTGCAGATCTTTGTCACGTACATTTAACTTGCCATTACAACCTG
Source organism: Rana kukunoris (assembly GCA_029574335.1). Classification (NCBI taxonomy): domain Eukaryota; kingdom Metazoa; phylum Chordata; class Amphibia; order Anura; family Ranidae; genus Rana; species Rana kukunoris. Next base: position 209,922,632 of record CM056049.1, on the reverse strand, counting down.
TTAATAGAAGAGTTTAAAAGTTCAAAGATGTCAAGGATGTTATTGTTTGTTTTAATGAGTATTTGCTAATTCTCAGTCTAAAGACCCACGTTCTGCTTTTGATTCTTTAATATAAATAGAGCCTTGGCTGGTGGAGGCAATTAAGCCAGGTCCATTTTAATGATAGTTTTTTCTAATTGCTGGAAGAGTTGGCAGGCAATGTGCAAAGTCGTTTTTTTAGTAACTGTGCTGCTCTGTTAGGTATCTGCTGCAGTTCTCCCACTGTGCTGACTCGGCACCTCCACAGACATTAACTAAACACTAGGCTGATTTAGCTCAGCGTGCTAACTGCAGATTGACAGCAGCCAAGCATAATCTGCGCGGTCGTAATCATGCGTCTTGCAGGTACACGATACAGCTACCCCTGCTTTGACGAGCCTGTAATATCTAAAGTCAGTAAAACATAATACATTGCAAAGTTCTGTGTTTTGCACAGGAGGAAATTGTACAAACCTCTAACTTTCTTTCCATAATGTTTATTTTCTATAACACTTCCAACTCAAATAAGTTCGATGGTCACAGAATATGCTTTCATTTGATAACATCAGAAATGTAATAACAGTACAAACAATAGTTATTTTTGACACTATAAGCTTACTTGTTATGTTGTGAGTTCTGCCTGTCTGCTGGTCATCTCTTTTCACAACCTCCTGGATTCCCTGCATGCTTTTCAGCATTTCCTTTGCTGTTACTTTCAACTTCTAAGGACTACATATCCCATGGTACCTTGCTGACTGCAAGCCATGATTCCTGTATTGTGAATTCTGTGACACAGCACTGCCTACTCACAGGGATTAGTGTTTATGTGCTACAGACTTCAAGAAAGTAAATATGTGGGATTCTTCAATAAGTACATTTTCAACCTTAAAGGGGTTGTAAAGGTTTGTCTTTTATTTTCTTAATAGGTTCCTTTAAGCTAGCGTTGTCCCGATAATAGTACAAGTACCGATACTTTTTTTCAAGTACTCGCCGATACCGATACTTTTTTTAAATGTCATGTGACTTTTTATTTTTTTACACATTTAGTGGATTGTCAGTGTGTTTTTCTTTTCTTTTTGGATTATTATTTACATTTTACTTTTTTAATTATTTATTATTATTTTTATTTTATTTTAATCAGTCCTGTTGGGGGGGCTTTGGTGAGATATCAGGGGTCTTAACAGACCTCTGACATCTCCCCTTTAAGACAGAGAAAGGGACTAAGGACACAGATTCCCCAGTCGTTTTCTCAGCAGCCTCAGCTGAAATGAATGGAGAGAAGCTTCTCTCCATTCATAAACTGTAGCATCGTAAACACAGGTTACGATGCTCAGTTTTGTGAATGGACAGAGTCAGTGATCACTGACTCTGTCCATTCGGAAAAGTTGAGAGCCGGGTTTAGCTGACAGATTGAGGGGGGAGAGTAGCACGGGGGGGACAAGATGGCATGGGTGGAGAGCTGCACGAAGGGGGACAAGACGGCATGGGGGGGAGAGCTGCACGGAGGGGGACAAGACGGCATGGGGGGAGAGCTACACGGAGGGGGACAAGACGGCACGGGGGGGGGGGGCTGCACGGAGGGGGACAAGACGACACGGGGGGAGAGCGGCATGGGGGGGAGAGCGCCACGAAGGAGAGCGGCACAGGGGAGAGCGGCACTGGGTAACAAGACTGCACAGGGGGGAGCTGCACGAGAGAGAGCGACACGGGGGAACAAGACGGCACTGGGGAAAAAGACGGCACGGGGGGAGAGCGGCACGGGGGAGAGCGGCACAGGGGAACAAGATGGCACGGGGGAACAAGACGGCACGGAGGGAACAAGACGGCACGGAGGGAACAAGACGGCACGGAGGGAACAAGACGGCACGGGGGGAACAAGACGGCACGGGGGGAACAAGACGGCACGGGGGGACAAGAGGGCACGGGGAGAGCGACACGGGGAACAAGGCGGCATGGGGAAACAAGACGGCACGGGGGAACAAGGCGGCATGGGGGAACAAGACGGCACGGGGGAACAAGACAGCACGGGGGGAACAAGACGGCATGGGGGGAACAAGACGGCACGGGGGGACAAGACGGCACGGGGGGACAAGACGGCACGGGGGGACAAGATGGCATGGGGGGGAGAGGACACGGAGAAGACTAGTAACTCCCCCCACCACCCGATACCTGACTGCTCAGGTATCGGGTGAAGTATCGGACCGTTTCCCCCCGAGTACAAGTACTCGGGAAATGCTCGGTATCGGTATCGGGACATCCCTACTTGAAGCTAGTGCATTGTTGGTTCACTTACCTTTTCCTTCAATTTCCCTTCTAAAAAATGTTTTCTTTGTTTTCTTTGTCTGAATTTCTCACTTCCTGTTCCTCCTCAGTAAGGTGTTCAGTAAGCTGTTCTAAATGACTTTCAACCGCTCGGATGATGGTGGAAGGCTTACTGAGGAGAAACAGGAAGTAAGAAATTCAAACAAAGAAAAAAAACATTTAGAAGGGAAATCGAAGGAAAAGGTAAGTCAACCAACAATGCACTAGCTTAAAGAAACCAATTTAGAAAATAAAAGATGAACCTTTACAACCCCTTTAAATATAATTTAAGATTAATAGGAGTAAGCCATAAATAAACCATTCTTTTAATATTAAAGGGGAGTTCCAGTCCCCCAGACATTTTTTTTTTTAAACACTGCTCTGTAACTGTCAAAACCTGAAAGTTAATATTTCTAACATGTCATACTTTTAGCTTTTTTACTTTCTTTAAAAATAGTTATTTACTTACTAATCTCGAGAAGCAGGCAGTTTCCATTCTAGTTGTGGGCATCTATCATTTCCTGGATTTCTTTGCAGCTATCTACCCATCATGCACCAGCAAATCTCGCACATGCTCAGTAAAGCCTCAGGGAGGCCGTCCTTTTTTCTGACAGGTTGCTATGGCAATCTCGAGTCTGTGGAAGTTCCCGCCCCCATGCTATAGCAACCTCTCAATCACAACACAGGGAGGAAAGGAAAGAGAAGTCACATTCTGCAGGAAATGCACTGGCATTAATAGTGGGTGTGGACCGAAACAGAGTGACACAATCCTTATATTGGTTTTAATCTAGGGAGAGAGAGAGAGAGAGAGGGAGAGAGAGAGGGGAGCTTTCAGAATATTCATTGGCAATGTCGGGGTGGGCGGGACAAAGCGGCTATATAACACAAGGCAATTATTTATGTATGCAGCTCCGCCCTGACCCCATCCTATTGGCTGGCGTTCTTCTGTGTCCCGCCCACCCCAACATTGCCAATGAATATTCTAATAGCTTCTCTCTCTCTCTCACTCTCTCTCCCCTTCCAGCACGGCTCAATGTTACTCTGCACAGTGACAGTGTGTGACACTGTCTTGTAATCTAAGGAGAGAGAGAGAGAGGAGCTTTCAGAATATTTATTGGCAATGTCGGGGTGGGCGGGACAAAGCGGCTATATAACACAAGGCAATTATTTATGTATGCAGCTCCGCCCTGACCCCATCCTATTGGCTGGCATTCCTCTGTGTCCCGCCCACCCCAACATTGCCAATGAATATTCTAATAGCTCCTCTCTCTCTCTCCCCTTCCAGCACGGCTCAATGTTACTCTGCACAGTGACAGTGTGTGACACTGTCTTGTAATCTGAGAGAGAGAGAGAGAGAGAGGAGCTTTCAGAATATTCATTGACAATGTCGGGGTGGGCGGGACAAAGCGGCTATATAACACAAGGCAATTATTTATGTATGCAGCTCCGCCCTGACCCCATCCTATTGGCTGGCGTTCCTCTGTGTCCCGCTCCCCCAACATCGCCAATGAATATTCTAATAGCTCCTCTCTCTCTCCCCTTCCAGCACGGCTCAATGTTGCTTTACACAGTGACAGTGTCTTGTAATCTAGGGAGAGAGAGAGAGAGAAGCTTTCAGAATAATCATTGGCGATGTCGGGGTGGGCGGCACAGAGCAGCTATCGATGGCCAGCCAATAGGATTGGGTCAGGGCGGGCCGCTACGTGTATGCGGCTCTGCCCCCTTTCTTAAGAAGCCAAATAATTGGCTGGCGATCGATAGCTGCTCTGTCCCGCCCACCCCGACTTCACCGATGACATCAGAAAGCTCCTCTCTCTCTCTCTCTCTCTCTCTCCCTCCCTGCACACAGTTGAAAAAAACCGCGAGATTTCGGTAAAAGATGAATTATCCCAGGAACCCTTGCGAATTGCCTTGTGACTTAATCGCCTAGGCGATTAAGACCAGGAAGTGGATAAAACGGGGAAAAAAAGGTATTTACCATTCAAAATTTTTAAAAATATTGCTCATTGTGAAAACTATGCATTAAGGGCATGCAGTACAGCCAAACTTAAAAAAATGGGTGGAACTCCTCTTTAAGTGTTAGGCGGCGTACACACGGCCGAGGTTCTCGCTGAAAACCAGCGAGAACCTCGCTGGAATGCACATTCCAGCGAGGACCTCGGCCGTGTGTACGGTCTCGGCGAGCTTCCCGTCGGGAAGCCCGTCAAGCAGAAATAGAGAGCACGCTCTCTATTTCCTCGACGGCCCGCCTAAAAGAATGGCTGGTTGCCATTCCCGACGGGCGGGTCGCCGATTTCGACGGCCGGCAGGGAACCTCGACGGGCGGAACGATGTGTTCTGCCCGTCAAGATTCCCTGCCGTGTGTACGCCGCCTTACTTGACACATTTTGTATGATAACCTCTTGTTTGTACAAATTATCAATAAAAATGATGGAAAAAATAATAGTTTATGATTTTAATTATGACCATAGATATACTACGTATAATTGCTATATAGAAATCACATAGATGTACAGATATGTATTGCTAATTAGGAGCACTGATAGCTAACATGGGCCCCAGGCAAAAAAAATAATTAATTGGGTTCCCTCCTCCGTTTTACCCATAATACCTGCTTGAAACGGACAATGAAGTGCAAAACAATAATACTCAAAATATAAATAAATACAGCACTACTCATGGGCATCAGCAGAGGGGCAAGGGTTAGGGTCCACCACTGACTTTTTTCGGACTTCTGCTGAGCTGAGTGACTGTTGTCTGCTGGCTGGCACTGTTGCTCTGATCCAATATGATTGCTCCGCTTGGCTTCAGCCTCCAGTGAGTCACTCCCTCCCTATGTGCAGTGCAGAGCCAGAGTGCAGACTGTCACTGTGAGATTCGAGATATAGATGTGTACTGAGGACTGAGGACTGGAGTGGTGTTGGAAACGCTTATGGAGGGGAGGACTGGAGCAGGAGGTCTGAGGAAGTAAGAAGGACTCGTCACTGCCTAGGCCCGGGGCGTCCTCATCACAGGTTAAAATCCTGAAGTGACGTCAAGTGGAACACTGGACTGGCATGGCATCATGCCTTTCAGCATTGACTGAGTGAAAAACTACAGGTAACAACAACTTAGGAGACGCATATTGGAAAGTTGGAACTAAGTGGAAGATATTGCTTAAATTCTGGAAAGATGGTATCATCTTTCCTGTCCTCCTCCTGTATACAGCTATATACACCCACCTTCCTTCCTGTGTTCCTGTCCATCTGTCCTGTATATATACCGTATTTATCGTTGTATAACACGCGACGGCGTATAACACGCACCCCAATTTTAAGAGGAAATTTTCTGGAAAACAAATTTTTTTTAATAAACAACTTTGAAGCAATCTAAGCCAGTCTCTGGGGTGTCCCTCAGACTTTCCTGACAGATATAACATTATAGACCTTAGCTGCCCATAGGGGATATGTGTCCTTCGTGCTGTGGAATACCTTGAATGTGGATGAATATAGCTAGTCAGAGTTCAAAGTTACAGTGTTCACAGGAGATGGTCCAATGCCGATGGCGGAGGCGGGACTGTGCGTGTGTGACGTGACAGCTGAGTGGGAGTCGAGAGGAGATGACGGGTGCTTGTCCCCCTCCTTCCCCTCTGAGGTATGCTATCGGCGTATAACACGCACCCACGATTTTCCCCTGATTTTATGGGGGAAAAAGTGTGTGTTATACGCCGATAAATACAGTAGCTGTATTTATATAGGACAGATGATGTTTATATCTGCAGACAGTGATGACGAAGGAAGGTCTCTTCATACAGAAAGGAAGGTGGGTGTATATATAGCTGTATACATCTAGCTTCCTTCCTGTCCACCCAACTTCCTTCCTGTATGTATAGAGCATCCGGTGGTATTTATTTTGGGGGAAAACAGTGTCATACAACTGTGTGGGCACGGAGCACAGTGCTCTGAGCCCCAAGCCCACCCTATTTTGAACCCTTTTCGAGCCTCTGGCTCTAATCACGTGCTTCAAAAAAAGACGCATGGATGGGGGTGGCGTCTATGTGTCCCCTCATGTACAGGCCGCCACTGATTAAAGTGCTTATATATACATAGAGTTATCACTAAAATATCACATAAACACATCAGAGTGCAATAAAGCAGGGTTCCCCAACCCCCGGTCCACGACCCACTGCCGGGCCGTGGCCTATTTGCAGCCGGGCCACGAAGGCTGCACTGTGTGAGGTGCGGCGGCGGGCAAGCAGAGAGATGACATCTCTCACCGCCCGCACAGATCCTGGCACTTCCGCCCACACACTGCAGCGAGGTGCAGGAGCAGAGAGATGAGATCATCTCACGCCGCCCACCTGGAACAGGGCACTTCCGCCCACACAGCGGGGCTGCTATACTGTGGCAAGGTGCGGGAGCAGACAGATGAGATCATCTCTCGTCATCCGCCCGGAACACAGTACTTCACAGCGGGGCTTCACAGAGTAGTGACAGTGGGGACTGGGGTGGCTGTGCTGTGGGCAGCTGGGGGCTTCCCCCCACCGCTTGGAGTGCAGCCACAGCAACATACCAGACCTACAGGGAGATGGAGATTGCAGCTGCAGTCATGTATGTCCTCTCCCACCTGCTGCTCGCTCTGCTCCCCCCTTTTCTTCCCACTCGGGTTTACAGCTGCATAAGACGACAGAGTGGCTGTCAGTGTCTCCTTCCCCTGCTCCCCCCACTCACCTTCTGTAACAGGACGAGAGAAGGGAGAGAGGGCAGCTCTGTGGATTCTGGCTGCCGAAGCTCCAGTACCCCTCCCTTCCCATTGGCCAAGGGGAGGAACCAATTGCAGGAGATCAGCAGAGGACCATGGGACATGAAGTGGCAGGTGACATGGCAAGCTACAATCCACACCTGGTGGCAGGTGACGTGGAATGGAAAGCGACAATCCACACCTGGTGGAAGGCGACAATGCAAGCGACAATCCACACCTGGTGGAAGGCGACGTGGCAAGTGACAAACACCAGCCATTTCCTCGAAAAATTGGCCGCAAAAAGCTACATAACAACCCAACCCCTCCCCCCCGGGCCTTGGCCCGATTCTATTCCACAACGCCGGTCCTCGGTGCCAAAAAGGTTGGGGACCACTGCAATAAAGTGTCCAGTACTCCAAATATGTTACATAATAAACACATGCAACAAGTCCACCAATTACGTTCAATATGTATAACGTGCTCCACAACACTCGGCACTGCTTGGATATTCCTCTCAGTGTGTCATACACTGTCTGTGCTCGTGTTTTATGGATTAAAAGTTTTATGTATTACTTGTGTTAATATGAGAATTCTGTCTAGACAAGGTAGGAATGACACATTTAGGCTGGTAATTGTAACTAGAAGTGTGCCGTGGGATGGTGGTTAGAAGCAGGTGGATAGGAAAGGACGATTGGCCTTGTACCTTTTGGCTTTGGTTTTTCTTATATACTATGGGTTCTCTTTCATGTTATTTTTAATAGCTTTTTGGCTAATATACAAGACTTTAATTAATACACAAATGTAATTTATAATTTTATGTGACACTTTATGTGACAATTTTATCTCAGATAATCAGTTTTCCCCTTCCCACTGGATATGTGCCCAAGATATTGAATAGTATAATGTAACAGACACCATATAAAAACTGTGGCCCGGATTCACGTAGCACTTACGCCGACGTATCTCGAGATATGCCGTCGTAAGTACAAATGTGCGCCGTCGTATCTTTGCGCCGATTCCCAAAGCTAGATACGTTGAAAAATAAGGCTTCGGCCGCCCGACGTAATTTGCGTACGCCGGCGTATCGTGGGCGCATAGTTACGCTGGACGCATCTGGTGCATGTTTTAAGCGATTTGCATAAGGGTTACGTCCGGCGTAAAGTTATTCCTCATATAGGAGGCGCAACCCATGAAAAGGTATGGACCAGGGAACGAACGCAGACGATTTTTACATCGTTTACATAGTACGTGAATAGGGCTGAAGTTACGTTCACATCGTAGGCAGTGTTTTGACATATCTTAGCCAGTTATTTCGACGTGACTGTGAGCATGCGCACTGGGATGCGTCCAAGATACGACACATGCGCAGTTCATTTTTTGAAGCTCAGCCCATCATTTGCATGGGGTCACGCTTCATTTAAATGTTACACGCCCACTTCCAGCCCACTTCCACCTACTTGAGACTTACATCGGCTTATGCTGACGACTATACGCTACGCCGGAGCAACGTTGAGAGCATTTGCTTTGTGAATACCATGCTTGCCTCTCAACGTTGCGCCGGCGTAGCGTAAAGAAGATACGCTATGCCGGCAGAAAGATGCGCCGAGGTACGTGAATCTAGCTGTGTGTGTTTATTCTTGGAACTTGTCACTCTTTCTTCGATGCTCTGAAGATATACCACTACACGTTTATGTGTGTGTATATATATATATATATAAATAAAGGAAATAAAATTTTCCTATAAATACAAGCTGCTGTATGAAATATGCCCCTGATACCTATTGTTAACCAATAAATAAATACGACGCTACTTTAATATACAGTATATAAAAGTAGCGTCGTATTTATTTATTGGTTATCAATAGATATCAGGGGCATATTTCATACAGCAGCTTGTATTTATATTAAATTTTCTTTATACGTGTAAGCAGGGGTTAGAGAGTATTTAGTATTAAAACAATAACACTTAAAAAAATATCACCATAGTATACCAGACCAAAAAATAAACAACATCAAGAAGTGTGATGGGCAAGATCACATGGTTGTGTCACAAAGGTCATCTAGGTCACATCAAGTGTAGTTTGATTAAAATAGTCAGAGGTGTGGAATACAACGAGTGTAAGGGTCAGAAGTACATAATCTACAGAGTGTAAGGGCCAGAAGTACGGTACATAATTTACAGAGTGCAAGGGTCAGAAGTACTATACATAATTTACAGAGTGACATTGTCAGACATACATAATCTACAGAGTGTAAGGGCCATAAGTACTGTACATAATTTACAGAGTGCAAGGGTCAAAAGTACTATACATAATTTACAGAGTGCAATGGTCAGAAGTGCATAATCTACAGAGTGTAAGGGCCAGAAGTACTGTACATAATTTACAAAGTGCAAGGGTCAGAAGTACTATACATAATTTACAGAGTGCCATTGTCAGATGTACATAATCTACAGAGTGTAAGGGCCAGAAGTACTGTACATAATTTACAGAGTGCAAGGGCCAGAAGTACTGTACACAATTTACAAAGTGCAAGGGTCAGAAGTACATACTGTATATACTCGAGTATAAGCCGACCTGAAAATAAGCCGAGGCACCTAATTTGACTCGAGGATAAGCCTAGGGTGTCCATGTGCATGCCTCACTTTGCCTCACTGTGTCCATGTGCATGCCTCACTGTGCCTCACTGTGTTCATGTCTCACTGTGCCCATGCCTCACTGTGGCCATGCCTCACTGTGTCCATGCGGACTGGGCCAGGTGGAAAAGTGGAGATTTCCCCCCAGGCCACTCACATTATCTTTAAAACGGCCGCGGCCTGCAAACTTTTTTTTTTGCTAGAACTCAGCTGCGCCGGTCGCCAGTTGGCTGGCTGGCTGCTGCCATGCTGCATTATGGGAGTTGTAGGCAGGTCATGTGGCACGTCAGGGGAGGGTCAGGGTACGAGCAGCGAACGTCTCTGTGACTCGTGGGCTGGGGCTGGCTGCAGAGAAGTAAGTCACGTGACAGAGAGAGAGAGAGACTGAAAGGCTGGCTAAAGTAAAGTAAGGTAACTGCAAGGTTCAAGGTTATGTAATGCACAAAGTGCAGGAGCAAGAGTGTGCAATGTACAAAATTCAGGGCTTAGGTGTGTGTAATGCAGAGGACATGAGAATATAATGCACAGAATAGAGGGGTCAGTAAGAAAGGACAGGGGTCAGCAAGAAATTCTTTCATCCAGTTTCCTTTCCCGTTTAAATCCGATCCCCCCATAAAAAGTCCAGCACTAATCTGCATACTCACTCCAAAGGACAAACTCTCTGTACAAGCAAAAATTCCCCCTTCCTCTGTGTACAAAAATCCCCTTCAGCAATAATTCTCTCCTTCCCTTAGCACACATATTTGCCCCCCCCCCCCCATTCCTTATGACCCACAGTAGAATAACCTCCTCCCTAAACTTAAAGACAAAATAGAGCTTAACAGAATGCTGGGGATGCAATTCCTCCTAGGTTCCCTCTCCTGTTGTATAACAAAAGTCACTGCCCCTACCTATGACTGGTCTATACAATAAGGAGCACTGGAAAGGGCGCGTATACATACAAAAACATAGAATATCCAGGCTCAAACTTACCGACCAATCAGCAACCAACCAAAGTTACCTGTCTAACAGTGTGCGTTAAAAACAGGTTTAGTTGCACGCATTTGCAAATGCATGTGTAAGCTGCAGGCCCCGTCAAGGCTCTCTGTGTACTGCAGTGCTAACTATAACATTACATTTTAAGTCCCCCTCCTGTTGTGTCGGAGCCTAGCAAAGCCTAATTTTTATCACTGTGACAGGGGACATGCTGGCCGACAAAGCACTGCGGTATTGGGGACCCATAGCATGTCATCGGAGGTGCAGAGCACGTTCTCTGTGTGCCTGGCACTAGTGATGCCCCCTGTATTCGTGTACAAGGTATGCATGTATCAAGGTATGCATGTATCCGTGGCACGCTAGGTATGGGCAGGGAAGGGTTAAAGAAGAACAAAATGGCAGATTTACTAAGAGGCCAAAGTCTGAGTCATAAATTCTCCCCTCTGCTGCTGTAATGAAGCACTGCGCCAATATGAAATGCATACCTTACCACTTTATATGTAGGAAGAAATGTAGTGGGAAAATGTCACAAATACAAAGATAAATCTATTGCAGATCTTCACCAAGTTATCACAGTCAGCTGCCCCAGATTGCAGGCGCAGGTTTTGAAAACACACACAATACTATGAGAAATCATTTGATAAATGAGTAGACTTATTTGCACTAATTACAAACCTGATTATATTGGTAACTTGCTTCTCATGGTCTACATTCTGGTTTGGTGTTCTCTATCCTTGTAAAAATAATAATTTTTTCAAAGGAAAAAAAGTTGAATTATTTAGGATTGCATAAACATATGTCTGCTCCTCACGTTGGTTCCATAATTATATTATTTCTTCTCTTGCATTAAAATGATTTTATCATTTAACAAGTTAGGTAGAGAATTGGTCCTGTTGCAGACTTGCAGAATGAATACTGAATAGCACATTTATGTAGAAACGTTTATTCAGATTGCCAACAACAAGCTTCCAAAATGCTTATGTGATTAATGTTTCTCGAACATATAATGAAAATATTGTTTACCAGGATCATAGCAAAGACACAGCACCCAGCATTTTTGGGTTCAATGATGAATTGTAATTCTATCTATGTTTAGAAAAATCATTGCTTAATGCATAGGCATGTTTTTATTAAAAATTGTATATTTAAAACAGAACAAAGTCCTGAAATAAAGATGCATGTTTGTGAAATCGATGATTCTGTTTTCACTGGGTCACAGTTAGCATGATATTAAAGGTAGAGAAAAAAATAAACAACATGTTATACTTACCTGCTCTGTGCAGGGGCTTTGCACAGAACAACCTCTTCTTTGGTCCCTGACGTTGCTCCTGTCTCCCTTATCCTGCCGAGTGCCCCCAGAGCAAGCAGCTTGCTCTGGGGGAATCCAAGCAGGTCTGCTCCCAAGCCGCTGCTCTGCCCCCTCCTCATCGGTTTACTGACTGTTATTGACAGCAGTGGGAGCCAACGTCTCCTGCTGGTGTCTAAGCCAATGAGGAGGAAGAGTCCTCGGAGAGCTGGGGCTCTTGTACACATTGCTGGATCAAGATGGGTTTCAGGTAAGTTTTAGGGGAGGGGCAGCTGCTGCACACAGAAGTGTTTTTTTGCCTTCATGCCTAGAAAAGTCTTTACAACCACTTTAATAACTTTGAAGAGCCTAGACACCCAGGAAGCTTTTGATTGCTAACAGTATAGCTGATTATACACTGCTCAATGAAAGGAACACTTTTAAATCAGAATATAGCATTAAGTCAATTAAACTCCTGGGATATTGATTTAGTAAGTTAGGTAGCAGCTGTTTTGGTGTTAATGAAATTAACAACAGGTGCACTAGATGGGCAACAATGAGACAACCTCCAAAACAGGAATGGTTTTACAGGTGGAGGCCACTGACATGTATTTCTCTTCTCATCTTTTGACTGTTTTTCACTAATTTGTTATTTGGCTAGGGTCAGTGTCACTACTGGTAGCACAAGGCGATACCTGGACCGAGGTTGCACAGGCAGTCCAACTCCCCCAGGATGGAACATCAATACGTGTCATTGCCAGACGGTTTGCTATGTCTCCCAGCACAGTACCAAAAGTATGGAGGTGATTCCAGGAGACAGATAGTTACTCTAGGACAGCTGGACAGGGCCGTAGATGGTCCTTAACCCATCAGCAGGACCAGTATCTGCTCCTTTGTGCAAGTAGGAACAGGATGATCACTGCCAGAGCCCAACAAAGGGAACTCCAGCAGGCCACTGGTATGAATGTCTCTAACCAAACAATCAGAAACAGATTTCATAGAGGTGGCCTGAGGGCCCGAACATCCTTTAGTGGGTCCTGTGATCACTGACCAGCACTGAGGAACTTGATTGGCATTTGCCATTGAACACCAGAATTGGGAGGTCCGCCACTGGTGCCCTGTGCTTTTTACAGATGAGAGCAGGTTCCCCCTGAGCACATGACAGACGTAAAAGGGTCTGGAGAAGCCATGGAGAACTGTACGCTGCCTAAAACATCATTCAGCATGACCGGTTTGGTGGTGGGTCAGTGATGGTCTGGGGAGGCATATCCATGGAGAGACGGACAGACCTCTACATGCTACACAATGGCACCCTGATTGGCATTAGGGATCAGGATAAAATCCTTGGACCCATGTGGCGAGAATACCAGTACCAATTTTGAGTTGCTGCAATTTTTTTTAGCAAAATGGACTAGCCTGCTGCATCATTTTTTAACTTTGATTTTCATGGGGTCTTTGAATTCAGCCCTCTGTAGGTTGATTATTTTATTTTTATGAGCAGTGTATATTATTTCCATTTAAATATAGAGATTTGTAAATTAATCACTAGCAGGAGCTCCAAGTAGCTCAGTGCTATGGCTTTGCTTGCTTAAATTAATTGTAAACCCTTACATATACCTACTGAAGTGACTAACCTCTGGTGAAACACAGAGATTAAAAAAATCCTCCTGCATAGGTTGTACATGTTTATCTGCATTTTTCTCTTCTCTAGATCCTCCAAAAACAAACAGACTAAAAGGTTTTTCTCAGCTCCTGGAGGTGTGAGGCAGGGATCTGATGTTACACACTGCACTGCATGAGAGCAGAGCTCAGTAAAATCTGAGAGCTGAGTGGAGAGATGTTAATCACTGCTGTGTGCTGGTGGGGGTGGGGAGGCGGGCCATTATGCAGGATTCTGTGGTGTTGAGTTAGGCCTCATTCACACATAGCCGACTCCGTCGCAGTCCGTTCCGACGGAGTTCGCCAGCTCAGCGGGAGATCAGTCCGCAGATCTCCGCTGAGCCGACGGATGACAAGCTCCTCTCTGCTCACTGAGCGGGGAGGAGCTTGTTGAGCCCCGCTGTCCTCTATGGAGCGATCTGATGAAAACGGACAGCATGTCCGTTTTCATCAGATCTTACCCGATCTGATCCGCATGGACGGATGGGGATGTGAGCCCCATATGTTTGTTTTTAGCGGATCGGATGAGGTCGGATGTCAGCGGACATGTCTCCGCTGACATCCGACGCTCCATAGACATGCATGGAGCACCCATTCAGGTCCGCCTGAAAAACTGACAGACGGACCTGAACGGATCCATGTGTGAATGAGGCCTAAGGCTGTCAGAAGTGACTCATGCATATAGCATATGAAAAGGACAGATCAGAGAGGAACCACAGTAGGTGCTTTGGACACTATAGAGGTATATGCTTTGTTCATTTTTTTGAGAAGCTTATAACCACTTTAACAGCTGTTGAGTTAAGAAATCAGGCACATAGGAATTAGCATTTTTATCAATAAGTAGCTAAATTATAGACTGATGAGAAGGAAGAGAAGGAAGTGCAGCCAATACGTACCGTAGTAATGAAGAGCTAGAAGAGAAACCTGTATACAGTATGTAATGAACAAATATTGGATAGTGACATACTTGGATACATATATTTATGACTTCTCATTATGCTGATATAGGGAAACATTTATTTTCTGTACAGTAATCATCATAGCCTTCTAAGTGATGTTTAAGTAACAATGTAGAGTCGTAAAGTTCAGAGTTAGCCCTTTCAGTTATGTAGTTTTTTTTCTTTGCTCATAACATCAAAAGGCACATATACAGGGTGAAATGGAATTGGCTGTGTACATTTTTAGTGTAGTTCTGCAAAAAAAAAAAAAAAGGAAAAACATTTAGCATACTGTATTCAGTTAAAGAGTTTAAGTCAGGGTGACCAGACATCCCCGGTTTCCAGGGACAGTCCCGGGATTGAGGACACTGTCCCCAAACCAAGTCTGTCCCCGGTTTTGTCCCCGGATTGGATTTGAACAGGGGCTGGGGCAATTTCAAAGACAGTCAGTGCAGAATAAAAAATCTGAAAAAAATCTGAATTGCACACCCCTGGCGGATCGCAAAAAGTGGCCTGGTCTTTGGCCAGCCAAATGGTCCAGGGCTTAAGTGGTTAATCACACATAGGGCAGCCCATCCACGTGAATGAACAATTGCCCCAAAGAAAGTTCAGAACATTTTTTTAGAGCAGAGCTTAATAAGTTTTTTGTACTGTGATTTCTGGTGGTATTCTGAAATGCAAGGAAATGCACAGATGTGAATATTTTTTTTTTTAAAAGAACAGTGTACAGATGTAAAATAAAAAGGTAAAATAAATAAGATTTTTTTTTAAACGCGCCCCATCCCGACAAGCTCGCGTGCATATGTGAGCAGCACCCATATATAAAAATGGTGTTCAAACCACACGTGAGGAATCGCCACCATCATTAGCGCAAGAGCAATTATTCAAGCCCTAGACCTCCTCTGTAACTGAGAACATGCAACCCGTCAAATTTTTTAAACGTCGCCAAGGAGATTTTTAAGGGTAAAAGTTTGTTGCCATTCCATGAGCGGGCGCAACTTTAAAGTGTGACATGTTGGGTAAAAATGTACTCGGTGTAACATTATCTTTCACAATATAAAAAAAATTGGGCTAACTTTAGTGTTGTCTTACTTTCTAATTAAAAAAAAAAATGTGCGCTTGTAAGACCGCTGCGCAAATACGGTGTGGCAAAAAGTATTGCAACGACCGCCATTTTATTCTAAGTAATTTTCTAGCCAACAAAACTGTTTTTAACTTGTAAACACCAAGGCCCAGATTCTCAAAGAAGTGACATCGGCGTATCTTGAGATACGCCGCGTAACTTCTAGGATGCGCCGGCGTAACTTTTTTCTTTATTTAGAAAGCAAGATACGCAGGAATTTTGCTAAGATCCGACCGGCGTTAGTCTCTTACGCCGTCGTATCTTAGTTGCATATTTACGCGGGCCGCTGATAGGAGGAGAGAAGAGCTAATGAGTCTGCTGCTCCTTCATTCACTGTCCAGTCACAGTGTGGGGAAGCATAAACAAACAATATGTTTTCCAAATCAACTTTTTCATCCTATCAGATGCAGTCACTGTTTAGCAGTGCCACTGTATACAGGCAGCCATGGGTGCCTGAATACAATAGGGGCAGTGCAGATTTCTCCAACCTCGCATTGATGGGGAAAAAATCAGCTGTGTATGGCTCCCCTAAAGAATTTATTATAAATCTATTTCTCTGTGAACAGAACCATCCTGTTAGTATGAGTGCTGTCGGGGTGGGGGAAAGGGGTGCTGCAGGATTGGGCTATAATAGGAATGACTGGCAGGTGCTATTGGTCTGTGCTGGAGATAATTTCGAGATGGAATGAGCTGAATGAAAGTGAAGGATTGAGACCTTTAAATTCAATGCATTTTTGTGCAAGCCATAAAAAGAGAGGACCCATTTATTTCCTGCAAGATTTGTTGCTCTATCAAGTGCTATCGGTGTCATTTCTCAGATAAATTAATTTCTTCTCACACAGAGGAAAAGGCTTGCCACACATAAGACTTCTATACAGCCTTATAAGAAGCCACTACTTTCAGGCAAGGTATTATCCTGTTATATCCAAATATTTTGTCTGAATTCTATGCAAAACCATGAAAATATAAACTGTAAATTGACTTTTCAGTTATACAGTGACTAAATATTATTGGTACAACGGGACATCTGTAGTATATCAATACATTGGGCCAGATTCTCGTAGATGCGCGCCTAATTATGCAGGCGTTGCGCATCTCAGATGCACTACGCCGACGTAACGCGGAGTGGCAAGTACCGTATTCCCTAAGTAAATGCGCTCCAAGATGCGCCTGCGTCGCGTAAAATCATCGGCGTAATCCGGCGCAACTCCAAAGTAGGAGGGAAGTGGGCGTGTTGCATTGTAATGAAGCGTGACCCCATGCAAATGCAGGCCGGGACGAACGGAGCATGCGCCGTGACGTGGATGACCCGCGCCGTGATGTGGTTGACCCGCGCCGTGACGTGGATGCCTTCTGCGCATGCGCAAAGCCTCCCTACGATTCGCCGGCGCAGGGTATATAATGCGCCCACACATGCGCCCGTGCAGCGCAAACGTCTCCCATTTTCTTGATAGTGACGCCCAAAGTTTGTGCAGGACAAAATGACAAGTGCTGTTAAAGAGAGGAGGAAGAAAAATTGTGAGGGCAATGGAGAAATATGACTCGCGGCTCCATGGTGCTGACAGTGCCCGGACCAGCAAGTCCCGGAGGGATCAGATCCTAATGAAGGTCGCGTGCCAAGTGAATGCCCTCTCTCATGACGTCCGGACACCGCAGGACATTCAAAAGAAAATGAATGACCTGCGGCGTCTCGTGAAGGGCAAGCTGGCTTCCATAGCTCGGCATGCCAGGGGCACTGGAGGGGGCCCACTCTCTACTGTCCGCCTGACTGAGGAGAAGGTGGTTGCCCGCTGCCTGCAGACGGAGCAGGTTGAGGGAGTTGGGGGCTATGAGTCCCAAAAGCCAGCCCTGAGGACAGGTAAGTGTGTTTTATATTCTATCTGTTGTGTAGCATATATGGGGGTGGAAGGGAACATGTGCCAAGTGTGTGGGTCCACCAACATGGGCATCTTTTGTGTCATCCACAGATGTGCAGGAGGGAGCGGGGCCATCTGTTGATGCCAGGGCCCGTCAGGATCCATCCCCCGAGCATCCAGTCCCTGTGGCTGCCCCCCTGGAACAGGACTTGGAGGGAAGTGAGCACACCTCAACGGAGGAGGTGGTTGAGGAGGATGTCGTAGTCCAGGACCAGGACCTGTATGTTGTTTTGGAGGAGGATGATGGGTTGCCCAGGCCAGCCCAGGCTATCCCCCCATCTTTAGCGAACCCCTCAGTGTCCCCCCCCAACCTCTCCAGTCCCTCTGTTTCCCCCCCTCATCTCCGGCCCCTCAACATCCTCCCCTTATGCCCGGTCCCCTGCCACTCCCCGGAAGGCAACGTGCAAGACCAGGGGTGTTCATAAGGTCCTGCCGGAAAAGCTGGCCAGACAGCAGGACCAGCAAAATCGGCACCTGTCAGAGGTCGTGGAGGAGATGAGGCGCCTGGCCGACAGCCTGGAAACCTCGGAACACCTTACAGATGCCATCCAAGACCTTGCTGTCAACAGCGCAGCAACGCTGACCAGCCTGGGGGAGCTGCAGGCGAACACCTCCGACCTTGTGGGGGAGGTTCATGCCCTGCGCCTTGCAGTCGAGGAGCAGACTGCTGTCCAGACACGCATAGCGGTTGCCCTGGAGGGCATGCAGGCAGCCAGGGAGGGACGTGGGGATGCTCCTCCTCCACCTGCTACCCCCCCCCCACCACCTGTGGCTGCCCCCAGGCAAGTGAGGGGCAGGAGCCGTGGCACCAGGCGGAGCCCCCGTCAGGCCCATACATTTTTTGATTTCTTATTATTTTGCTCTGGGTAAGAGCTTTTTTTTTCTTTTGTTATATTATGCTCTGGGTAAGAGCTTTTTTTTTTTTTTTGATACTGAACACAGTGCAGTGTGAATGGTGTGTGAATGTGAGGGGGTGGCACTCCTGCCAGTAAGGGGTGTCACCCTCGGCCGTTGGGGAGAGGTTATCCCCACGGCTGTGTGAATGGTGTATGAATGGACAGCAACATCATTGGGGCCTTGACGTGGCGTTGCTGCTCCCAAGTCTTACATGCTGGACTTGGGCTAATCCAATGTGATGTGGATGTGGGGTGTGTGTGCTAGGGACCACAGTGGTGTACACGCGTGCATTGTCTGTGTGCCATGCTGTATGTGTGTGTTTAACGGTCAAAGATTCGTAACACGAGGACCCTCCTGACTGCTCTTCCATCAGCTGACGGGGTCTCCTCTGGCAGGGGGGGCTGTGTGGTTGGGGGGTCAGGTCATCACGTAGGGCAATCTGCAGGCCCTTTCTCATGGCAAAGTTGTGCAGAATGCAACATGCACCGATGATCTGACCCACAAAGTTGGGGGAATACAATAGGGCCCCCCCAGACTTATTCAGGCATCGGAAACGGGACTTCAGGAGGCCAAATGTGCGCTCCACCACTGCACGGGTTTTGATGTGTGCTTCATTGTATCTTCTCTCTCCTCTGGTTTGGGGATTCCGGAAAGGAGTCATGAGATGGGGTCCAAGTACATATGCAGAGTCACCTGTAAGGGAAAAGACAGGAGGATGTTAGTCATGCATGTGCCCCTTGTGATGTCAGCATCATGGGGGGGACAGTCATGCCTGCCACCCATGTCACTCAC
This sequence comes from Rana kukunoris, assembly GCA_029574335.1. Classification (NCBI taxonomy): domain Eukaryota; kingdom Metazoa; phylum Chordata; class Amphibia; order Anura; family Ranidae; genus Rana; species Rana kukunoris. The sequence goes on along the minus strand of CM056049.1, from coordinate 209,903,374 downwards.
CAACCAGCCAGCTGTCCCCATACATGTCCTGCTTAAAATCTTCGGGGATGTTGCTTTGACGGTATATGTAGCTGTCATGGCTGGATTCGGGGTCTTTGGCACGGATGTGCCATATGAGGTATTTGGCATCGGCTATCACCTGTACGTTGATGGAGTGCCAGTGCTTCCGATTGCGGTATATGTGCTCTGTGGCACTGGGGGGCTGGAGTGCCACATGTGTGCAATCAATGGCCCCGATGGTGCGTGGGAATCCGTCAATTCTGTAGAAATCTGTCATTGCCTTCTGCCGCAGGTGCTCAGTGGTGGGTCTGATGATGTGGTGGGACATGCATCTGAGGATTGCGGGGATAACCTGGTGCAGACATCTGCTTATGCTGGTTTGTGACATCCCAGCCATAACTCCACTTTTACGCTGGAATGATCCACTGGCCAGGAAATAGAGTGTTGCCAGGACCTTCACCAGTGGCTGCAGTGCATGTGAGCGGTATGTCTAGCTGGTGATGTCATCCTGCAGGGCTCTGGTTAGTTCCAGGATGGCAGCAGGGCTGAATCTGAAAATGCGATACACCTCCTCATCCCCCATGCCAAAGAGGCTCATGCGCGCTCGGTAGATCCTCTCACGTGCCCCCCTCCTCCTACTCCTCCTTCTATGCTCCTCTTCCACTGCATACATTAGTAGTGATAAGACCATGGCTGCCCCTGGCATGTTGGCATACGAATGTGTTGTCCAGTAAGTGTGATTGCTCAGCTCGTCCGTTATGGTGCTGCTTTAGTTGCTCTCCAGCTGACTTGCACACGGTCTTGAGCAAAGTTACCCGTGCTATTATGAGGGGTATGTTTACTCAAGGCTTTGGTGTTACGCGCACCACGAGTAGCCAACGCCGAACGCGCGTAGTTTCGGGAATCCGCGCATCTCCCTCATTTGCATATTTGCATGCTAATTCAATGGGAACTGAATATTTACGATGCGTAACTATGCGCCTACGCCGCGCTGGCTTAAAGCATTTTCGCCGCTCAGACGAAAAAGATTTTCTCGCGTATGTGGTTCTGTGTTTACCACGCATCGATACGCAGGCGCACATTTACAATTACGCCGCGCAAATCCATTTACGCAGGCGTAGCGCCGCTGAGAATCTGGCCCTCAGTGTATATACTGTATGAAATAATGGCAGTCATTGGTATTCATACCCTCATTAATACTCATCTGAATGATGAAAAGCCACCATTTTTTTTTCAGATTTAGCCCACTTCACTTTAGAACACCTAAAGCTGTATATCATCAAAATAGAAGATATTTAAAATTAAGACGCTTCTAATTCCTAGAGAATTAAAGTGGAACTTCACTCTTACAATCAACAAAGATTATTTTTAACCCTCCTGCTAGATTTTTTTAAATTTCTTCATTTACATCCTGGTTTCTTGCCTAGGCAAACAATGTCATACATCCTATGGGCCAGATCCACAGAGATCTCCCGCTGGCGTAGCCTATCTTAGTTACACTACGGCGCTGTAAGTTAGTTAGTATCCTTATCCACAAACAATTACCACTGTAACTTACGGCGGCATACCGTAAATGGTCCGGCGTTCACGGGTGTAATTCAAATGAACAAGAGGTGGGCGTGTTCTATTAAAATTATCAATGACCCGGCGCAAACAACGTATTTTTTGAACTGCGCATGCGCCGGCCGTGGATGTATCCCAGTACGCATGCGTGAAATCACGTCGCAAATAGTCAATGAAAACGAATGTGTACGTAACTTACGCATTTCCCTATTCGCAAACGGGTTACGCAAACGAAAGGAAAATTTGACGCTGGCCCAACGTCCATACTTAACATTGCGTACGCCTCTATACAGCAGGGGTAACTTTACGCCGCACATACGCTTACGCAAACGACGTAAAAGGAATGTGCCGGCTGCTCGTACGTTCGTGAATTGCTGAAACTTGCTAATTTGCATATTCAACGCGGAAAAAACGACGGAAGCGCCCCTAGCGTCCAGCGTAAGTATGCAACTAAGATACGACGGTGTAATAACGTTACGCCAGTCGTATCTTAGCGTAATTCCGGCGTATCTTGTTTTGTGGATACAAAACAAAGATACGTCGGTGGGAATTTGAAATTACGGCGACATATCTGGAGATACGCCGCCGTAATTCTTTGTGGATCTGGCCCTATGAGTCTTCAGGAGGGGAGGAGAGGAGGAGTGGTTTTCTTAGCTAAGCACACTCTCCTGCATGCATGCATGCTTAAAGCGGATCTCCACCCTAAAGTGAAGATCCGCTGATCGGAACCCTCCGGTGTCACATTTGACACCTTTCAGGGGCGAGGGGGGTGCAGATACCTGTCTAAAGACAGGTGTCTGCACCCACTTCCGGCCCGCAGTCTCGGGCAAAAGACGGGTTTTTCCCGTTGTGTGCTGGGAACTCTCGGCTCCCAGCACACATCGGGAGCCAATCGGTGGGCGCAGCGCGACTCGCGCATGCGCCGTAGGGAACCGGGCAGTGAAGCCGCAGCGCTTCACTTCCTGGTTCCCTCACCGTGGATGGAGGGGGGAGCAGCAGAGGGATGAGCGAACGCTCGTCCTCTGCTGCGGACGCCGCTGGACTCCAGGACAGGTAAGTGTCCTATTATTAAAAGTCAGCAGCTGCAGTATTTGTAGCTGCTGGCTTTTAAAAAAATGAATGGGCCATCCGCTTTAAACTAAGGGCAGATGTATTCCAGGAAGTAAATGCTAACAGATCATCTACCCTTACTCAATATGGCCACAGCCAGAAATGCTAGGGGGTTGTTTTTCAAAGTGATTTCTCAACAAAATTATGCACAGAGGCATGGATGGACTAAATATTATTTTTGGTTTGTGGTGCTTAGAAGCAGTGAAAATCTGCTTTGAAGTGATATTAAAGTGACATGTTAAAATGACCTGCTCTGTGCAGCAGTTTTTCACCAAGCAGCCCCGATCCTCCTCTTCTTGAGTCCCTTGTCAGAGCTCCTAGCCCTTCCCTCTTGTCAAGTGCCCCCAAAGAAAACAGCTTGCTATGGGGTCACCTGAGCTGAGCCGCTGCTCTATCAGTCCATTTAGACTTGGAGCCACGCCCTCTCTCTCCTCATTGGTGTTGTATGCATTATACCTATTATGCAGCAGGTGGCGCTGTAGTATTATAATGTATAGTTCATGCATTCTATAGAATTAGGTAATTAGAGGAAGTTCCATCCTTATTGTGTTATATGCACTTGTTTGTGTTCTCTTCCTGCTCCTTGCAGCCTTCCAGAGACATTATACTGCTCTTTTAATAACACTTTAGAGACCAGACCCAAGCAGGAGCTTGGCAAATTAATTGATGAATATGACAGAAGGAAAGAAATTATGCACCATGACGACAAAGCTCTTAAGATGTACAAAGGCACAAAGTATAACAAAGAAAGCAGAGCCTGTTTTCGCTTAAAAGTAGGGTTGTCCCGATACCACTTTTTTAGGACCGAGTACAAGTACCGACACTTTTTTTCATGTACTCACCGATATCGAATACCGATACTTTTTTAAAATGTCATGTGACAGTTTTCAAACCACAATACAGACTAAGGATATTTTCTTTAGAATTATGAAGAACTCTAACTCAAGACATTATAAAAGAATAAAAATGGGTAAAAATGAATAAAAGTGTTTTATTTGCTTGTCACGTAGTAGTAAAAAACTCAAAGAATTTTCACAGAACATGTTGATAAATACAAAAAAAGCAGAAGCATCGGGAGCATTTGCGCGAGTACAAGTACTCCCGCAAATACTCAGTATCGGTCCCGATACCGATACTAGTATTGGTATCGGGACAACCCTACTTAAAGTGGAAGTAAACCCACCTATCATTTGCCTATGTTTAATCTTCAACTGCCATGATGTTGCACATGTGATCAGTTATGACACCAGCCATTGGATGGTTTGACAGTTTGGTTGAGAGCACAACCAATGTGACAGTTGGCAATTCCGGCATGCCGGAAATGTAACTGCTTTTTGAAACTGTTAGATCGATGGGGTTTATTTCAGCTTTAAAAGGACTTGTCACTAAAATAAGGACTGTTCTATCTGGAAAGCCGAGCACCAAAAGCTAGAGCTATCCATAAAAGAGTCAAAGCAGCCACAAAGTAAATTGCAGACACTTCATGGAGTGGCACCTTTAAAGTAACACAGAGCAGCAGGCCCTGTGGCTGGTGCATAGACTCAGGAGCGACAAGCCACATTACTAGCGATTAGACCTTCTTCACAAACATTGATTACAGTGCAAAAGACAATGTTTTCCTAGTAAACGAGAAATGCATCACATGAGAAGGTAAAGACCAGGGCTTCCTGAACTGTATTACACCACAAGGCAAGCAGAGGATCCTAGTAAAGACAGTGCTATATGTTCCAAAACTAGATGGCAACCTTCTATCAGTGAAAAGTCTTGCAAACAACGGCCTCACAGTTAAGTTTTAGGGTGATGAATGAAAACTGGGAGACCATCTATACAGGCTCATCACCATTGAAGAGCTAGCCAATATAGTCTCAAATGACCTACACAGAAAATATATTCACTTATGGCACAGTCGGTTGGGGCACAGAAGTCCGGAAGCTATACAGGACATTATAAAGAAAGGTCTATCAGAAGATTTCACAATTGCCCCTTGCAAAGCGTTCATGAAATGCAAGTGCTGCATTGAAACAAAATCCACACGTGCTCCCCTTCCACAGGCATTGCAAAGAAAAAGCTCATACACAGTGACGTATGCGGTCCAATGAAAACTCCCACGTCAGACAGGAAAAGATCTCTACTGACTTTCATTGATGATTATTCCACATACACAACTACTTATCTGATGAAACACAAGAATGAATCATCAGAGACACTTGAAGAGTTTGTTGCCATGTCTAGCAACAAATTCCAAGAGAAACCAGAAATAATACTGTACACACTGACAATGGGGGAGAATACATAAGCAAAGAAGTGGTCTCATACCTAAAGAGACAAGGAATAGTACACCAGACAACCATACCATACACTCCTGAACAAACGGGTGAAGCAGAAAGGAAAAATCACACTCTTATAGAAATGGGCAGATGCATGTTGTCAGATGCCAACCTACCTCACAAGTACTGGGGATAAGCAGTCATGATTGCAACCTACCCACAGAACAGACTACCCTCATTAAAAGTACTACATTCGAAACGTGGCATGGATCAAAGCCTAACATATGGCACACCAGAGTGTTTGGATGTTAAGCATATGCCTATATTCCAAGTGAAAAGCAATCCAAGCTGGAGAACAGAGCCTATGGGCCAGATTCAGGTAGAGTTAGGCTGGAGTATCAGTGATACTCCAGCCTAACTCTCACTTTGAGCCGGTGTTTCTGTTTTCTGTAGTCAGAAAACAAGAAACGCCGGGATGGAGTTACTATACGAGCAGCGTAATTGTATTTCGCCGTCGTATCGTAACTTCAATTTTAAAAATGGCGCGCGGGGCGTTCCCGCTGATTAACGCCGAGAATATGTTAATCAGCGGGAATCGGAAATTCACGATCGTATTCGGGCGCGACGCAGTGACTTTCCGACGTTTCCGTAAGAGATACGTGGCGCAAAGATAAAGCAGCCCCCTAGTGGAGTATCCTATGTTAAGTATGGCCGTCGTCATCGCGTCGCAAAAAAAAAAATTTGAGTCGTTTGCGTAAAACGTCCGTGAATGGGGATTGACGTCATTGACGTTCCCTGAAAGAATTTGGAGCATGAGCACTGACAGTCGACGCATGCGCAGTACGTTCGCCGCGGGATCGCGCATAGTTAACATAATACATAAGAATTCCGAGAAGGAGCCAATCAGTACTTGTCCTAAAGTTACGGCGGAGTAACGTAAACAAGAAACGTTACGTAAAGAAGCGCCCATCTACCTGAATCTGGCTCATAGAGGGCATTCTAGTAGGCTACAGCAAGCAAACAAAGGGTTACAGAATCCTACACCCAAACTGACAAAGTGACAATGAGCATAATGCCGTGTACACACGACCGTTTTTCGGGTTCTAAAAAATGAAGTTTTTAAGGGTCCAACCCGATCATTAAAACACACACGACCGTGTCTCTGGCAAAGCGCGGTCGTACAATGGCACTATAAAGGGGAAGTTCCATTTGAATGGCTTTGCCTGATTTTGTGTTAGTAAATGACGATGAGTCTATTACAGCATGATGAATGTGTACTCCATTACGAACGATAGTTTTACCAGAACGAGCGCATAACTTTCTTCTGAGCATGCACGTACGTCATTAAAGTTCTTAAAAATGACAACGTTAAAAACGTTGTGACATGTTCGAGGATGTCTCTGGAGCCCACACACGATAGTTTTTAGAGACGGACGGCTGTTTTGCCGCACGAGGCACTTTAGCTGCATTTGCACATTGCGATTACATGCGTTTAATTGCGACCGTGTTTAGCTGCGGTATTCATTTCCATAACAACCCTTGTTATTTTTTGTTTTTGGGTCCTTTAATTCTACCCATGATGCATTTCGGTCCTCTGCATTTCAAAACATCTATTTCCTGACGTCCTGTGTATTGTCCTGAGATCTTTCAAGATGAATGCATATATGGGTAGTTTGATGGCAATGCTCATCTTGCTATTCATAAGGAGAAGAGCCATCGAGTCCAGAAGACGTCCCCGTCATTACTGGGTGCACCCTTTAACCTCACAGTGTCTTTCTATTGGCTACTTTGCCCTGATGTTTGGTAAACTTAGAACCCATGGTGATAAGTTCTATAACTACACGAGGATGTCGGTGGAGAGTTTTGACGAATTGTTGGGGCTTGTTCGAGGACGAATCATCCGACAAAGGACCAACATGAGACGATGCATAAGTGAGGAAGAACGGCTGTTACTTACTTTAACCACTTAACCCACGGACCATATTGCTGCCCTAAAGACCAGAGCACTTTTTGCGAATTCGGCACTGCGTCACTTTAACTGACAATTGAGCGGTCGTGCGACGTGGCTCCCAAACAAAATTAGCGTCCTTTTTTTCCCCACAAATAGAGATTTATTTTGGTAGGTATTTGATCACCTCTGCAGTTTTTATTTTTTGTGCTATAAACAAAAATAGAGCGATAATTTTGAAAAAAATATATATTTTTTACCTTTTGCTGTAATAAATATCCCCCAAAAATATATAAAAAACATTTTTTTTCCTCAGTTTAGGCCGATGCGTATTCTTCTACATATTTTTCGTAAAAAAAAATCGCAATAAGCGTATATTGATTGGTTTGCGCAAAAGTTATAGGGCCAGATTCATAGAGCAATTACGCCTGTCTAACTGGTGTTAGACAGCAAATTTCGCGCGCCGTATCACTAGTTTGAATCCTCAAACCATGATACGGCGGCTTCGGGCTTCGATCCGAGAGGCTTACGTCTTCGTACCTATCTACGCTGCCATCTATTTGCGGCGATGCGCGTCGTTTTGATGCGTCGGGATATGCAAATGTTTTTTTACGGCGATTCCCGAAGATACGAGTGGTCGTCGCAATCACTTTCGTCTATTTTTTTGTACGTAATGTTAGAGCAGCTTTTTGCTGCTCTAATGTTACGTAGCCCATGTTAAGTATGGCCGTCGTTCCCGCTTCGAATTTATTTAAATTTTTTTTTTGTTTACGTAACTCGTTCGGGACTAGGATCGCCCGTAAACGACGCTACCTAAACAACGAATGACGTCACGACGTGATTTCGCGCAATGCACGGCGGGAAATTTGCGAACGGAGCATGCGCAGATCGATCGCAACGCGCCTATTTTAAATGATTCACGCCCCTACTCGCGCAGATGGATTGCGACGGGAGAAATACACTACGCCGCCGTCGTTTACTGGACAAAATCTACCTGAATTCCACGTAGAGCCAGGTAAAAAACGGCGGCGTAGTGTATTTCTGATACGCTACGATAATCCATTTCTGTGTGAATCTGCCCCATAGCGTTTACAATATAGGGGGCATTTTTATTAATATTTTTTTTTTTTACTAGTAATGGCGGCGATCATCGATTTTTTCATTACTGCGACATTATGGCGGAAACTTCGGACACTTTTGACACATTTTTGGGACCATTGGCATTTTTATAGCGATCAGTGCTATAAAAATGCATTGGATTACTATAAAAATGCCACTGGCAGTGAAGGGGTTAACACTAGGGGGCGGGGAAGGGGTTAAGTATGTTCCTGGGTGTGTTCTAACTGTATGGGGGGGGGGGGGGTGGACAGACTGAGGGAAATTACTGATCTTCTGTTCATACATTGTATGAACTGAAGATCAGCATTTCTCTCCCTGACAGGACTGGGAGCTGTGTGTTTACACACACAGCTCCCAGTCCCCGCTCTGTAACGAGCAATCGTGGGTGCCCGGCTGCGATCGCGCCCGCCGGGCACGCGCACGGGACTCGGGGGTGAGCGGGGGTGCGCGCGCAGCCCCTAGTGGCCTGCGAGAGAGCCGACGTAGAGCTACGAGCTCTCACACAGGGGAGCCAACCTGCCGCCGTAAAACTACGGCGGCAGGTCGGCATGTAGTTAAGGTAGGTTTTCCATATATTGAACAGATCCTTAAATTCATGCACAAGCTGGTGTACCAATATTGACAGTAGTGTATGTGTGATTGTATTTATATTTTCTGAGAGAGAGAGAGCGAGGGAGAAAGAGAGAGAGAGAGCTAAAGTCACTGCTGTTTTATTTTTTTAATACAGAACTCTATTTATGTTTATTGATTTGAATTGTTCTTAATTTTTGTATTGCAGATACCTTGCCACTGGAGCGAGTTTTAGCTCACTTCATCATCAGTTCCTAATGGGGATTTCAACTGTGTCAACCATAGTACATGACATCTGTATTGCCATTTGGGAGGAGTTGAAGAGCACAGTCATGCGGGAACCAACAACCAGTTTGTGGGAAGAGAAGACAAACTTCCCAAATTGTATTGGAGCATTAGACGGGAAACATATCAGGCTCATCAAGCCACCAAACTCTGGTTCCCACTATTTTAACTACAAGAAATATTTCTCCATTGTGCTGCTTGGACTGAGTGACGCAAACATGCGCTTCATATCGGTGGACGTTGGAGCATATGGGAGCTCTGGAGATTCGCAAATTTTTAGGAATTCCGTCTGCAGTATGGGGATTTTAATGTACCACAGCCAAGGCCTCTACCTGGTACTGCTGGACCGGATCTCCCCCTAGTAGTGCTAGGAGATGAGGCATTTGCCTTATCCACTCACCTCCTCAGTCCCTATACGAGGCACGGTCTGACTCCAAAAAAGCGCATATTCAACTACAGTCTGAGCCGTGCACGCAGAATGGTGGAGTGCGTATTCGGTATTTGTACAGCTAAATGGCATGTACTGTTGACTGCAATGCACTTGGATGTGGATCACGCGCTCAATGTGGCTTTGGCATGCTGTGTTCTCCATAACTTTCTAAGGGGAAAGGAGATTGCACACAATGAACCCCAGTAACCTGTTTGTGAAGAGCACAGAGGGAGTGTTACTACCAGTCACCCAAGCAATCATGCACTACAAGTCAGTGAACATTTTTCAGATTATTTCCTTTCTGATGATGGACAGCTACCATGGCAGTACGATTATGTTTAGTCTGCTATTTTTTTACCCATTACATCAACCTTCTTATATTGTCACTGTTTTTTTGTTTTTTTTTCTGTAATAAAAGTAGTTGACAACTTTGTCCAATTAAATCTGATTTATTTATTTTTTCTTTGCTATGCAAAAATTAACAAAGGGTATGAAATATTGAAAATCCTTACAAAACATTGATGCTTGCATCTATACAAAACTTGTTTTGTATAATATTCCCTAGGAACATTGATTTTTTTTCAAGTAAAACATGACACAGGACAACAGATAACATCCCAAAAAATATATAAAGTGACTTAGAACATACCTTATATTTACCCTCAAACAACCTTAAATATAGAGTATTCCTGATGTGTTGTTCTAAAATCTTTTTTTACTACATAGATGTGGACATTAGTTGCATAAAACTGAACTGAAAGTGGAGTTCTACCCTGGGTGAAAAAATCGTAAAAAAAATATATAAAAAAATTAACCAAAAACATTTGGGTAGGCGGTGGGTCTTCTACCTTCGTCCTCTTACGGCGCGAAAGCCACCCGGCACATTCACGAAGAGTCACACTGCTGGTTTCCGGATGGCGGTATCGGAATATCGGAAGCTATCGGGATAGAGGGATTGGCCTCCGGGGGGCTAAGTAGGACAAAGGGGTTAAATTACTAAGGGAAACCACTTTGCACTACAAGTGCACTTGGAAGTGCAGTCACTGTAGATCTGAATAGAAGATCTGAAATGGGGGGAAGCTCTGCTGATTTTTATCTTTCAATCATGTGCAAGCAAATATGTTGTTTTCTATTTTCCTTGCATGTCCTCCTTAGATCTACAGCGACTGCACTTCAAAGTGCACTTGTAATGCAAAGTGGATTTGCCTTTAGTAAATAATCCCCAAAGTGTAAAAGTCAGCAGCTACAGTCTTTGTAGCTGCTGACCTTTTTTTTTAAAAAAAAAATAGCGGGTGTAAACCCTCGTTAAATATTTTTTGGTAACATCAATGCTAGACAACAAAAATGACTTGTTCAAAAGAGGGGTGCAGGTAGCAACATCAGCATCCATTTTAAATTTAAGTGCTTCAGAGTGTGTGCAAAATTCTCCTGAGAGATGGCCCCCACAAAAAAAGTTAGAGGAACCTAACCGTGGTCTCCTTAAAGTTTTTTTTTTTTTTTCTAAATAGGTTCCTAGGTGCATTGTTGGTTCACTTATCTTTTCCTTCCATTTCCCTTCTAGATGTTTTGTTTTCTTTGTCTGAATTTCTCACTTCCTGTTCCTCCTCAGTAAGGTGTTTAGTAAGCTGTTCTAAATTACTTTCCACCGCTTGGATGATGGTGGAAAGCTTACTGAGGAGAAGTCAGGAAGTGAGAAATTCAAACAAAAAAAGTGAACCAACAATGAAGGTAAGTGAACCAACAATGCACCAGCTTAAAGGAAACAATTTAGATAATAAGACAAACCTAACCAAACCCCTTTAACTTAAAGGGTCACTAAAGGAAAACATATTTTTTTTGCTGAAATGACTGTTTACAGGGTATAGAGACATAAAAGTTAACTGATTCCTTTTAAAAAATGATTAAAAATAGATAAAAATCAATCATATAATGTGCCTCTAGTTTCACATTTTTAGTTTTTAAACTGGTTTATGTTTCTGTGAGTTAGAGGGAGACACAGAACAAAAACAAACAAATACAGGGCAGTGTTTTGTTTTGCATGCAGGACACTATATACATTAAATAGGCATGTATATCACCCCTAACCTCCGTGCGTTTCTCTGGAGGAATCTCCCCGAGTACACAAAGTAACATTCTCAAAAACATGACATCAGGGTCTGAGATGTTGAGGAACTCATCATCTTTTGAGGCATAACTTTGTGATTGGTTTCTCATTTCTGCAATAACACGATTGAAGTATTCCTCAAAAGGTGTCTCTTGTTGGCGTGGTCGACGAGTGGCGGAAGTAGACCGTATTCTCTTGTCAAGATTTGCCTGAAAATAGATATAATACATAGATTACTCTTCTGATGTTGAGGTCACACTTGGTGAACAGCATACCTGGTGCTTGCTCAAATATATGTGCCAGTGCTTGTGTCAGAGCTTGCAACACCTGTTTTGAATAGATCAGACACAGGCACTTGTAGTCCCAAAAACCTGTCACTGTACAAAGCCAGAAGTACAACCAAAAAATAAGCCGTTGTTATTTCAGAATATATGTACCAACACCAGCTGACATCTAAGTAATTTCTTTTTTTGTGGATGGAGCTTGTGACCTTTTTAAAATACATACCTGATGTTCTGGAGGTTCTTGAGTGAATGGCTGATACTCTTGAGATGAAACTGTCTCTGAAATGGTTTCCTGACTGGTGTCGGCATCTTTATTCTCTGGTGAAGAACTTGCACGCCTTGCGCTGGCTCTTGCAGGAACACTTGAGACAGTTCTAGGTAAGAATAACAACATTACAAGTTTAAAAAAAAGAATATCATGAATACTGCCATGTGTACACTACAGAATAGCCCTCTATCCTGGAGCTGGGGGAACACAAAAAAAAACGGGTCTACACCTTTCACACTGGAGCGGTAAGGTGCAAATAGAAATCCTGGAAGCTGCATCTTTGGAGTGGTGAGGGAGCGGTGTGTATACCGCTCCTTCAACTTTCCAGCCCATTCAAATGAATGGGACCAGTGCAGCTATACTGCCCACAAAACGTAAGTTAAATAAAATATATATTTTATATATACTTACGAACGCATCTCGGTGGTGCGCCTCAAAAAAGACAAAGCCTCTGCATGGGGGTTGGGCCTACGGCGAGTTGAGGGTGCTCCGCTTCGATCCGCAGACTTCTCTTTGTTTACTTCTTTCTTGTACCGTTCGCGTAGGGATCTCCACCGGGTATAAACCTCCTTCCCTACAATATATATTTTATTGTAAATTTAAAAAAAATGCATATTAGGACCAAACATTGAGAGAGATCTGCTCTCACCCCCCACCCAAGAAACACTTCTAGAGAAGACACCAACCATTTTATTTTTCAATAGCATTGACCCCTTTCACTGCCAGTGACATGAATATTTTAATTATGACTGCTAATGTCCCAAACAAAAGTGTCCAATCTGTCTACCAAAATTTCGCTGTCCCTGTGGCATTTTTTTTTAAATGTCCAGAAAAAAATACAAATATAAATGCCAAACCTTTGGGTGAAAAAAAAAGGAACAAAAATATGGTTTGTTTGCAGCCTTGTCATTGACACAGCGTTGTATTGCAAAAAAATGACCTTGTCATTTAGGGGGTAAATCTTCGTCTTAGTCTGGTTGTTATGGGAAGCAGCTATGATGCATGTGTACCCTGGTACATAGACACAAGAAACCTTGCACTCACCTCGGTTATCTTGATCAGTTGCAGACATTTCGTCCCAGTTCGGTGTGACAAATTTGTATACTTCTTTGCACTTTGACCTCAACACTCTGTCGACATATCCAGGGCATTCTGAGTCCCATAACTCCGGTCGGACATGCGCCAGGGCTATAATGGCCTTGTAGGAGATGTCTCTAGCCGCCATGCTGTATTTTCCTCTTTCCTCTATCCCTAGTACTTCCTGTGTCATTTCCCAGGTATGCTAATGAATGGTGATGTGCTTCCTGTTGTTCTTTTTTTCTCATGCTGCTATCCACAGTTGACAAAAAAAAGACTGCGATTACCTGCGGTTATGTGCATATAGCTGCGCTACATAGCACCTGGATGCATTCAATTCTATTTTTTCTATTCGCACCAAACCGCATGTAACGAAATCACACGTAAGCGATGTGTGTGAATGGGGCCATAGGAAAGCATTGTGTGCTTTTAGCTGTGGTAGAAAAATAGGAAATCCGCAGCTAAAAGCACCATTCTATCTATCCGTCTGAAAGGGGCCTTAATGACATTAAAAAACAACGTTTTTTCTTAGAACCCGAAAAACGGTCGTGTGTACGCGGCATTAGTGTTTATTTTAATGAGAGCCCATCACCAACACCAATCCCTGAAAGCTGTGAAGTGAATATGCCCAACAAACCAGAAAAAAGAAAGGTTGATCAAAGTAAACCTGTGCAGGAGTCAAAACAAGGAGGTGGAACTCACAATACCTAAACCAAGTTACACACAAGATTCTGCTGAACTGTCTGAAGTCAGAAGATCCACTTGGACTGCAAAGGGGATACCACCCCGCAATCTGTCATACTCTGTCAAAACACAACCAACATCCTGGGGAGACATAGAAAACTGCCAAAACTTGAAGCCAATAACTGGAGAAAGGCAACAGAGGAAGAATTAACCACTTGACCACTAGGCACTTAAACACCCTTAATAACCAGACCAATTTTTAGCTTTCAGTGCTCTCATATTTTGAATGACAATTACTCAGTCATACAACACTGTAACCAAATGAAATTTGTCCTTTTTTCCCCCACAAATAGAGCTTTCTTTTGGTGGTATTTGATCACCTCTGCAGTTTTAATTTTTTTTTGCTATAAATGAAAAAAAAAAACAATTTTGTAAAAAAATAATAATTTTTCTTCATTTCTATTATAAAATTTTGCAAAAAAAGTAATTTTTCTTCATAAATTTGGCCTAAAATGTATACTGCTACATATCTTTGGTAAAAAAAAAAAAAGTTGGATATTATTTAGTCTGGGTGAAAGTTATGGGGTCTACAAGCTATGGTACCAATTTCTGAAAATTGATTAATTTCATCACACCTGATGTACTGACAGCATCTCTCATTTCTTGAGACCCTAAAATGCCAGAAAAGTACAAATACCCCCCAAATGACCCCTTTTTGTAAAGAAGACATTCCAAGAAAGCCTTGCATTACTGTGTGGAGTTACAGACAGAAGAACAGGAAGTGAGGATTTCTCAGAAGAAATAAGGACATTTAAAAGCAAAATCAAAGGATGAGGTAAGTGAAGGAGGACTGCACTAAGGTAAAGGAAGCTATTTAGGAATTTTTTTTTTACCTTTACAACCCCTTATATAGATTAAAAAGTCTTCCATGTTAATGTGCAATTACACCACTAGTTCACAGCCTTCTCTCAATGTATAATCACATAGGGGTCCCTTGTTGTCCCTGTTTCTATGGACTGATAGGCATTGTAAGACCTACAAGTGGAACCTCATAATGAATGTTACATGGGTACAGAAGCTAAGACATCAGGACCAATAGCAGAAGCTTGGAGTCAGGCTGGCTTTGTAGGAAGGGCCCATGAGTTTCAACCATGTTTATGCAACTCTGCAGCTAAGTAATATATTGTGAAAAGAGACAGTAATGAATACAATCTTTTTTTTTGGCCTGTGAGAGGTTTTCCATCACTTATGCTACCAGGGGACACTGCAGTCTATTAAAGTAACAGAAATGGTTCAATAATTTTGCAATAAATATCTAATGTTGCATCAGACATTCTGCACTACTTTGTCACAACAGCAGTATGTAAATAAGAAGCTGATAGTCATTGCCAACACAGGGGGACACTTTACATTGACACTTTACACTGGCAACATTGATGATGAACTAATCATCTATTGCCTGGACTTAGAAAGCTCTCTGTTATGGGATAAAGTATTAGTAAGGATGGAGCATCTTTCAGATTATGATTAGATTCCCATGGTGCAAAGGTTTCCTTATTGCCAAATGTTGTAAAAGCTCAGTGCCAGGTCCACTTAGACAGCTTAATTGTTCTTGTAGAGCGTAGGTGCTTTTACGGAATGAGACTTTTCCCCCTTTTGTCCCCAAATAAATCCGACAGCTCAAATAAGAAGAGAATGAAGAGGCACACTGCAGAATGGCTAAATGAATACAAGCTTCTCCTAACTGGCCTGAGACCAAGCACTTTGCATTACGATGTGAATCATGCTAGGGAAGCTGGCATGAAAATAACAGCACTTTGGCATATTTATAAGCCAAATTAAAAAGTTTACAGCGCTGTCCTCAAGGACTTGATGTCAATATGTACCAAACCAACAGATGGATCATTATTAAGCCTCTGAACCAAAAAAAAAAGAACCCGCTTAGTCAAAAGGGAATTTAAACAAGGACTAGCAGCTACCTGCTTTAAACATTTAAGTCCTTTTTTTTTCCAGAAAGCACAAGATGCTGCATTCAGGATTCAGACAGCTGACAGAGTAAATCACTCTACCTCCACTGGTCTCAGACCTGCACAGAATGTTATCTATTGTGTTGCTAGACTAATAACTTGGCCTGTCTGAGACGGCACCACAAAACCTAAGAACATAAGTAATTTAGGCACATCTACTACAGAGATCAGATCTCCAACACAGCTGTGCAAATATAGGAGACCCATTCTAAAAGAAATATTAGGGTTGCTATTGCTCCCCCCCCCCATCCCCCCGGCAGTGTTGCCAATCTACCAGGTTGAAATTTACTGACACAACACCCAAAATTTACTGGCACAGCCAAGTTTTTACTGGCATTTCCAAAAGTTACAAAATTACAGTTTTAAGCTCAAATTAGTATTTAGGCTACAAAGAAATACAATATGCAATTAGCAATATCATTTAAGGTAGATAATAAGGCAAAACACATATTCCTTATTTTATTTTCGATATAGTAAGTAAGTAGCTCAGGGACAGCACTTAGGAGGGCAAGAAATTAGAATGGAAAGGTGCACACACGCATAAAATTGACTCTCACTGACAGCAGTGTGCAGCAGCACAGATAATGATGAGACCTCACTGACACAACACCTCCCCTCCTGAGTCACAGTCTCTCTCCAAGTCTCTCTCCAAGCCTAGTGGTCCCTCCAGTCTAAACAACACTGACAGTCCCGCTCCCAGCCCAACTTGCTCCCATACCCGCAGACCCGCACATGAAGCCATGGCCGCTCTGCTTGGCTCTATTGCACCATAACATCACACAACATGCTCGGGTACCGCCTCCGCCAGAGCCACCTGATCACACTGTAGCAGGCCCTTGGATGGTCTCAGCTGGCTCCAGACCAAGCTGAGCATCACAGCCATATTTTTTACTGGCAACCTTTTACTTTTACAGGCATTTACTGGCAGGAATAAATTGCCTGTTTTTTACTGACTGCCAGTAAAAATACTGACGGTTGGCAAAACTCACCCCCCAGGATGCTGGACACCTGACCAACATTGTGTTTCTCTGGCCTCAAGTTTTCTTGAGTTGAGTCAGTGACCAATTATACTGCAAATGCAGTCAGAAGTGCTGAACTGCATATTTTTCTTGATCAGTGACTCACAGTGTTTTAGCCAAAATTTCTGCATGACAAGCAGGCAACTTTTACAGGCATACAATGAATAGTAGAATCCTGCTTATTTTCCAGCACAGGTTACCTGTGGGGTTCAAGAATAGTTTTAATGATTTGCAGTGTAATAAACTCACAACAGTGTAGAAATAGATTACATCTTAGAGAAAAATTGTTTTAAAAGAGAAGTATGTTTTTTTATTGGCCAATCATACTTACCTAGGTGGATGCAGCATCGGTCCCCCGCTGCCTCTTCACTAAGAACCGAGCCACCGAACACCATCCATGGCTCAGTTCTCTCACCTCCCAGAGCAGAGAGCTGCTCCCTTTCAATTAGCAGCTCTCCTGCTCTGCGTAAGACGCGTGTGTGTGTCTGGCGCCAAAGAGGAGAAGTTGCGCGATCACAGATCAGAGAAGATCAGAGTACAGCCATGTCTTCCTTCTCTTTAGTACTGTCGGCCATGAGGCCTAGGATGTCTTCTCCAATAGTGTTGCTCACGAATATTCGCATTGCGAATATTCGTTACGAATATTGCATATTCGAGCATTCGCGAATAAATCGAATATTGCAGTGAATATTCGCTATTGCGAATATTCATATTTTTTCAAATTTATTTTTAAAACAGATCACATCCTAGTGATCTCCATCGACGTCTAAAAGCATTGCTGGTATGATTAAAGACCCTGGGCCAAATAGCTGAGGCGATCCTTTTATGTTGCCGAATATTCGTATTACGAATATTCGCGAATACTTTCTCTGCCCTTCTGTGTTTTGTGTATATAAAAAAACTAAAATAGCTTTAGTTTAGTCATATAAGGTTGTGTAAGTAGAGTTAGTGTTTAGTGCATATTAGTTTAGTAATCCAGGAAACGATCTCCGCTTTCGCGTGTTGACGAGAATTTCGCACATCAATTTCCCATTCGCATTAGGGAAATTTCGCAAATTTTTTTTTTTTATAAGATATCTCGAATATTCGATATTAACGAATATTTCGCGAATATTCTTCTATATATTCGTGAAATATCGCGAAATCGAATATGGCGTATTCCGCTCATCACTATTCTCCAAGTGCCGCCCCAAGTACCCTACTGATGGAGATCGGTATTCGCTTGAAGCCGCAGGGGCGGTTTGTGCTTTACACCCTCGGCGATGTAGAAGCGCTGGGTATGTTGTTCCACCAGTGCGAGGGACTGGTTATTCACCTCAGACCATTTGTCTAATGTCCCCTGTGTGGACAATACTTATTCACTGTGGAACAACCCACCTCGGGCTTATCATGTGGACTGGGCTACAGGGACTGCCACCCCAGAAGTTGCTGTCTACAGCTCTGGAGACCAGCCAGCGCTCCCTGGCTGTTACGGTGAGTGCTCCAGTAGAGAATATAACTGTTAATGCTGTCTTAAAGCCGACTGTGGACATCGCTCCTGCCACTACTTCCGCTACACCTGTCCGCACTGCACCTGTCCATAGGAAGATGGGATATGTGAAAGCTTCCTGTGGCTGCAGTAGAGGCCTACCTCAAGGACTACCTGAACAGGAGCCAGGAAAGAGTCTGAAACCTGGAAACTCCACATCAGGAATGGATAAGAGATCAAAGGGGAACATATCTGGGACTGTTTGTACATTTTTGCCTGCGGAAGAGGTGGGGGACTCTAAAATAGACTCCCTGTCTGATGTTCCAGGGGATGATAATCTGTTTAAGACATTATCACAAGAGATGCTGTGGGCTCAGGGGGAAGATGTTGCTTCCACCTATACTTTTTCAGATTGCTCAGGCATCACAACGCTTTATCACCAGCTCCCCCGCTTACTGAAGACCTGGTGACCAGGATTCATCCGACACCGCAGTGACAACGGACCAAAGCCATAGATATGCTTGTTATTTCATACATTTTGTGAGTAGCCATTTGGCTGTCTGTTCTACTCAATTTACTGCACTTAGATTGGCGCATCCTTTGTTTTTCTTTGTATACCTTTTTCAGAGCATGCTTCTGCTTTGGGATTGCTGCCGCTAAGAGCTTTGGATTATATTTACTTTTTTCTGGAAAAAGGACTACCATCACTTATTAATTAATTTATCAATTAATTAATCATCATATCATTTCCTTACCAAGAATTATCCATTTTGTATTCATGTATTCATGGGCCATTGTTGTCTATACTCTGCTAAATCTTGCGCTATCTGACAATTTTTTCCACTAACTTTTTCAGATTGGACTGCCATGGACTCGGGGGAAACTACCCCTCGAAAGGGGCTATCCAATACTATGTCCAAAGTTGTTAGTAGCCTTACACCTGAAGAGCAGCCTGCGAAGTCAACGGTGCACAAATCCCCTAGCTCATGTGTACCTTCGGGACAGGGAAGCACCCGCTCTTTGCTCCGACTTGCCTGTCTGCAAAGAGTTCTCAACAAGAAAGTTGCGGAGTATGGTTTGTAATTTCCCCATGTTAGCAAGGAAATAATGCAGGAAATTGAGTCCAACCGAGAACAGTGGTATGGAGAGGCAATCTGGGACTACCTGTATGTACCTAAGCCCTTCAGGAGAGCTGGCTATTCTGCCAAGATGGACAAACACTTCAGTGGGTGCTTTTTGCACTGGAGTTATGGTCGACACATTTATGCGGACAAGGTAGTCATTTGCAGGCCCGGTAAGGACAACATTGTCTATTTTATCACTATGCTGGATAAAGAGGGGAGAATACTGACCTTACCAGATCTCCTGTTTTATTGGTGAATATCCCACGGGTCTGTTCTGACTTTGTTTTACCTTTCCAGAGAAAAAAAGGGGGGCTCTAAAAATGGACTATGGGGTTGCATAGTGTTAGGGATGGTGGGGACTTCGAGACCAAGATTTTCAATCATTTTTCTTTGCACTAAAGAACCTTTGTCATGTCATGGCTCCTGCCATTAGATGGTGGAAGTTTCCTCTAAAAAGGGATTGGACTTTTAAAGTTTGCCATCCAACTGCTTATTTTTAAAGTGAGAAGGGAAGCTCCATTTCTCAGGAGATGTAGCTTTGCTTCTGCAAGTGTACAGTAATATTTTTTTTGCATATTGCCTTGTTGTCTTTGTTTTATAGGTGAAGCGGATCTGCTGTCAAGACTGCTGGAGAGTGGGTGATTTTAGACAGATAGTGATGGGTTGTGATAAGTGTTAATGTGGTATTGTTGTATATTCATATTGTAAGTTTTTTAAGATCTGTAAAACTTTATTTTCCTACACTTCCCCTCCCCATCCAAGTTTCTGGTTCAGATACCAGCTCTCAGGATTGAGAGCAGGTTTTTCCAGACACTTAGGACAGTGTCTTTTTTTGTAGTGGGGGAGTGTGTAGCACCCGCTCCTGTTGACCAGGCCCTATTATTCAAATTTAGTGAGATATCTGAAATTTAGTTATTTCAGATTCGTGTTTTATGGCTAAACTGGCCTGTGCTCCAGCTTTGACCGAGTTGGGTGTATTTCCCACAGGTACAAGCAGATGTCGTTGACCCCTCTGGTTCAGTGTTGGAAGTTACAGCCAGTCAGGTGTGTATTGGGTGCTCTTTCCCAGAACCAAACTAGTGGAAGTTTCTTTACCACTGGGCATGCTGGGAGAGGGTACATAAGGGGTGGACGCCATTTTCATCTCTCTTTCACCTCAGGGTCACCTTGACCTGGGAATGTGACAGTTCCTCTTCTGCTTCGGGGCCGGCTGGCCCGAGGCTTTGCAACTGGAGGTAGGCCCAGAAGCTATCTGGGGCCTACTGGCTTGAGGGTGATGCTATGCTGTCTGTCTTGCAGGAAGTAGCTGATCAAGTGAAGGAACCGGGGAGGATTCGTCTTGGAGAGAACACAGCTGGAAGCTAGTATCTCAAGAGGAGCCTGGTACCTCAGTTGGAGGACGCATCCTGACCTATCTACCGAAGAGCCTCGGAAATACTCGGGGACAGCTCAGCTGTGTTAAGTATGGCGTCGGGTCAGCGTCGTCTTTTTCCGTCATTTTACTAAGTCGTTCGCGAATAGGGAATTGCGTGAGTGACGGTCACGTAGTTTTTGACGTTGGTTTCAATGACGCTTTCCGACGTGAGCTGGAGCATGCGCACTGGGCTTTTTTCCCGGCCGGCGCATGCGCAGTTCATTTGACGCGGGGCCGCGCTTAATTTAAATACAGCACGCCCCCTCCCTCACTATTTGAATTACGCGGCCTTACGACGCCGCATTTACGCTACGCCGCCGAAAATTACGGAGCAAGTGCTTTGAGAATACGGCACTTGCTCCAGTAATTGGCATAGGCGTAGCGTAAATGTGGTAAGGTACGATACGCTACGCCGCCAGATACGCAATTTTTTAAGAATCTGGCCCAATATTTATTCCACCTCTTACCTTTATCATTTTTCCCATTCATTTTGGTTTCATCCTTGTGTGATATGTGGTCTGTGATGCTGGGGCTGTCTCCTTGTTCAAATTGCCTGGAAGCTGCAGGTGCCCTACTTCTCCCCCTTGTCATTGACACACAGGGGAGTGGGCAGGCTTGTTCTGTTTCACATCAGTGCCTCCCATTACGCCAGATGTGTTGTGCCTTTCCTGTCTTTGGCGTATTATCCATTCTTTGGCGTGCTCATGGGGGAGCCTCATGCCACTGCGGGTGGTAACTGCCGGCCTTGGCAGGTGTGCTCCTCCCCTTTGAGTCTGGGGGGAGACACTTGGACATACTTTGTGCCTATATATACTCCCATTTGGCTGGGTTAGTCCTGCTGGTTGTTGGCTGTTTGTGGGTCTGCGTTACACCATTCCTGCACTTTTTCATATGGGAGTCACAGGAATTCATCTTGGTAGTTTGGGTTTGTAACAGTGGTTCTTTCATTAGATCTCTCTCTTTTTAATCACTTAAGGACAGAGCCTCATTTTCAGATTTGGTGTTTACTGGTATAAAATAGTTATTTTTTTGATTAAAAATTACTTTGAACCCCCAAACATATATTTTTTTCTAACACCTTAGAGAATAAAATGGCAGTCAATGCAATACCTTCTGCTACACCTCCCCATCTCAACAGGTTGGCATTCTTTGTGAGAACCATCCAGATTAGCAGGAGAAAGGATCTCCTCCAATTCAATTGCAGGGCTGGTGAGCAACCAAATCAGAGAGATCCTGGCCTTGGGATGTAGGTACATGAACTTGTCCAGAGACTGAGGGAGCTTGTCCAATGTAGTCAGCACACTGAGCTAGAGGTCCGGAGTGAAAATGGAAACATTTTACTGCCTCAAAAGAGGCCACCATGAGGCACCCTCGGTACCAAAATCGTAGCAATAGACTCTTTTTTAAACGCAGACATGAGCAAGGAGGGTAAGAAACACCCAGGCCCGAGCTGTGTGCAATACTAGGCCCAGGTTCTCCAAAATTGTGGATCAAATCCAACAAAGACTTATGGAGGTTGAGGACCCACTGGAAGTGTCTATCATACACTGCAAAATATAAAAAGGGTGAGATAAGCGCTTCACACTGTGGTAAAACTGATACCACCACAACTGCCTAACAATCTGAAAACCGCCAGCAGATAGGCAATATCTCATGAAAAAACCACATAACTTGAATGAATAACTAAAAAAACAATCAATAATAAGTGCAACAATAAATGTAGTGCAAAACAGTGAACTAACACGAGTGTTCCAACAATAGCAAAGGAGTATGCAAAGTCCTAAATGAGAGAAATGTCCTTCAATCGGGGTAACCGATAGTGGGCATCGATGGGTGCTGACAAATGATGGCTGTAAAGGATCACAGTACAAACGAAGAGATATCCAACACTAGTCTCCCAAAACCCTCACCTTAACGAGATGAAATACAGGCATGTAGCATGGGTGTAAGCATGTCCGGGGATGGATACCAGGATACTTCCCAATAATGTCCTCTGTGATGAGCTCCTGCTGCTAAGGCTAATTCTGATCCCAGATTAGGTGGTAGATCTAAAAGCTCAATGCTCAGTAAACACGTGGGAGAGAGAAAAAGGATGCTCCGATAGTGAAGTACTGCTAAAATAATGGGGCGTTTTGTTAAATGATAAAAGTGGACTTGTACATGGAAGAGATATACCAATGACAAAAAAATGGATCAAAGGACGCAGCATATCAGCACCGTCTTACTGTGGTGGCTTCCGGCTAGCGGTGGTGTCACGTGATCTCGATTCCCTACGGCGTTACGTCACGTGTCTCGCGACCTTATCAAGGGGAACCGGATTGTCTATCGGGACACTGTTTATATATATTTTGAAAACCGGAAAGAGATGCTCCGCCATTTTATTGAAGTCCATAATGCAGACACAGAGCGGGGATCTGTGCAGATCAAAAGCTTCCCAAACATCTGCAATGTGATAATGCAAAAGGCACCTCTAAAGGGAGAATGTATATTACACTTCAATATGCTGAGTCTATATTCAAAAACTAAAAGAAAAAAATTCTACAGACTCAGTATAACTAGATTAAAAAGGCTGAGCATAAAAGCTGAATGGTGATTCATAACCAGTAAAGATTGCGCTATTGAGCATAAAACAAAGAATGGGAACACAAAAATGAAATGACCCAGGGATAAATGATTGTCCAATTAGTGAATCCTCTCAAGGACTGATAACACCAATTCACTCATAATTAGTATAATGATTTCCTGATCAAACAAGATCAAAAATAGATAAAATGATGAAACCATATGGTAATAAGAGTATACATGAACCATAAATACATAATACGATAAAACTAAAAATGTATTAAAAATATAATACATATATAAAAATATTATGAATATACAGCAGATAAAAATCTACCCAAAATGGTAGATGAGTGCTGGTGAATGGAAGATGCAAAACTCCAATATCTATCCAATATAGATGGAAAAAAAGGACGCTAGAATGTCGGTATCTCAACACCACAACTTTCCTAAGGCCATCAGATGAGTACATACATGCTACAAAATACCACACATATATACATCAAGATAGTCAAACAGATGAATATAAACAACTGAACCTAAAACAAAAAAGTGGTGAAACAAGATGGTCCATGATACAGTAGATAGCCACCCGTTAAGGTAGCAGCTAAGCAATTGAGGTCAAAATCTACATTCATACCTCTTGGGGTGAGTGTTTTGAGGGTGTGTATCCAATGTGATTCTTTCTGACTAATCGTACGGATTTTATGACTCCCCCTCCATGACGCCTTATATTTCTCTACACCCCAAAATTGCAGTTGTGTGGGGTCTTGATTGTGTACTTTAGCAAAATGGCATGATACACTGTGTTTCAGGAACCCTTTAGCGATATTACGCACATGTTCCTCTATTCTGACCTTTACGGCCCTTTTGGTTCTGCCCACATATTGTAATTTACACTCGCATTGGAGTATATAGATGACTCCCTCCGTATGACATCCTATGAAATCTTTGATGGTATAGGTATGTCCTGTGTTATTGCCAACAAATTCAGTTCTCTTCCCTTGGAATGGCTTAGCATGCCTGCATGCGTAGCAATTCCTACAAAGGAAGAATCCCTTCCCATCAAAGAAAAAGTAGCTGGGTTTAGGTGGTAGTGCAATGACCGAGTGGACTAGCATGTCCCTTAGAGTAGGAGCCCTTTTGTAGATGATCTTGGGTTTATTTGGGAGAATGGTTTTACAATCTTTATCATTGAGCAATATGTGCCAATGACGTTGCACTAGTTTATCTACTTCATGTGTTGGACATTGTAGTACAGTATGGTACAGTATGAGACAGTATGAGACAGGGTGCATCTTCTTGTAATTTGACTCTGGTATTGTTGAGTAACATTCGATTTCTATCCATACCTTGTACATGTTTAACCAGTTAGCAACCACCTGCCGAAAAATAACGGCGGCAAGGTGGTTGCTTAACTCTGGGATCACGTTATATAACGTGATTCCAGAGTCGCGCTCCCGCGCGCACACAGGAATGCCGATAGCGGCGGTTTACCACATGATCGCGCCGTCCAATGACGGCGCGATCACATGTAAACAGACCGGCGTCATTTGATGACGCCGGCTCCTCCCTCCTCTCTCTGTACCGATCGGTACAGTGTGAGAGGAGAGCGCGGATGGCGGCAGCGCTGTGGATGGATCTGTGATTATTGCAGTCACAGATCCATCCATCCCTGCTCATCTATCTCTGCAACCCCCTGCGCAATACTCAGCATACCCCCGCGCAATACTCAGCAGTACCCCCGCGCAATACTCAGCAGTACCCCCGCGCAATACTCAGCAGTACCCCCGCGCAATACTCAGCAGTACCCCCGCGCAATACTCTGCAGTACCCCGGCGCAATACTAATACTCTGCAGTACCCCCGCACAATACTCTGCAGTACCCCCGCACAATACTCTGCAGTACCCCCGCACAATACTCTGAACAATACTCTGCAGTACCCCCTGCGCAATACTCTGAACAATACTCTGCAGTACCCCTGCGCAATACTCTAAACAATACTCTCTGCGCAATACTCCCTGCGCAATACTCCGTGCGCAATACTCCCTGCGCAATACTCTGCGGTCATTTTTTTTTCAGGCTTCCCAGCCAGAGGTGAGATGTCGGGTCTTATTGACCCCATATCTCACTGTAAAGAGGACCTGTCATGCCATATTCCTATTACAAGGGATGTTTACATTCCTTGTAATAGGAATAAAAGTAATCAAAACATTTATTTTTGTGGAAAAACTGGTCAAACTAAAATAAAGTAAAATGAACAATAAAAAAAAAAAAAAAAAAAAAAATTAAAGCGCCACTGTTCCCGCGTGCTCGTATACAGAAGCGAACGTGCACGTAAGTCCCGCCCACATATGAAAACGGTGTTCAAACCACACATGTGAGGTATCGCTGCGAACGTTAGAGTGAGAGCAATAATTTTGGCCCTAGACCTCCTCTCCAACTAAAATGATGTAACCAGTAAAAATATTTAAAGCATCACCTATGGGGATTTTTAAGTCGCGAAGTTTGGCGCCATTCCACAAGCGTGTGCAATATTGAAGGGTGACATGTTGGGTATCTATTTACTCGGCGTAACTTCATCTTTCATATTATGCAAAAACATTGGGCTAAATGTAATGTTTTTTTTTTTTTTAAAGCACAAAACTGTTTTATTTCCAAAAAAAATGTGTTCGAAAAATTGCTGTGCAAATACCATGCGCGATAAAAAGTTGCAACAACCGCCATTGTATTCTCTAGGGTCTTTGCTAAAAAAGCATATATAATGTTTTGGGGTTCTATGTAATTTTCTAGCAAATAAATGATAATTTTTACATGTAGGAGAGAAATGTCAGAATTGGTCTGGGTGCTCCAGAACGCCTGATGGCGTTCCCTGCATGTTGGGCCTCTGTATGTGGCCACGCTGTGTAAAAGTCTCACACATGTGGTATCGCCATACTCGAGAGGAATAGCAGAATGTGTTTTGGGGTGTAATTTGTGGTATGCATATGCTGTGTGTGAGAAATAACCTGCTAATATGAAATTTTTGTGGAAAGAAAATAAAAATGAAAAAAAAACTTGATTTTGCAAAGAATTGTGGGAAAAAATGACAACTTCAAAAAACTCACAATGCCTCTTTCTAAATACCTTGGAATGTCTTCTTTCCAAAAAGGGGTCATTTGGGGGGTATTTGTACTTTTCTGGCATGTTAGGGTCTCAAGAAATGAGAGAGGCTGTCAGTACATCAGATGTGATCAAATTGATCAATTTTCAGTAATTGGTACCATAGCTTGTAGACCCTATAACTTTCACCCAGACTAAATAATATCTAATTTTTTTTTGTTTTGTTACCAAAGATATGTAGCAGTATACATTTTAGACCAAGTTTATGAAGAAAAATTACTTTTTTGCAAAATGTTATAATAGAAATGAAGAAAAATTCATTTTTTTTAACAAAATTTTCGTTCTTTTTTCATTTATAGCAAAAAAAATAAAAACCGCAGAGGTGATAAAATACCACCAAAAGAAAGCTCTATTTGTGGGAAAAAAAGGACAAAAATTTCATTTGGTTACAGTGTTGTATGACTGAGTTATTGTCATTCAAAATGTGAGAGCACCGAAAGCTGAAAATTGGTCTGGTTATTAAGTGGGGTTAAGTGCCCAGTAGTCAAGTGGTTAATTTGATTTTGGATCCAAGGTTTGTTATAGCCCTTCTCTACAAACCTATTTCCAATCAATTGGGCCTGCTACTTGAAGTCCTCTTCCTTAGTGCAGTTCCTTTTAAGCCTGATCAGCTGCACTTTCGGAATATTATAGAGCCATGGTTTGTGGTAACAGCTCTCTATTGATAGATAGCTATTGGTATCTATCTACATTTAAAGTATGTTATGTTAGTGATTCTATTCTTCTCCAATGTTATACTTAAAGGGGTTGTAAAGGAAAACATTTTTTCATAATAAGCATCCTTTACTTCAGTGTTTTTCAACTCCAGTCCTCAAGGCACACCAACAGGTCAAGTTTTCAGGATTTCCCTCAGATGAAATGGCTGTGGTGATTACTAAGGCAGTGAAACTGATCAAATCACCTGTGCAAAATAATGGAAAGCCTGAAAACATGACCTGTTGGTGTGCCTTGAGGACTGGAGTTGAAAAACACTGCTTTACCTTCAGATATTCCTCTTTTCACTTCCTCATTGTTCGTTTTTGCTCATAAGTTGCTCTATTTCTTCTCTGTTCTGTTCACTTCCTGCTTGTCTGATTTTACTGACCACCATGAAGAGAGGCTTTACTGCAGTGGTCAGTAACGTGCTTGCCCCCTCCTGGGAACTATATCTGTGCGGCAGGACGCTCTCTACGTGTTAGAGGCTTCAAGGAGGTGTGAATTACTGGGGGTGCCGCAATTTATACTGGGAAATGTAGTTCTTACATGAACGAGCGATGCAAACCAGGAAGTGAATGAGAGAACAGAGAGAAACTAGAACACCGGAAGTGATATAGATGAAGCAATTTAATAGGTATTTACTCGTTTTTTTTTTTTTTAAACAGAATCGTTACACTATTCTGTCTGTCTACCTTGCAGACATAAATTTTAGGCAAATGTTTTCCTTTACAACTCCTTTAAGTCCAACAATTCCACAGTTTTTTCATGTATCTTCCATACTAAGTTGATGTTTTTCCTATTGTTGTTTAACTGCTTCAGGTACGTCTCCAGCTTTTCCTTACTCCCGTTCCATATTATTAAAACATCGTCGATGTATCTTTTGTACAATGTGAGTTCTAACGGTGTATTTTTATATACGGCCTGCTCTTCCTATTGTGCCATAAAGGCGTTAGCTAGGCTAGTAGCAAATTTGGCACCCATAGCTATACCTATAGCCTGTTTGTAATAGGTTTAGTCATGCCAGAAATAATTATGTTTGTGACAAAACTCTAAACATTTGATCAGGTACTTGCGTTGTTTGCAAACTAGGTTGCTATGTGTACGCAATACCCACTTAGTGGCATGGCAAGCATCATGGTGACCAACTATGGTGTAAAGTGATGTTACATCAGCCGTAGCTAGCAGTACAAAGTACACTGGCGTACTTGAAGGATACTAAGCATGTACTCCAACTCATTAACACAGTTCCATTATGGGAGTGCCGCACCCTATTAGCTACGACTCACCCCCTCCCTTGGACTACAGGAGAGTCAGGATGTGCTCTACGCTGCAGATAGAGAAATGAGCTGTGTTAGTGGACGTCCTGACTCTCCCGTAGTCCAAGGAAGGGGGTGAGCATGACATTCTACACCAGGAAGAAAGCCTTGCATTACTGAGTGACGTTACAGACAGAAGAACAGGAAGTGAGGATTTCTCAGAAGAAATAATGACATTTAAAAGCAAAATCGAAGGATGAGGTAAGTGAAGGAGAACTGCACTTAAGTAAAGGAAGCCCAAATTGTACCTTTACAACCCCTTTAAATGTTTAAACCCAATTTTTATGGCTACAATACAGAAGGTAAATATTGAATTTTGAGTCAAGGATATATTTCTAGAATCAAGGTATGTGCAACTTAATCCCTGATGGAGCACCTTGGTAAGAGGGTACACACAGCCCAGCTTAAATATAAGATAATTCAATAATTAAAAAAATGCCCAAATTTAGGTTGCTAGCACCCACTAAGAAAACTAGTGAATTATTAAATAGTTGAAATGATTAATTAAACTGGAGGTTGGAGGAGAGAGTTCCTCCTTGGGACCCCTGTGCCATGTATAATTGAACAGTGAGGAACATCTGGGTACATGTTGCAGTCTTTGGGGGGAAGTTATGGCATGATGTATGGAAATGCTATATCGATTATGATTTAACCACTTCTGGAGCAGCTCACGCCCATATACATCGGCAATGTGAAGAGGGATGTCATTGTTATGGCAGCAGCTAGCTACCATAACCCCAGTATCCTCTGCTTCTGTGAGCAGTCCGGTTTCAGATAAAAGTGGTCTCTGCGGCGAATTCACGCAAGATCACTTATCGGCGGCAGGAGAGGGCACCCTCCCGCTACTTACCGGAGCAGTCAGTAGCGGCAAAAGCAATATGGTGCTCTCCCTGGCTTGGTATGGAGAGGAGTGAGGGGAAGATGGCCCCCACCCGCCTCCATACCATTGCAGAGCAGAAGCAACGTCAAAAAGCTACTTCCATCCATAGCTCTTGAAGAGATTTTTTTTTTTTGTTTTGCATTTTAGTGTAAATATGAGATCTGAGGTATTTTATAAAAAAAAAAAATTAAACTCGCCCGTTCCCCCGAGCTTGTGTAAATGAAAATGGTGTTCAAACCACACATGTAAGGTATCACTGCGAGCGGTAGAGCGATATCAATAATTCTAGCCCCAGGCCTCCTCTGTTACTCAAAACATGCAACCTATAGAATTTTTTTAAACGCTGCCTATGGAGATTTTTAAAGGGTAAGTTGGTCGCCATTCCACGGGCACAATTTTGAAGCGTGACATGTTGGGTATCAATTTACTCTGCGTAAAAAATTATCTTTCACAATATAAAAATAATGGGCTAACTTTACAAAGTATTGCATTGACCGACATTTTATTCTCTAGGGCAGGGGTCTCCAAACTGCGGCCCTGGGGCCGAATGCGGCCCTTTGTGTGCCTTAATGTGGCCCTTGGGAAACTATTCCATCCAACGTTAATGGGGCATACTACTTGTTGTTGACAATGGGGCACTACTCCTCCAACTGACACCATCATTTCTTTCCATTGACACCAACGATGAGGCACTAGTCTTCCCACTGACACCAAAGATATGGTATTAGTTACTCCCATTGGACACCTGTACATTTTCTACAACCAATGGCCCTAGTCTGGCCCCCTCTAAAGTCTGAAGGACTGTAAACTGGCCCTTTGTTTAGAAAGATTGGAGACCCCTGCTCTAGGGCATTAGAAAAAAATAT
Organism: Rana kukunoris; assembly: GCA_029574335.1. Classification (NCBI taxonomy): domain Eukaryota; kingdom Metazoa; phylum Chordata; class Amphibia; order Anura; family Ranidae; genus Rana; species Rana kukunoris. The sequence goes on along the minus strand of CM056049.1, from coordinate 209,873,130 downwards.
TCCCGTATTTATCGGCATATAACACGCAGGAAAGTTTTAGAAAAAAATAGTTCCACAGCCCCCTGCGTATCACACGCAGGCACAGTTTACCCTCTATTTTCAGGGTAAAAAAGTGAGTGTTATACGCCAATAAATACAGTATATAATGTTTGGGTGTTCCAAGTAATTTTCTAGCAAAAAAAAAATGTTTTTAACTTGTAAACACCAAATCTGAGAAAGGATCAGTCCCTAACCACTTGCACACGAAGTCATGATAAAAAGACGTCATGTTTTTAAAGATGGATATCTCGGTAACGGCTGCCACAACCGAGATATCCATCTCTTCTGTGGGCAATCCTGTACACGATAACGGCAGTCTCCGCGGCGGATTTGCCGCGAGATCGCCGTTATCGGTGGCGGCGCCCTCCGCCGCTTACCGGAGGCGTCGGTAGCGGCGGAGGCGATCGGGTCTGTTCGGCTCCTCTGCTGGGATACGAGTGAGGGAAAAAAATCGCCCCCACCCGTCCCCCATAGCTCTGCTGGGCGGAAGTAACGTCAAAACGTCAGTCCCGCCCAGAGTCTTAAAGAAACATTTTTTTTATGACATTTGAAAAAAAAATTTTTTTTTTTTTTTTTGCATTTAAGCCTAAATATGAGATCTGAGGTCTTTTTGACCCCAGATCTCATATTTAAGAGGGCCTGTCATGCTTTTTACTATTACAAGGGATGTTTACATTCCTTGTAATAGGAATAAAAGTGATAATTTTTTTATTTTTATTTATTTCGGTGTATAAAATGATAAACTAATTGAAAATAAATAAGAAAACAAAAAAAAAAAAAAATGTAAAAACGCCCCATCCCGACGAGCTCGCGCACAGAAGCGAACGCATACGCGAGTAGCGCCCGCATATGAAAACGGTGTTCAAACCACACAAGTGAGGTATCGCCGCGATCGTTAGAGCGAGAGCAATAATTCTAGCCCTAGACCTCCTCTATATCTCAAAAAATGCAACCTGTAGAATTTTTTAAACGTCGCCTATCGAGATTTTTAAGGGTAAAAGTTTGACGCCATGCCACGAGCGGGCGCAATTTTTAAGCGTGACATTTTGGGCATCATTTTACTCGGCGCAACATTATCTTTCACAATATATATAAAAATTGGGCCAAATTTATTGTTGTCTTATTTTTTTATTCAAAAAAGTGAATTTTTTCAAAAAAAAGTGCGCTTGTAAGACCGCTGCGCAAATGCGGTGTGACAAAAAGTATTGCAATGACTGCCATTTTATTCTCTAGGGCAGCGATGGCTAACCTTGGCACTCCAGGTGTTTTGGAACTACATTTCCCATGATGCTCATGCACTCTGCAGTGTACTAGAGCATCATGGAAAATGTAGTTCCAAAACATCTGGGGTGCCAAGGTTCGCCATCACTGCTCTAGGGTGTTAGAAAAAAAAATATAATGTTTGGGGGGGTTTAAGTAATTTTCTAGCAAAAAAAAAAACAGTTTTAGTCTCGTAAACACTGAATCTGAAAAACAGGCTTGGTGGGCAAGTGGTTAAGTGGCCAAGATCAATTGTGTCACTTTATTTAGATGGCAGCAATCCAAGTCTGCTAGCTTCTGATGAAGAGGACCAACATGTTGAGCGGAAGGAATGGTTATATAAATCACTGCAGTGGTTGGAAATGTTTTATAACCACTTAACCCCCGCCGCATGCCTATGTACGTCCACAGAATGGCACGTACAGGCAGATGGGCGTATATATATACGTCCCTGCCTTCTAGCGGGTCGGGGGTCCGATCGGGACCCCCTCCTCTGCGTGCGGCTTACCTGCGGGAGCGATTTGTCTTGAGGGGACGGCTGTTAGTTTCTGTCCGCCCCCTCGTGATCGCTCCCAGCCAATCCCGTTGTGTCCCGCCGTGTCACTTCCTCTGCCTGTAAAATGTAAACACAGAGGAAGTGATGCAGCTCTCCTCTCGGCGGTATTTTCAAACCGCCGAGGAGAGAAGACATCGCAGTAAGTCGTACCAACACTACACTGACACCAGTACAAATAGGCACATTAACCCCTTGCGATCAACCCCCCCCACCCCCGTCACAGTGTCACTGAATGCAGTGATCATATATGTACTGATCACTGCATTTAGTGTCAGTGTGACAGTTAGTGTGACAGGCAGTTAGTGTTAGGTTCAGGGTAGCCCCGTACCCCCCCTAATAAAGTTTTAACCCCTTGATCACCGCCCTAGTTAACCCATCAATTGCCCCAGTTGAAGAGCCCTTAGCTTGAAACATGTCTGGTACATAGCTCTTTTTACATACCAAACTACCACGCTTTTTTATTCATGTGATCACGTGTGCCAGATCTTTCCATAGTACTGGTATTACTCTTTGTTTTTAATTCCTTGTATTTAGCCTAATAAAGGCTCTCCCTTTTTTGAAAAGTGGAGTGGAGTTGTTTAATCCTTTCTATGGCCGTACATGCAAATTGTTCCAGTTAAACAGCTTGGAGCCATCCATCACCTGCGATCCCTGGAGCCATCCATCACCTGCGATCCCTGGAGCCATCCATCATCTGTGATCCCTGGAAAGGACCCATTATTTCTGATTGAGCTATCCATCTGAAGAGCTCTCACATGCCCATATGCCAGCGGCACCCTGTCAGAGGTGTCCATCTGATGCGGTAAGAGTATCCATTCTCTTAATTCACCATGTTGGCAACATTGCATGCTTTTGGAGGCGGATTGTTTGGTGTAATCCCATCCCACATTTGAATTCTCAATGATGCAGGACTGTCTTGCTTTCTAAGAAGATTCATTTTGCTGGTGTTGATACACTGTTTTTTTGGAAAGACTTCCTACATGCTCTTTAACACTTTGATATGTGCACATTAAGAGTATAATATCCCTAGCACTACTTCATGATTTATGTACTGTAATTTGTTCATTCATCACTATATAGTCCCACCCATTTGGGTGTGATTCATGCAAATTGATTGATTATCACTTTGGTATACCCTTTTAGCGCCACACTTGTTTTTTCTTTTATTTTACATATCAGACACCAAACCCTTCAAGATTAGAATCCTTATTGTTCATTTTCTCCTCTCCACTAAACTCATTATCACTAGACATATATGAGACAATGGTACTTCTCCACTATTCTTGTTGTAATTGGAAATATTAAAGAAGTGAATCAGAACTGTGCTATAGTCACAAAAAAATAATTGTATGGTTAAATCTCTCTTGGAGCCCATGGTTTACCCACTCCCTTTACACTGCTAATAATTTCTACTATATCTAGTTGCTTTAAATTGATTTGTTGTAAATCACAAGATCCTTCAGCTTCTAAATCGCATTATCCTTCATACTTTCGGTTTGTGGACTGCTACTATACCACATTGTTTGTAGTCAACTATAGGTCTTTATCCCTGCATGCAAGGTTTTCTGTCTGTATAGTTTTACTGTATGTGGCACTGTGCTTCCACTTTTTCTAAATCGTTTATTAGGTGACGACATATACGTCCATTTTTTGTATTTTCTATGTAAAGTGCAATAAAAACTTATTGAAATATAAAAAGGATAAGCTCATCTTTAATTTTTTTTATTTTTTATAAATGAACATTTGCAAGTAGAGACAAAAAAAAAAAAAAAATGCATTTTCTTTACCCTGCAGCTTTGTAAAGCATTGCACCCATGATCAACAGATTGTGGGCGCAATGTCCCAGTCATTGAGAACTACAAGCAGTTTGTTGCAATGGCAAACGATAGTTGTACTTATTCTATGTGAAATGGTATCGATACTTTTCCAGGAGGATCCTATGACAATGTACTTGTGTAGCTGTGACAGGCGGGACCAAGCATCAACTTCCTTGGGAACAGCATTCTAATACCACATTAGAGAGGCAGTATGATGATTTAAATTCCAAAACAGATTCCATTCCAAAAAAATGTTTATTTTGTATCACTTTATACAGAAACACCATTTGTACAAATATACACAAAGCAGCTGCTGTCACTGTATATAAAAATGCCTGGACAATCATCAGAACTGTTGTTTCTGGGCAACACATCCGGTTAGACCATTGTCAGCTGGTTGCTTTCAAAATACAATCACTTTAGATCACGGATTTAGAAAGAACATTCCATTAAGTTGCAGGCTGAGAACCTTATAAAACAGCTAACTTGAAAGGGTCAATGAAAAATTGACCAAATGCTGATTTGATTTCACAAGGAAATCACTGCATTCAAAGAAACTACAGACCATCTCAGATCACATCCATTCTCCAAGTCTTCCTTTTGTTGATGGCAGTGACTGTACAGAACATATCAGGAAGCACTAGAATGCATGTTTTTGGAGGCTGCCAGCATTGCTCGCACTTTAGCCATGAGATCCTGTATATATATAAAAACAAAACATAGATTTACATTTTAATATTTATTTTGGTGTTCAGAGTACAAAGGCATACACTGGAAGATACAGTATAAATGTTAAACAAATAGATTTTTTTAATAAAGGCACAACTGTGATATTTTACACTTGTTCATAAACTGCCGATAAAATTTAATGGTGCAATCAGGATGTCAAATGAGCCAATAAGCTACTTTACATTGTGTTCTATTTTTGTGCAATTACATTTTTAACACTATCTGCCAGCTTGTTCTTTATGTTTCGATGTTCATGTCAAATAGAACCATTCCTACAACGGTTACTTGTGTACCACATGCATACAGAAACTTCTGTTTCAGGAATCTCACTCACATAAGGGTAAGATTAATGAGTCTTCTGTCTTTTGTTAACCACATGAGTTATTAGTTTACACCACAGATGGATAATAAATTTAAAATAGAATTATCATATTTATTCAATGTAAATACTAACTAAATCAAACTAGCATTATGTGCAAGTTATTTAATCATTGGTCTAAAAACACCGAAACCCAAGTTGGAGCAAATTTGTAAACAAAATACTCCCCAAATTTGCGCTTTCATTTGTAGTGACCGTAATGACATGAATTCCCATGCCTAGTTTTGCCTGGACTCTGAAGACTTTTCATTCTGATCTCTCACAGTAATTGTGCACCTAATTAGTAAATAGAGTCCACCTGTGTGTAATTTATTCTCAGTATACAGTAAATAAAGCCAATCTGTGAAGCTCTCAGAGGTTTGTTAGAAAACCTTAGTGAACAAACCGCATCATGAAGGCCAAGGAACACACCAGACAGGTCAGGGATAAAGTTGTGGAGAAGTTTAAAGAAGGGTCAGATTATAAAAGAAAATATCCCAAGCTTTGAACATCTCAAGAAGCACTGCTCTTTCCATTTTCGGATGATGGATTGGAGTATAGCACAACTGAAAACCTACCAAGACATGGCCATTCACCTAAACTGACAGGCCAGGCAAGGCAGCAATAATCAGAGAAGCCACCAAGAGGCCCATGGTAACTCTGGAGGATCTGCAGAGATCCACAGCTCAGGTGGGAGAATCTGTCCACAGGAAAACTATTAATCGTGTACTCCACAAATCTGGTCTTTATGGAAGACTAGCAAGAGGAAAGACATTGTTGAAAGAAAGCCATAAGAAGTCCTGTCTGCGAGATGCCATGTGGGGCACACAGCAAACATATGGAAGTTGCCTTGGTCAGAGCAGACAAAAATTGTACTTTTTGGCCTAAAAGCAAAAACGGAAATTAACACTGCACATCACCCTGAACACACCTTCCCACCATGAAACATGGTGATAGTAACATGTTGTGGGGATGCTTTTCTTCAGCAGGGACAGGGAAGCTGCTCAGAGTTGATGGGAAGATGGATGAAGCCAAATACAGGACAATCTTGGAAGAAAACTTGTTATGCCACGTACACACGATCGGATTTTCCAATGAAAAAAGTCAAGACGGATTCTGATCGTGTGTGGGCCCCAATCTGACTTTTTTCCATTGGAGTAAAAAAAAAAAAAAAAAAAACAACATGTTTTAAATTCTTCCAATGGAAAAAAATCCGATGGTAAATTCCGATCGTCTGTGTGGAATTCCGTCGGAGAAAAATCCACGCATGCTCAGAACCTAATTTTTCTCGGCTTGTTGTAGTGTTTTACATCACCGCGTTTTGGACGGTCGGAATTTAGTCTGACAGTGTACAGGGAGTGCAGAATTATTAGGCAAGTTGTATTTTTGAGGTTTAATTTTATTATTGAACAACCACCATGTTCTCAATGAACCCAAAAAAATCATTAATATCAAAGCTGAATATTTTTGGAAGTAGTTTTAAGTTTGTTTTTAGTTTTAGCTATTTTAGGGGGATATCTGTGTGTGCAGGTCACTATTACTGTGCATAATTATTAGGCAACTTAACAAAAAACAAATATATACCCATTTCAATTATTTTTACCAGTGAAACCAATATAACATCTCAACATTCACAAATATACATTTCTGACATTCAAAAACAAAACAAAAACAAATCAGTGACCAATATAGCCACCTTTCTTTGCAAGGACACTCAAAAGCCTGCCATCCATGGATTCTGTCAGTGTTTTGATCTGTTCACCATCAACATTGCGTGCAGCAGCAACCACAGCCTCCCAGACACTGTTCAGAGAGGTGTACTGTTTTCCCTCCTTGTAAATCTCACATTTGATGATGGACCACAGGTTCTCAATGGGGTTCAGATCAGGTGAACAAGGAGTCCATGTCATGTTTTTCTTCTTTTATACCCTTTCTTGCCAGCCACGCTGTGGAGTACTTGGACGCGTGTGATGGAGCATTGTCCTGCATGAAAATCATGTTTTTCTTGAAGGATGCAGACTTCTTCCTGTACCACTGCTTGAAGAAGGTGTCTTCCAGAAACTGGCAGTAGGACTGGGAGTTGAGCTTGACTCCATCCTCAACCCGAAAAGGCCCCACAAGCTCATCTTTGATGATACCAGCCCAAACCAGTACTCCACCTTGCTGGCATCTGAGTCGGACTGGAGCTCTCTGCCCTTTACCAATCCAGCCACGGGCCCATCCATCTGGCCCATCAAGACTCACCCTCATTTCATCAGTCCATAAAACCTTAGAAAAATCAGTCTTGAGATATTTCTTGGCCCAGTCTTGACGTTTCAGCTTGTGTGTCTTGTTCAGTGGTGGTCATCTTTCAGCCTTTCTTACCTTGGCCATGTCTCTGAGTATTGCACACCTTGTGCTTTTGGGCACTCCAGTGATGTTGCAGCTCTGAAATGGCCAAACTGGTGGCATCTTGGCAGCTGCACGCTTGACTTTTCTCAGTTCATGGGCAGTTATTTTGCTCCTTGGTTTTTCCACACGCTTCTTGCGACCCTGGTGACTATTTTGAATGAAACGCTTGATTGTTCGATGATCACGCTTCAGAAGCTTTGCAATTTTAAGAGTGCTGCATCCCTCTGCAAGATATCGCACTATTTTTGACTTTTCTGAGCCTGTCAAGTCCTTCTTTTGACCCATTTTGCCAAAGGAAAGGAAGTTGCCTAATAATTATGCACACCTGATATAGGGTGTTGATGTCATTAGACCACACCCCTTCTCATTACAGAGATGCACATCACCTAATATGCTTAATTGGTAGTAGGCTTTCGAGCCTATACAGCTTGGAGTAAGACAACATGCATAAAGAGGATGATGTGGTCAAAATACTAAATTTGCCTAATAATTCTGCACTCCCTGTATATGCAAGACAGCTTGAATGGAATTAGATTGGAGTAGGGAATTTGAGAGGATGGGAGAGCCCCTGGGAAAATCCAAGAGGCCAGCATGGGAGGAGGTGTTGAGGGAACTAGCAAACAGGAGTTCTTGGAAGGAGAAAAAAGAGAAGGGGAGTTGCAATAGTCAAGGCGAGAGATACCAAGGGAGTGAAGTGGAAGTTTGGTGGTGTCATTGGTTAAGATGTGGCATTCTTTGGAATTCTAATTGAGGTGAAGGTAGCAAGATTTGGACAGTAAATGGTTGTGGGGCTGACAAAAGAGGATACAGTAAAGAATTACTGCCTGCACCTGGCATGGGGGAAGGGAACAATAGAAAGCAGGTTAGCTTACCAATCCCTCTTTTTGCTCTGAATTCTACAGGGTACCTCCAATTTTGCTGATAAACGCTCAAGAGAAGCCTGAACCACTATGCGCTATTAACTTTTTACGGCAAATCCAGGTGTGTGTGTGTGTGTGGGGGGGGGGGGGGGGGGCTGAATACAAATGCATGCCACCCCTTTAAATAATTTCTTAGGATTTTTTATTTTTTTTGCCCTCCTTCGCTATGAGTCTTTCATGTTCTTACCTACCCTAATTGCACCCTTACATATCTTGTTGCATTCTTAGTCAATTCTGAATGCCAACGATGATCCCTTGTATTTTAAGGAATTTTCCTTTGCTTTTATATGCATTTTTTCACTGGAGTTAAGCCATCCACGACTTTTGTTCGCCCTTTTAAAAATGTATTTCCCAATGGGATGCACTGGCTAATGAACTTATTTAACCACTTAAGCCCCAGACCAATATGCTGCTAAATGCCCAAAGGCGTTTTTACAATTCGGCACTGCGTCGCTTTAACAGACAATTGCGCGGTCGTGCGACACGGCTCCCAAACAAAATTTACGTCCTTTTCTTCCCACAAATAGAGCTTTCTTTTGATGGTATTTGCTTGCCTTTGCGATTTTTAGCGATATAAACAGAAAAAGACCGAAAATGTAGAAAAAAAATAATATTTTCTACTTTTTGTTATAAGTTAGTCAAACATTTAGGCCAAAATGAATTCAGCCACATGTCTTTAGTATAAAAAAAAAAAATCGCAATATATAAAAAAAAAATTAGCTACCTAGCGGCAACAGTGACACTAATACAGCGATCAGAAAACCGATCGCTTAGTGACACTGGCAATAGGGGGTGAAAGGGTCAACTAGGGCGGTGATTAAGGGGTTAAACCTTTATTGGGGCGGGGTACGGGGCTACCCTGGACCTAACACTAACTGCCTGTCACACTGACACTAAATGCAGTGATCAGTAAATATATGATCACTGAAATCAGTGACACTGACAGGGGGCTGGGGGGTTGTGATCGGAAGGAGTTAATGTGCCTATGTGTACTGGTGTCAGTGTGCTGTTGGTGCGACTTACTTGTGATGTCTTCTCTCCTCTCGTCGGATTGAAAATACCGCCGAGAGGAGAGGCGACATTACTTCCTCTGCCAGTGTATACATTACACAGGCAGAGGAAGTGCAGAGCGGAGGCTATGCGGATTGGCTGGGAGCGATCGTGACCGACCCGCAAGAAGGCAGGGACGTACATGTACACCCATCTGCCTGTACGTGCCATTCTGTGGACGTACATATACGTAAGAGGTTAATGTGCGCTTAAAGCAAACCCATCTCTCCTCCGTGTTATTTGTTTCTAAGACTTTATCCCAATTTATATCTTCCAGCAAGGTTTGTAGTTTAGGGAAACTGGCTCTTTTGAAATTCAGTGTCTGTATTCCCCCTTCTGCCTCCTATTTGTGCGATTTATACTGAAGCCAACTAAACTGTAATCGCTTTTTCCTAAATTGCTCAGTATTTCCACATCCATGATCAGGTCTATATTGTTAATAATCAGTAGATCTAGTAACGCCTTGTTTCTAATTGGTGCGTCTACCATCTGACCCATAAAATTGTCCTGCAAGACATTTAGGAACTGGCGAGCCTTAGACAAATACTGGTTACCTCCGCCCAGTCTATGTCTGGATAATTAAAATGCCCCATTATGACACTTCCCATCCTTGATGCTACTCCAAATTGTGATAGAAGGTCCTCCTCCCTCAGGTTAGGGGGCCTATAGCATACTCCCAATATTATTTTCCCCTTAGCTTCATCCCTTTGGAGCTCTACCCATAAGGATTCCACCTCTTCCCTAGCTCCCTTATTGATGTCATCTCTCACATTCACTTGCAGATTATTCTTTATATAGGCATACCCCTCCCCCTTTTAACCCTCTCTACCCCAGCGATAAAGGGCATACCCTTGAATGTTTGCCAGCCAATCATGAGAGCTGTTGAACCAGGTCTCAGAAATTTGCACAAAATCTAAATCCTTGTTCAATAGTATCTCTAGTTCACCCATCTTGTCCGCCAGGCTCCTGGCATTGGTGAACATGCCACGCAGTTTAGACCGTTGCATACTGTCCTCTTATAGGGTGTTCAGAGATTGCAAATATGACTTGTTCCTATACTTGCCTCTGGTTTATGTGCTTTAGTCAACCTACCACTCAATACTACCCAATATTCCCTCAACACTACCCTCTGGAATATGTTAATTGCTGACTATCTCTACCTCTGGACCCTCCCCCCTGTTGCCTAGTTTTAAAACCCCTCTGACTTTTTTGTTTTCTTACCTAATCTCCCTCTGCCATTCTGGTGTGGCTCAATGTACCGGTAGTATTCCTGAGAATACTACCTTGGAGGTCCTTTTCCTCAATTTAGCTCCCAAGTCCCTAACATCGTTTTTTAGGACACTCCATCTGCCTCGGACTTTGTCATTGGTTCCAACATGCACCATGACAGCTAGGTCTTTCCCATCCCCTCCCAGTAATCTGTCCACCATATCCGTGATGTGCCAAACCCAAGTGCCCGGTAAACGGCATAGTTTGGCTTTTCAGGTCTTTGTCAGAGATTGCCCCCTCTCTCCAAAGAATAGTGTCGTCACCCCCACCACCAGCCTTTCCCTTCGCTCCCCCATCACTGGCGAAGTCCTTCCCCTGGCAGCTAGTCCCCAGATGAAGGCATTTGCCGTAACGCGTAGGGAATAGCGGACACCGGGAGTGACGTGAGAACTTGGCCCTGGTCGTTTATGTTTTATGCCGTTTACCTGTTGATTTTATGTAAGGAGATTTTATTTGTAATAAATTGTGTGCTGGTTTACCATACTACACCATTGGAGGTCCGTCTCTCCTTTGTTTCTCTGAGTAGGATATAGACTTCAGATACTCGGTGAAGACTTGGAGTGCAGACGAACAGGAGTGTATCATTTACCGGAGATGTCCATGAGTTTGCGATAATGCAAGTATCTTTCTCAGTGAGGTGAGAGGCTTGTGAGACTATTTATTCTCCACGGATTGGCACTTGCTCTTTATATGGTGACATTGGATGAATCACAGATCTATTTTGATGTGCACTACAGCTCCTGTGTGGGCTCACTGATGGACTCATATGTTTATCTATACCTATATGTGGATTGTTGCTGATATTTACATTTATATTTATATATTTATAGTTTCACTTATACCTTTATTTATACTTTGATTTATTTATATATATTTATCTCTGATCACGCAGTGTTTGTTTTTGGGTAGCGCTGGATCACTTTCACATTTTTTCTATTGTCACTTGTGTACTGTAAACACTTTGATTTGGCTGCTTCCCTCCATATATTTATATTTACATGGTGGACGTTTGATCCGATTACACTAGTTTACTGATAGCGCAGGAGGCTTTGGTTATATATATATAGCTAGGAGAGTTTGTCAGCTCCAGCAGTGCTGGTCCCTGACCGGTTTCAATGTCACTCAATGGAGCGTACTTATTGGGATGCTCCAGCCCAGGAATAGCCTCCCAGGCACTTCCCCCTCTATACTGTCACCCATCTACTCACTTCTAGTGCCTGCATCTTTTTGTCTCCACCTGCCTCTGTGCTGGCCCCTGCAAGCACTTGCTGGGTACATTCCCAGTTCTCCTTTAGTATGGAGGTTCTACTCGGTGCGGACAGTTGCTTCCTTAGATTCAGAACCTGTGCTTCCGGGGAGACAATGTGCTTACATTTTGCACAGCAGTATTTGCCCTCGATCAGATGATCAAAGAATGCATACATGCCGCAAGATGTACAGAGTCGCATCTCCACACCCACCGGGCATCCTACCTACTAATTTATAGTGAATTGGGGATTATACCCTGTCCAAATTACCTAACTAGCTTTCTGATGCCAACACTCAACAATACAATACACAGGTACTCGCTCGCCACCTATGTGCACTCTGGTCTATCACATAAAATTCCAATAAAATACATTTACGTTTTTGGTTGGAACATGAAAAAATTTGGAAAATTTCAAGGGGTGTGAATACTTTTTCAAGGCACTACATTTTTCTAATGGTGAGTACACTTCATGTACCTTTCATGGCATAGACTTCCAAAGTTGAATTAAAAATGAGTTATGCAACACACATTCTCCCATGATTTTCTGTAGATTGAACATCATAATGTGGGAAACCCTCAAAGGATCAATATAGGGATACCCCGATTTAGTGTTTGAGACCTCACATTTTTATCAGCAGAGTATTGCCTTACATAATGTTACATATCCCACAAGGCTCCTTCTTATGCACTGAACATCCCTGCATGGTTTCCATGTGTTTAATTACTTCATTTAACCCATGGCCTATGCTGACATGACCAATTAGGGTCCGATTTGTTCCACTGATCGTAACAATGGTTAAGCAGCTTAGTAGATCCGGATAATTAAAAATATTTCATGCAGTAATTACCACTTATTATAAGCAAGTGAAATGTGAAAGAGCAAGTTTAACCCTTTTTTTAAGTCTACCTTATACCCTACAGTGGGACCAGAGTGCATTTGCTAATCTCATCTCTGCAAAACACTACAAAACCAGGGGAGTAAAAGCATTGCTGTTTAGTAAACTGGACATAATACCCTTAATTATATTCATTTTAACGTTAATCTATAATAAGTGTATAGCAAATGGCCTCCGTGCATTGGTAAAATATACAAACCCAATAGTTCATATAGTTAAAGTAGAACTATCTGCAAAAACTAAGTTCAGATTTGCATCTGACTAGCATCCCCGATATTACTTTTCTGGGGACAATCCAAAATGTGGGATTTTTTTTACTTCCAATATTTATAGTAATCAGGACAAATAGAGAGGGTTATTTTCCCTATTAGGGGCACATTTTAGTGGCACAAGGCTTTTGTTAACAGCAGAAGAAAGCATATCAACGTTGGCTAGTATATTGCGTGAAGCCATTGCATCAGGTGTATAGGAGCGCCTTGGGTTGGAAAATCTTTCAGAGCCTCCTCTAACACCGCCTCTGCTCTTCTTCAAAGTTCTCCATGTCTACTTCTTCAAAAACAGGGAATTCAAATTCCCAATCAGGTATAGAGGGTAGAGGCAGAAAATAACTTGTTGCTTTTGGGCTCTGGACAGGGATGGCTATATTAAAACTGTTCGCCGTCAGAGAAAACATGACATAGTTGTAAACAAAATTGCCTTGGTTAGGTAGACCACTTGTTGCATGCCTAAGATACAACTAGAATTGGATGCGGGGACTGTTAAAAATAGTCTTGTGCTAATGCAAGGGAAACCATATCACTTTGCCACGGTTCCTTTGTGCCTGGTCTATGTCATTGCTGTTAATAAGAGTATTTCCCCTATAGGGTAGAAATGTCTTCAGCACACCAAGGATTCCTCATAAGGATCCAAAGCTTTATTTACATGGTACACATATATCAGGCCTGGTGAAGGGGCTCTGAGTGGCTCTAAAACATTGCAGTATGTGTACCATGTGACCATGTAAATTAAGCTTTGGATCCTTCTGAGAAATCCTTGGTGTGCTGATGAAATTTCTACCCTTTAGATTGGCTACGGTTTTCAACTGATGGTCATTACAGCACCCAACATTACTACAGCCATTTTTATGAATGTATACATTTGGAATATCAAGTTTGTACTAAAGTCAAATACATTCCCAGTTTCCTGAAAGTTTTAAAGTAAAAACTAATACTAATAAATGTACTGCAATTAATAGAGATTTTACATTTTAAACCCGCTATAAAGTTACAGTACTGGTCCGATAAGACAAATTTGTCTTAGCCTTTCAAAATACTAATCATTGTATATATCCAGTCTTCACCTGTCATGGTGGGCCCACGCCAGGAGGGGTCTTCAGTTCTGGGAACAGTAGGGATTAACGATGTTCCTGTACTATATAGCACATTGCAGCGCCTACTTCTGTTATAGTAGAAGGCAGTAAAGAGTTTACTGAAGGGCGGATTGAAGAATTGGATGTAAATAAAACTAGGTAATACTGGAAACTTCCCCATGTGGGAGAAAAGGCACATCATATAAGGACTATATGCCCAAGAGGTTATCAGTGGTGTACCCTAAGGTTCAGTTTGGGACCCTTACTTTTTAATATCTTTATAAATGATATTGGGTCTGGGATCAAAAGTAACATTTCTGTCTTTGCAGATGACACCAAGCTATGCAGTGGAATAATGTCCTTACAGTATGTCTCCAAGAGGTTTAATGTTGATTTATGTAAAGTTATGCATAAGAATATGCATCAATAATGGCATGTAGTGGAGAAGGATCAGATCATAAGCTCAATAATGGCATGCAATGCCAAGCTGCGGTTTCCAAAGCGAGCAAAGTCCTTTCTTGTATGGGGGGGGGGGGGGGGAGAGAGAGAGAGAGAGAGAGAGAGAGAGAGAGATCATTTTGCCCCTGTTCAAATCATTAGTAAGACCTCATCTGGAATATGCCGTTCAGTTTTGGGCACCAGTTCTCAAAAATAATATCAGGGAACTGGAGAAAGTGCAGAGAAAGTCAACCAAACTCATAAGAGGCATGGAGCTCAGCTATGGGGAAAGATTAGAGGAAGTGAAATTATTCTTTCTTGAGAAGAGGAGATGAAGGGGGAATATGATCAACACGTACAACTATATAAGGGGTCCATATAGTGAACTTGGTGTTGAGTTATTCACCTTATGGTCAACACAGAGAACAAGGGGGCACTCTTTACGTCTAGAGGAAAAGACATTTCATCTCAAAATACGGAAAGGTTTCTTCACAGTAAGAGCTGTGAAAATGTGGAATAGATTCCCTCCAGAGGTGGTTCTGGCCAGCTCAGTACATTGCTTTAAGGCAGGCCTGGATACGTTCCTAAATGTACATAATATAACTGGGTACTAACATTTATAGATAACGTTTATCCAGGGAAAATCCGATTGACTCTCGGGGGATCAGGAAGGAATTTTTCCCCTGCTGTAGCAAATTGAACATGCTCTGATGGGGTTCTTCACCTTCCTCTGGATCAACTGTGGGTATAGAAATGGGTATATTGGATTGTACGATATTTTTGCAACGGAAGGAAGCAGCCTATAACCCAGATTCAATGAATATACAGTGTTTTATATTTAAGGACATACCAAGCATTCTTTTGGCCAAATAAACTGAGCTAGAAGTGGGAGCGTGTACCTGTCAAAACCAGGTACCTGTTCCCCCCCCAAAGGGTAGAAAATGTGGCAGCGGGGGTTTGGAGGCGGGAGACAGACAAGCGGAGCTTCCCCTTTTGGGTGGTGATGTGGCCTAAGCGAGCCTTTTGCAAATGGTACAATTTAAACTGAGCATGTTGCACGAACCACAGCTCTCTCACATACCAAGGAATATCAAACTCTACTCATTGCACAGCTTACCCACTTGGGTTTAAAACAAAACGCATTAAAAAAAAATTTTAATATGCGTTTCCTGAGCTCTGGTCTTTGAGACAGCTTTGATTAGAGCTCCGGTCTTTATTGAGAATGGTTCGATTAGAGCACCGGTCTTTATTGAGACCGCATCAAATAGAGCTCCCGTCTTTTTTTGAATAGATAATGCAAGCTCAGAAATTAAAATGTACAGTTTTTAAGAAAACCTTTTTTTCATGCCAGCCAAGTATGACTTGTAAAACATCTCACAAACCCGGTAGAATAGGTAGTCCAGTATAAAGTCTCTTTCTGGTTTTAATATTTTAAAATTATAAAAAAATATATTAAATTTTTATTGGTAAGGCATACACTAATCAGCTATAACTTTATCAAAACAATATGTCAGCGCTAAATGGTGCACTTTTTCTAATGGTGGAGGCACATTACCTTGACGATTAAACTACACAGTGAAAAAATTAATACGTGGAGCACTTCATATATTTTTATATACACCACTTTGGACTTTTGACGTCTTGTTCATTATCTTTACATTATATGTGTATACTTATTGTAGTTAACATTTATTTTACACTGGGTGTTATAATCTTCCAAGATTTGCATTTTTGTTTTTTATTTTCTTCACGTAAGCCATAACTTGATTACCGACAGGTTACTTGGATAACATGGATTATTATGTTACAATGGCATCTGAAAGTGTAGGATATATTAGGCATCAAGTAAAAAGGTTGTCCATGAAGCCGATGCATTCAAATGGGCAGTTAGTTGTGCATGGGGCTGTGTAGCAATAAGCAGACAGATAAGGGGACTCTGAGCTGTTATTTATACTCCCCTGTTGGTTTTACAATCATGAAACTCTGGTCTTTGTAGAACAAACAATACTACTTGTACTGCTGGTCATATATCGGCAGGAGCAGTTGCTCCTATGCTGAGGGGTCCTTGTAGTTTAAACAGCTGCTGCCATCTCTCCACCGTTTCCCTGCCTCCATCCTGGGGTCCACTTGTGACAGAGTTTATTTGTGGAACCAACAGCCATTCTATCCCTTGTATATATGCGGCATATGCATTTTGTATGTACAAATGTATAAGCTTTACCAATTAAAAAGCAATGAGATATACAGTGCCTTGCAAAAGTATTCGGACCCCTTGAACTTTGCGACCTTTTGCCACATTTCAGGCTTCAAACAAATATATAAAACAAATTTTTTGTGAACAAACAACAAGTGGGACACAATCATGAAGTGGAACGAAATGTATTGGATATTTCAAACTAACACATAAACTGAAAAATTGGGCGTGCAAAATTATTCAGTCCCTTTACTTTCAGTGCAGCAAACTCTCTCCAGAAGTTCAGTGAGGATCTCTGAATGATCCAATGTTGACCTAAATGACTAATGATGATAAATAGAATCCACCAGTGTGTAATCAAGTCTCTGTATAAATGCACCTGCACTGTGATAGTCGCAGAGGTCACTTTAAAGCGCAGAGAGCATCATGAAGAACAAGGAACACACCAGGCAGGTCCGAGATACTGTTGTGGAGAAGTTTAAAGCCGGATTTGGATACAAAAAGATTTCCCAAGCTTTAAACATCCCAAGGAGCACTGTGCAAGCTATAATATTAAAATGGAAGGAGTATCAGGCCACTGCAAATCTACGAAGACCTGGCCGTCCCTGTAAACTTTCAGCTCATACAAGGAGAAGACTGATAGAGATGCAGCCAAGAGGCCCATGATCACTCTGGATGAACTGCAGAGATCTACAGCTGAGAGGTGGGAGACTGTCCATAGGACAACAATCAGTCGTATACTGCACAAATCTGGCCTTTATGGAAGAGCGGCAAGAAGAAAGCCATTTCTTAAAGATATCCATAAAAAGTGTTGTTTAAAGTTTGCCACAAGCCACCTGGGAGACACACCAAACATGTGGAAGAAGGTGCTCTGGTCAGATGAAACCAAAATCGAACTTTTTGGCAACAATGCAAAACGTTATGTTTGGCATAAAGGCAACACAGCTCATCACCCTGAACACACCATCCCCACTGTCAAACATGGTGGTGGCTTTTCTTCAGCAGGGACAGGGAAGATGGTTAAAATTGATGGGAAGATGGATAGAGCCAAAATACAGGACCATTCTGGAAGAAAACCTGATGGAGTCTGCAAAAGACCTGAGACTGGGACGGAGATATGTCTTCCAACAAGACAATGATCCAAAACATAAAGCAAAATCTACAATGGAATGGTTCACAAATAAACATATCCAGGTGTTAGAATGGCCAAGTCAAAGTGCAGACCTGAATCCAATCGAGAATCTGTGGAAAGAACTGAAAACTGCTGTTCACAACGCTCTCCATCCAACCTCACTGAGCTAAAGCTGTTTTGCAAAGAGGAATGGGCAAAAATGTCAGTCTCTCGATGTGCAAAACTGATAGAGACATAACCCAAGCGACTTACAGCTGTAATCGCAGCAAAAGGTGGCATTCCAAAGTATTAACTTAAGGGGGCTGAATAATTTTGCACGCCCAATTTTTCAGTTTTTTATTTGTTAAAAAAGTTTTAAATATTCAATAAATTTCGTTCCACTTCATGATTGTGTCCCACTTTTTGATTCTTCACAAAAAATTACAGTTTTATATCTTTATGTTTGAAGCCTGAAATGTGGCAGAAGGTCGCAAAGTTCAAGGGGGCCGAATACTTTCGCAAGACACTGTATGTATACATTTTCTGCTCATATATTATCATGATACTAAAAATATACATTATATATCTGTATTATAGAATTCTCAGTACCCATATGACAAAAAAAAACCTCTAAAGGATTAGATCTGGTCCGAAACATGTAAGGTGTCTATGACAGTATGCTACACTACTAACCCATTTGTTCCACATACAGTTGCAATATTCTGGGCATAATGTATTTTGCTTTTACATGTCATTGTTTCTATACCATTTTGTTGTTAAAATAAATAAAAACTTTTTTTTTACTTGGACCCCTTTCACACTGTGGCACTATCACATTAAAAATAGCACCTGCAAAGCGCCCTGAACGAGCCGCTGCTGTCACGCCAATGTGAAAGCCCTGAGGGCTTTCACACTGGACCGGTGCGCTAGCAGGACGGTAAAAAAAAAAAAAAAAGCCCTGCTAGCAGCATCTTTGGAGCAGTAAAGGATCGGTGTGTATACCGCTCCTCCACCGCTCCTGCCCATTGAGATTAATAGGCACCACCCGTGGCTATACCACCGGCAAAGCGCTGCTGCAGCGGCAATTTGCAGATGGTTTTAACCCTTTTTTTGCCCGCTAGCGGCCTTATACCCCCAAAGATACGACGGTAAAGCACCACTAAAAACAGCGGTGCTTTACCGCCAACACCCAAGCGTGAAAGGGGCCTAACATACATGCTCTGCATATTAAAGATATATAAGGGTTTTTTATCGTGCCTTGAACACTAGGTTGTTGTTTCTGTTTAATATTGGAATGGACAGACCAGGTGTTTGTTCTATATACTTACCAAGTCCTCCTCTTTCTCATATAAAAATGTATTACATTTTTTCAAAAAAAGTTTAGTGTTAGATCCAAGTGGGTAAGAAGCGCTGTGATTGGAGGGCATCCCCTCCACTTTGATATTTTATTTAAAGTTGATGATATTATTTAGAATCTATAATGTGCCAATTGTTTACACAGCACTTTACAACATAAGGGCAGATACATGAGGGCAGGTACAATTACAATACACATAGCCAAGCTGGTCCAAACTTATGCCAGTCTCTAACACATGGCTACATACAGTGTACTACACTGTGTTCTAGGTGTGAGGCAAGAACTGCCTGTCTCACACCGGAACAAAATGGTGTTAGGTTAGATGGCATTCAGCCATTCATCGGCAGCTTTGTATTCTGTGACTGAATACAAAGCTTCCTCTGACTGCCAGAGTGAGAGGCAGGCTGATGACATCACTATTTTGGACTCGGCCAGTTAGAAGCAGCTTTGTATTCAGTCATAGAAAAAAAAATCTGCCTATCAATGACCGAGTGCTGTTTAGATTGATTGCTCTGAATATGAGGCTGGAAGATTTCTTCTCACACTCAGAACACCATTCAGATATCTCTACTCAAAATCCTGGACATCATACAACGTCCTACGGGCAGGAAATGGTTAATGAAATACCCCTGATCCTTCATGTTAGAGTTAGAGAGAGATCAAAGACTATCTCACCTTCTCAGACACCCTGTACTTCTTGCTAAACACAGAAGTGCTTGCAATACAATCCCCTCATTAACTTGCTGTCTTTGCCAGTAGGAGGGTGCACAGGGTTGTGGAGGGGAACAGATTGTGGACACATAGCGAGAAGGAACAGTAACAGGCAGTAGAGTGCTGAAGCGATCATGACCCTATAGCAATAGAGAAGCCGACATAAGGCTTACTGAGCAGACCAGCTGCAAGTGGTTCTAGTCAACTGCAAGTCTTATATCCGTGGCAGTGAAAATTGTGTCAGTTATTACGTTTTATTAGAGCTGAAATTCACAGAAGAATCTTTGGCTATACAAACTTAACTTCTGTACTGAAGGCTGCAAGCCTATCACATTTTACAGGGTTTGAGAAAAGACTGGGTGCTACTAGGGCCTGGTTTCCTACAGGACACGTTCACATCCATGATTTTTTTCTTAGCTGCTGCATATATGGAAAGGGTTAGGACTTTAACGCAAAACTGTGCTATTTTTAGTTGCAGCCCTATGTGCTACAGTTTTGTGCAATAATTTTCAATTCTCTACTGGGTCCTTAACCACTTCGGGTCCGCGCTATTGACAAAATACGTCAACAGCGCGGACCTGAGGCGCCGGGGTCACGTCTTTGGACGTGATGTATTTGTAATTCCCCCGCGCGCACCACTGGGAGGCTCGCGGCGGGGAAAAACAGTCCCGTCGCATCACCGAGGATTCGATGCGTGTACCCGGCAGCCGCGGTGTCCGTCAGGTACACGCGATCGGCGGTGACAGAGCAGGGACGTGAAGCTGTGTGTGTAAACAAAGAGCTCCACGTCCTGTCAGGGAAAGAGGAGACCGATCTGTGTCTCTTGTACATAGAGACACAGCATCGGTCACCTCCCCCAGTCACCCCCCTCCCCCCACACAGTGAGAACACACCCAGGCAATACATTTAACCCCTTCCTCACCCCCTAGTGTTAACTCCTTCAATGCCAGTCACATTTATACAGTAATTAGTGCATATTTATAGCACTGGTCGCTGTATCAATGTGAATGGCGCCAAAAATGTGTCAAAAGTGTCCGATGTGTCCACCGTAATGTCGCAGTCCCAATAAAAATCGCATATCGCCGCCATTATTAGTAAAAAAAAAAATATATATATAAAAAAAAAAAAATCATAATTCTGTCCCCTATTTTGTAGGCGCTATAACTTTTGCGCAAAGCAGTCACTTATTGTGATTTTTTTTTTTTTACGTAGAAGAATATGTATCGGCCTTAACTGAGAAAAAAAAATAGTTAAAAAAAAAAAAAAAAAATTGGGATATTTATTATAGCAACAAGTAAAAAATATATATATTTTTAAATTGTCGCTCTTTTTTTGTTTATAACGCAAAAAATAAAAACCGCAGGGGTGATCAAATACCACCAAAAGAAAGCTATTTGTGGGGAAGAAAAGGATGCCAATTTTGTTTAGGAGCCATGTCACACGACCGCGCAATTGTCAGTTAAAGCGACGCAGTGCCGTAAGCTGAAATTTTGCCTGGGCACGAAGGGGGTTTATGTGCCCAGTAAGCAAGTGGTTAAAGGTATTTTACAGCCAAAGGAAACATGCATATTAATTTCTTTCAGACAGTATCGATAGTGAACTACTTTACTTGTGCTAATGAAAGCAATGATGATTAAGAGACCATGGAGCCGCTACACCAGCATGTAATATTACCTGAGTTATTTTGGTCTGAACTGAAGAGACAATTTCTGACGTAATATGGCCATCTTTGTCCTGGGCATTTTCCCTGCAAACAATGGAATAAGTTACACCAACAGAACTACAGAAATGTAACCAAAGAGTCTATAGTGCACTACAACTTTAAACCAATTACAGATCGGTCCATATATATTTGGACAAATGCACAATTTTATTTTTTTCAGGTATTTACCAAAACATTCAAGCTATAGGTTACATAATAAATATGGGATGAAAGTACACACCCAAGATTAATTTGAGGGAATGTACATGCAAATCGAAGGAAGGGTTTAGGAATTACAGCTCTTAAGAACCCCCCCCCCTTTTTTTAAAGGCTCAAAAGTAACTGGACAATTAAATTAAAAGCAGTTTCATGGCCAGGTGTGGGCTACTCCTTCGCCATTTCTTCATCATTAAACAGGTAAAAGGTCTGGCGTTGATTAAGTGTGGTATTTACATTTGGAATCTATTGCGATCAAAGGAGCTGTCCACGCAAGTGAAACAGGCCATTGTAAGGCTTCAAAAACAAAACAAATTCACCAGAGAGATAGCAGCAACATTAGGAGTGGCCAAGTCATCATTTTGGTACATTCTGAAGAAAGAATGCACTGGTGAGCCTGGGCGCTCATGGAAGACAACAGTGGTGGATAATGGAAGGATCCTCTCTACGGTAAAGAATAACTGATTTACAACATCCAGACAAGTGGAGGACACTCTAGTCACCGTTAATAGAGTACTAGAAACCGTCTGGTGTGGCGGATGGCAGTACTTGTAATTCATTCACAGGAAACTGTAAATGAATAATGCAGCTGTTGGGACAGAGCCCCACACAGCCGTGCCATTCTCAAATTGTGACAGCGGATGGAGGTTCAAGATCCCTGACCTGCTGCTACAGAATAGGAGTGCTGGCTACAGGAGGTGGGTGCAACATGCTCCCAACGGTGAACTTATCTTATAAGATTAGCAATAGTAACATTATTTTAAATATGGCCTCTCTATGTAAAAGTAAAATAAAGACGCAGAGCTATACATCTATGGATCTAGATCTCCATTTAGATATCTCTCTCTATACATCTCAATTGTACAGTAGAGGATGTAGGGCTTTGATTCAAGGACCATGGGTTATATGCAGACAATCTTTAGATGATTGTACACTAGATGTATACATTAGGTATGTGTTTTGCCATAGATCCACTCAGTCCGCAAGACTCACGTTTCTTTGCTAGTGTCCTCGGTGATGCCCTGTCTGGGGATGGATTGTTATGTTTGAGTCGGGGTGGTGGTTTCTGTGTTAGGTGGTCTCCTTTGCAGGAAGTGCAACATGTATAGTAAGCTGCAGGGTGCTATACAGGTACAAATTGGTGGTTCATCTATACGATTCCCAGACCATGAAAACCCCTTTGGGGGGTATGTCCACTGTGGCAGGTGAAGCATGGCCCCTAATGGGCCCAGCGACACAGATAAGGTAAGACAGGGTTTCTCTGGGAACTGGTTCCTGGCTATTTAACCACTTCCAGACCGCCAACCACATATATACTGCGGCACGGCTGTGCTAACCGATGTACCTGCACACTGTTCCGTGCATTAGATACAGCGCACATGCGCGAGAGCTCACCCATGGGTTCGGAGGACTCTATGTTCGCCGGCCACCTGCGATCACGATGAAGAAAGGCAGAACAGGGATCTGCCTATGTCAACAAGGAGGATGCCCGTTTCGACAGAGGAGAGAGAGAGAGAGAGATCTGCTGCTCCTAGTGATCAGGAACAGCGATCTCTATTCCCAGTGAGTCCATCCCCCCCGACAGTTAAAAAGCACCTTCCTAGCGAACACTTAACCCTTTGATCACCACTAGTGTTAACCCCTTCCCTGCCAGTGACATTTATACAGTGATCAATGCATTTTAAGCACCGATCACTGTATTGGTGTCACTGGTCACCAAAAACTGTCACTTGGGGTCAGATTTGTCTGCTGCAGGCCGGAAGGAAAAAAAAGAAAAAAAAAGTCCCTAAAGCTTTCACCTATTTTGTAGACGCTATAACTTATGCGCAAGCCAATATACGCTTATTGCAAAAAAATATGTAGCAGAATACATATTGGCCTAAACTGATGAATACATTTGGTTTCTAGAATATCTCTGTACATAGTGTTATTAATCTTTCCCTTGATCCTGACTAGTCTCCCCTGCTCTGGGAAAAAAAATCACCACAGCAAGATGCTGCCACCACCATGCTTCACTTCTCATTCAGCCTGCTGGGTTATTGCTTGGATATAAACCAGAGTCTGCATGGGTGGTCTTATATTAGTGTGCATTAGGGTTGGCTTTATCAACATTTCTTGCCAGTGTCTAATAAACTGAAGGTAGCCTGCATATAAACCATGTTCTTTAAACACAAGCCCTGTACTGTAGTCAGTCAAATTCTTTCTGAAACTTCTCTCTAGGACTGGGCCTTGTTCCCCCAGTACCCAAATAAAAGATAAGTTACCTGTAACGTTCTTGGCTGGACCCTCTGCTCTCCACAGGAGAGATACTGGTAGAGTGTGTTGAACTGTGTGTGCCATGTCTGCTGGGTGAGCGGGAACTTGCCCTCACCTTCGATTTGGATTCTGACCTGGAATGCTTTTTCTTCCGATTTTCATGTGGACTACTGCAGAAAACAAAATAATACATTCTAAGCAAATTCTAACATTGAAAAATAAAACAATTAATGGATGGTGGGGGGTGAAATAGCTGCAAAGTAAACCATGTTACATTGAATGCTGATAAACATACAAACTATGTAAGCCAACACACATGGACTGGTTCTGATCCACTGTGTGACCTAGACGACACATGAATTCTGCACATAGTCACATGACATTTTGTTTTTCATTGTGTAACCTAGACTCCTCCCAATAAAGAGGGAGGGGTCTAGGTTCCACAGACATTTTCCAATAAGCTGCATGTTAAAGGGGTTGCAAAGGCTTGTTTTTTTATTTTCTAAACAGGTTTCTTTAACCACTTGAGACCCGAGCCTGTTTTTCAGATTCTGTGGTTACGAGACTAAAACAGTTTTTTTTTTGCTAGAAAATTACTTAAAACCCCAAACATTATATATATATTTTTCCTAACACCCTAGAGCAGGGATCCTCAAACTACGGCCCTCCAGCTGTTTCAGAACTACACATCCCATGAGGCATTGTAAAACACTGACATTCACAGACATGACTAGGCATGATGGGAATTGTAGTTCCTGAACAACTGGAGGGCCGTAGTTTGAAGACCCCTGCCCTAGAGAATAAAATAGCGGTCATTGCAATACTTTTTCTCACACTGTATTTGCGCAGCGGTCTTACAAGCGCACTTTTTTTGGAAAAAAATCACGTTCTTGAATTAATAGGACAATAAATTTGGCCCAATTTTTTTATATATTGTGAAAGATAATGTTACGCCGAGTAAAAAGGTACCCGACATGTCACGCTTAAAAATTGCGCCTGCTCGTGGCATGGCGTCAAACTTTTACCCTTAAAAATCTCGATAGGCGAAGTTTAAAAAATTCTACAGGTTGCATTTTTTGAGATACAGAGGAGGTCTATGGCTAGAATTATTGCTCTCACTCCAACGATCGCGGCGATACCTCACTTGTGTGGTTTGAACACCGTTTTCATATGCGGGCGCTACTCGCATATGCGTTTGCTTCTGCGCGCGAGCTCGTCGGGACGGGGCGTTTAAATTTTTTTTTTTTTTGTTTTCTTATTTGTTTTAATTTATTTTTTACACTGAAATAAAAAAAAAAAAAAAAAATGATCACTTTTATTCCTATTACAAGGAATGTAAACATCCCTTGTAATAGAAAAAAGCATGACAGGTCCTCTTAAATATGAGATCTGGGGTCAAAAAGACCTCACATCTCATATTTAGACTTAAATGCAAAAGAAAAAAAAAAAAGAAAAAAATTAAACAAAAAAAAATGTCTCTTTAAGACGCTGGGCGGGACTGACGTTTTGACATCACTTCCGCCCAGCAGAGGTATGGGGACGGCTGAGGGACATTTTTTCCCTCAGTCGCATCCCCGGACAGACGACGAGCAGACCCGATCGCCTCCGCCGCTACCGACGGCTACGGTAAGCGGCGGAGGGCGCGGGAGAGCGGCCGCACCCTCTCCCGCCACCGATAACGGCGATCTCTCGGCGAATCCGCCGCAGTGACCGCCGTTATCGTTAACAGGTCCGCCCCATGAAGAGATGGATATCTTGGTTGTGGCAGCAGCTGCTGCCATTACCGAGATATCAATCTTCAAAAAAATTACGTCTTTAGACGTGGGGCGGATCTCAAGTGGTTAAGCTAGTGCAGTGTGAACACAGCGTCTCCCAGCAGGGATGTAGTCCCAATGGAGGGGGTGAGCATGCCGACTAATCCCCAGCCAGAGCGGATGATGGGGCAAGCTTACTGAGGAGAAACAGGAAGTGAGAAATTCAGACAAAGAAAAAAAACATTTAGAAGGTGTAACGGGAGTTCCTTTTGGGCATAGGATGACTGAGAAACGATAATTCATGTATTGCAGGATATCTTGAAATATTACAAGTTGTTCATTCGGAACTCAACATGTTAATTGGACAGTATTCATTCATGTGGGGAAACATACTTTTGAGGTGTTAATTGAGTCTGGCTTCTGAAAGACCTTTCATTGTGGATGTAATGTAATGACACTGTATTGTGTGAAAATACTATTGATGATAATATGTGATGTGAATAGCAGGTGAGAGTCATAACGTCTAACTTGTCAGCTGTAGTAATCAGTTCATGTTAATTATGTCAGATTCAGTGCCAAAACGTCTGACATAGGGATGTGTATTATGCAGGTAATTAGCTTATTGTCAGAGTTAGGACGTCTGGGGGATAATTTACTCATGTAAATGTCATTACCTAAAAGAATGTGTATGAAGTTCATTGTGTGATGTTGTGGGTGGAGTGTGTCTTTGTTCCTTTGATTACTGCAGCATGCTTTTTGGTTTCAAAACCGTATACAAGAGCTGAAGGTTACCATTAAAGTATTCATTCATTTGAACCAGAGAGAACAGAGCTATGTGTCTTGTTATTCTGGGAAATAAAATGGGTCGTGCCTGCTGGATTGTTGGATAAGCTGTCTTGGGTTGGTGGAATGGAAATCTTAAACAGTGGTTACCGTTACAGAAGGGAAATCGAAGGAAAAGCTAAGTGAACCAACAATCCACTAGCTTAAAGGAACATATTTAGAAAATAAAAAACAAACCTTTACAACCCCTTCAACAAGTGCTTCTGATGGTCTAAAGCCTACACAATCTTAATTTTTACAATCTTGCTAAGTAAATTCAGGTAGAGCTTGAATTAGACCACAAACAGCCAAGCTTAACCACCATATTTTAACCCCAATATTGGGAGTTATTTTTACATTTATTGTAGCAGCCAAACAACATAGCTAAAAACTGCCAGGGTAAAAAAAAACAGCTAAAATAAAAAGGAAGCGTGTTTTTAAAATGTCAGTACATTTTCTTGTCGTATTAATTGAAATTATTTATGAATTTAATAACACGAAAACATATGGAGCAAAAGGCAATCAGAATAGACCGATTTTTAGCAATTACAGAGGCAATGTTTTGGCTATTACAGTGCTAGGAAGCATGGACTTATATTAAACTACACTCTTCTAGCTCCTTCTTGGGTGGATAACATGGAAGGGCGATGATAATCTCTACTGAAGGGAAGGATCAGTGTTCAGATTAACTACAGGTAAAATGTTCCCTTTTGAAGTCAAATGGAGAACTGTTCAAAGGTAAAACATAGCAAAAGGCTACACTTGACCCAATTTGCAAACATATCTTGTTAGGCCAAATGTAGTCCCAGCATTTCTATTCACATTACAGTACTGAAAGGCTATAGACATCTGACCAGCTTTTGATGTATGTTCAAGCACATGTTAAAGTAATTCTAAACATTTTTTTTTTTTAACCACTTGACCACCGGGCCTATTCTGGCACTTCTTCCCATGTAAAAATCAAATTTTTTTTTTGCTAGAAAATTAATCAGAACCTTCAAACATTATATATATATATATATTTTTTAGCAGACATCCTAGGGAATAAAATGGCAGTCATTGCAACTTTTGTAAAATATGAAAGATGATGTTACACCGAGTAATTTTTTTTTACAGGTTACCATTTTCGAGTTACAGAGGAGGTCTAGTGCTAGAATTGTTGCACACGCTCTAACGCACGCTACGATACCTCACATGTGGTGTTTGAACAGCGTTTACATATGTGGGCAGGACTTGCATGCGTGTCCGCTTCTGCCCACAAGCTACCGGGGCTAGGGGCGTTTTACAAGCATGAAATCGGTGAAAAAACATTCACCGACAGCCGCGATTGCGGCTTTGTTTACTTCCAGGTACAACGTCATAACGTCACGCCCGGTCCTCCGACGGTCATAGAGATGACTGGTCACCAGTCATCTCTATGGTTACTTACCGAACGCCGGCCGATTCGCTCTCTGGGCCCCCGATGGCACGGGAGAGCCTGGAGAAGCACCAGATGGCGGCGGGAGGGGACGTCCCCCTCTCCCGCCACCATCCGATGCTTCTCCAGGCTCTCCTATAAGAACGATCAAGCTGCGGAACTGCCGTGTTGATCGTTCTTATTGTGCCCAGAATCGCCGGCTGAAGACGGTGATATCTGAATGATGCCTGTAGCTGCAGGCATCATTCAGATATCACCGCACAAAGCTCAGGATGTATTTTCTCGTACTGCGGTAGGGAAGTGGTTAAAGAAGCCTCCTACTATGGGAGCACTCGTGTGGACTTGACCCTGAGCCACACTGCCTGCGTTCATACACACAGCGTGGCTTGGCCTGCCTACGGCTCCCTCGTCACAAGATTTGATTGACAGCAGCAGGAGCCTATGGCTACCGCTTCTGCCTCCCTGCAGAATTACAAGGTATCTACTTAACACTGCAGATTTAAAAATATTGAAAATCAGATTAACATATTAAAGAAGTTGTAAACCTAAAAAATAAAATAAAAACCACATGTAAATAATAGTGTAAGTTTAGGAGATATATACAGTAACTACAGATAAGTCTCATTATAGGCTTACCTATAGGTACAATTAAAGAGGAAGACTGTGCCTCCTCTTTAAGGATAACTGGGTTTATATATACTGTATACAGTAGGTCCAATTTAAAATGCTGGAAAACTGCTGCACTTAAACACTGAAGGATTTCAATGGGGGATTAATACATATTAAAATAGTTTTCTTATGGCACTCTATTTATAGAATTTTGCCATGTTTAACAGCTTCCCAGCAGTCGTTCATACATACATGTCCTGGACGGGAAGCAGTGATACCAAGTTCGTGGCAGCAGCCACCTGATAACTTTTACAGGTGGCAGAAGGGAGTCGTTGTCGTCGCCCCCCCTCCCCGCAGCTTAATTTCCCAATCGCTCTTGTTCCATTGGGGTGCCTGTGGGTATTCAGTCCAGCTTACCATAGAGAAAGTCTGTCTCTATGGTGTATGAAACCAGAAGTGACAAGGGTTTCATAACTTCCTAACTTCTGGTTTCAGTAAGTCTGTCAACTAGCCATAACAACCAGTAAAGCAGCCGATCAAAACAATCTCAGCTTGATCAGCTGCTTTGGAGGGCAAATACAAATGTGCATGCACATGCAAATGATGATTGAACACCACATGCAAGGTATCGGCACAAATGTCTAAGTGAACGCAATAATTCTAGCACCAGCCCTCCTGTGTAACTCTAAATTGGTAACCTGTAAAGGCTTTTAAAAGGTTGTGCGGATAATTTAAAACGATAATAAACCCAAAACAAAAAATTTAATACTGTACTATTGCAGCTTACCAATCATTAGATGAGGTTTATTTTTGCATCTTTTCCCCCCGTCAACTGGTGGTTTGGCCAGTAAACATCCATGTCATGGAAGCAAACTTCTGTCATGGACCGATTCCTTCTCCCTCTTGCCGATTATGCAGGCGAGCGGGGAGAAGAACTGGAGAGGGTTCTATGCGGTACAGTACAGGACACAGGCACAGCATTCATACGATTATAGCATGGGTCTTCAAACTATATCCCTCCAGTTGTTCAGGAACTACAATCCCCATCATGCCTAGTCATGTCTGTGAATGTCAGTTTTACAATGCCTTCCGCAACAGCTGGATGGCCGTAGTTTGAGGATCCCTAGATTATAGACTTGTACCTGGCAAAAATCAAGGATGAAAGAAATGGACCCCAGGATCACTAAAAAAAGGGCACCAGGACCAGAGGTCAGGGGGGCTTTCATGGTTACTTGCACCAGGGCTCCGAAGTTAAGCTTCTGCTTCAGGTTTGAAAATACAACTAAAAAAGTTACCCAAGTGCTAGAAACAAGTTTTACCTAAAGTTTACTTTGCATGTTCGGATCAGAGCGTAAAGAACACACACACAAAAATAATTTATTTAGCGTAAAAACAGGCTTCAAAAATATTGTAAGTTTAAGCATTCAATTTATGTTTGATCTGGGTATTTTAATGTTCTTAAAAATGCAACACTACATCAGAGTCAGGGGAATTAAATATTTAAATTCCCTGCTTTATTCAAACAAATCACTTCAAGCTAGACGATGAAAAAATATAAATTTGGGAATTTGTAATATGAGAATAAAGGTTTATACAAAATGAAGCATGAATAAAAAATATTCAATCTAATCCTTAACCGATCCATACAGCAAGTGATAAAATGTGACCCCCCTACAACCCAAAACACATACTATTATAAAATGGGTTGCAAAGAGTGCCCATAAGAGTTGCTATACAGATAATGTGCAAAGTCTACAAACTGAAACCACTTGTCCTCACTTTAG
This sequence comes from Rana kukunoris, assembly GCA_029574335.1. Lineage (NCBI taxonomy): Eukaryota > Metazoa > Chordata > Amphibia > Anura > Ranidae > Rana > Rana kukunoris. The sequence goes on along the minus strand of CM056049.1, from coordinate 209,842,877 downwards.
ACATAAAAGCATGATGAAGCACTTCAATTAAGGCTTCATGTACACTGCTGCTGGTAAACGGACATTTAGGAGCAGTTGGGCATTTTTTTCAGGTGCCCCTGGACTCTATCTTATTAGTACATGTAGAAGGGTCGTTTACAGTAGTTTCTAAGCAGTTCAGTTTAAAAAAAAAAAAAATTGGAAAGCAAAAAACAAAAAGATTAAATAAAAAAATGCGTTCAGGACAAATGATCAGAGGCATTTGAAATGCCAAATGCCTGCAACAGCTTGTAAACGCGGTAACTCGCGTTTAGCCGCATTTCATTTACAGGCATTTTTAATTTTTGACTATTTGAAAAAAAAAACAACGCTTCTAAATGTAAACACGGTTACTATCTGTCAAGTTAAATTGTTCAGGAGAGGTTGTAAAACGTCCCGTGTATGTTAAGCCCAACTGTTAAATATTTTATGTATGCTTCTCTAAAGATGTGCAAATCTCTGGTGTTCTAAAACTAAAAGGCATTTATGACAACATATCCATTATTAATTTTCTATGAACACTCGTTTTTATTAACACAAGTCTTTGGGCCAACAAACAAACTTACAAAAGTCCAATTAGGTAGATGTGACCTCCGGGACTTTTTTATATTACTTATGTGTGACAGGTTTATTACATTCTGGCTGTAAGAGGAGAGATGCACACACAGCACCTAGGCCCGCCCCACCCCTGCCCATTCACAAAGCCTTTTTATTTTGTGAATGAGTTCATATAATATCAAGGCTTCTGTGAATGGGCAGAATGAGGGGAAGGGTTGGGCATAGAAGCTCTATTGACTCTGAAGTAATCTTCCTGGAAACTTGTTAGATTTCAACAGAGATCAGAAGGCACCTTGTTAAGACTTAAAGTGACTGTAAAAGTGAGATCACCTTGTAAAACAACCTATTCAGTTTAAAATAGATATGAAAGGCAAAACATTTTTGTAGAGAAAAAAATTGTAAATACAATTTTTTTTTAAATAAATGATCACATTCCCTTTGTTCTCAGCAGAATAAGAGCTGGGGGAGGAGAAGCAACACCACACTGAGCTTGCCAGTGAATGACTGTGCAGCAAAGGTGTGTCGGGACAAGTCTGATAATTGGAGGAGAGTACACAGAGTTCCCAGCATAGCTAGAAAACTAACCAAACTGGCTCTTCTGCTTAGCGTGGTCAGTTTTAATAAAAAAGCAGGGGAACTGGCAGGAACATCCATGATTTCACATAAAAAGAAGCAATACAAAGAGAACAGGATACTTTCTAATACATGTACATGGTACAGCAGGCAGACATCAGAAATATGAAGTTTTGGGGAAACAAACACTTTGACCCATGGTATGGCTGTAATTTTTACGAAGTAGCTGAATTCTTGGAATTCTGCTTTAAATGTAAAACTCTGCAAGCACAGACATTTTACTTTGGACAGCTATTAAGTGTTGCACTGTAAAAATGAAGTTGTCTCTTGGGTCCCTCTACATAAGAGGTAAGGACTATATTGCAGAGTGCTTATATTATAGAAGTGGCAGCTAAAAAAAAAAAAATATTTCCTTTACAGAATATTCCTGTCTCCAGTTTCAGAGTACAGTAAAACAAATATGTCTAACAAAAAAGATTTATTTATCTGGCATTTAGTAGCAACTTGAGAGCAATAGAGGCTAGCAGCTTGGAGTCCTATACTGGCGGAGGATTACAGAGCAACAGAAATTTGAGCTCAAAACAGAGGCAAGCAAACAAAGAACAGCAGCTGTACAGCTCATTCCCCACTCCCTCTGTCTATACCACAAAAGGTCATAGTTGGGAAGAGGCAGGCGACTCAGCATGAAGAAGACCCTGTTCACTCTGTGTCATATTTTACACATGAAAACAAGGAATAAGCTTGTACTCTCCCCAGGAAAATCACATAAGGTTACTGCAGCTGAATGATGTTTTTTTCCAAAGCAATGAATAGAATGAAAATTCTATATTTTCCCAGAAGAGATAGCGCTGCAGTTCTAATTAAGATAGCCTTTTATCAGGAATAGTTTATACAGGAACATGCCATTTGCTTCTCAACATTACTCCCTTTTGTCCATTAGCTGCATATTTCTCCACACGGCACCCCAAACTGTATTGTTTAACCACTTAAGACCCGGACCAATACGCTGGTAAATGACCCAAGGTGTTTTTGCGATTCGGCACTGCGTCGCTTTAACAGACAATTGCGCGGTCGTGCGACGTGGCTCCCAAACAAAATTTGCGTCCTTTTCTTCCCACAAATAGAGCTTTCTTTTGGTGGTATTTGATCACCTCTGCGATTTTTATTTTTTGCGCTATATACAAAAATAGAGCGACATGTTTGAAAAAAAAAAACACTATTTTTTACTTTTTGTTAAAAAAAAATCAAATAAACTAAATTTTAGTCAAACATTTAGGCCAAAATTTATTTAGCCACATGTCTTTAGTAAAAAAAAAAAAAAAAAAATCGCAATAAAAAAAAAATGGCTACCTAGCGGGAACAGCGACACTAATACAGCGATCAGAAAAATGATCGCTTAGTGACGCTGGCAATAGGGAGTGAAAGGGTTAACAAGGGCGGTGATCAGGGGGTTAAAACTTTATTAGGGGGGGTGGGGGGGGCTATTCTGAACCTAACACTAACTGATTTTACACTGCCTGTCACACTGACACTAAATGCAGTGATTAGATCACTGCATTCAGTGACACTGTGACAGGGGGGGTGGGGGGGCAGATCGCAAGGGGTTAAGTATGCCTATGTGTGTGTGTGTCAGTGTAATGTTGGTGCACACTTACTGTTAGGTGTTCCTCTCATCGCAGCGGTTGGAAATACCGATGCGGTGAGAGATTACATCACTTCCCCCTTCCTGTGTTTACACAGGAGGAGGAAGTGACACAAAGGGGGAGCGCAGCGATTGGCTGGGAGCGATCGCGGGGGGGGGCAGGTAAACACCGACATCCGCCCGCTCGTCCCGGATCGCTCCCGGAGACGCGGGGACCTCCGCACGCCGCGGAGGGGGTCCCGATCGGACCCCCGACCCGCTACTGGGCGAGGACGTAAATTTACGCCCTTGTGCCCATCCGTGCCATTCTGTGGCCGTACATGTGCGTGCGGAGGTCCTTAAGTGGTTAAAGATACTGTGCAATTTCAGCAACACTCAGGCCGCTGGCTCTCACTGCCCTTAAATTATGTGACATGGGAGCTGGGGGTACGCGGCCGAGTCACCCCGTCTGTCTATGGGGGACTGGTGAAAAAATGGAGCCAGGAGTACCAGCAAGGGACCAGAGAGGAGTATCGGGGCTGCTCTGTGCAATATCATAGCATAGAGCAGGTAGGTATAAAATGTTTATCATTTTAATTTTAAAAGATTGAAGCTTTAGTATCGATTTAATATGATGATAATAATTCCATTCTACAACCTATTTTTTTTCTACCCAATGTGTTGAAGAAATCACTCAAGTTTAAAAAAATATCTTTTGTACAGATGACTGATCCAAAAAGAGTAACCATACTATAGTTCTAATTGGACAAAGCGAAGAAGTGAGTCTGAGGTAGCACCCCCTTCCATAACATTTAGGCACCCATCCCCCTTCATACTAAGTTGTATTTAGTGTATAGCATATTCTATTTTTTAAATCTATAGACCAAGTAGGGTCAATATTATTATCCATTATGGAAAGAATGTCATTAACCACTTGCTTACTGGGCACATAAACCCCCTTTGTGCCCAGGCGAAATTTCAGCTTCCGGCACTGCGTTGCTCTAACTGACGTGGCTCCCAAATAAAATTAACGTCCTTTTTTTCCCACAAATAGAGCTTTATTTTGGTGGTATTTGATCACCTCTGCGGTGTTTATTTTTTGCGCTATAAACAAAAAAAGAGCGACAATTTAAAAAAAATATATATATATTTTTTACTTGTTGCTATAATAAAATATCCCAATTTTTTTTCAAAAAAACTATTTTTTTTTCTCAGTTAAGGCCGGTACGTATTTTTGTAAAAAAAAAAAAAATCGCAATAAGCCACTGGTTTGCGCAAAAGTTATAGCGCCTACAAAATGGGGAACAGAATTATGTTTTTTTTTTACTAGTAATGACGGCGATCTGCGATTTTTATTGGGACTGCGATATTGCGGCGGACATATCGGACACTTGACACAAATTTGGGACCATTCACATTTATACAGCGATCAGTGCTATAAAAATGCACTAATTACTGTATAAATGTGACTGGCAGGGAAGGGGTTAACACTAGGGGGTGAGGAAGGGGTTAAATGTGTATCCTGGGTGTGTTTTAACTGTGTGGGGGGAGGGGACTGACTGGGGGAGGTGACCGATGCTGTGTCCCTATGTACAAGGGACACAGCATCTGTCTCCTCTCCCTGACAGGACGTGGAGCTCTGTGTTTACACACAGAGCTCCACGTCCCTGCTGTGTTCCCGCCGTTCGCGTGTACCCGGCGGACATCGCGGCCGCCAGGTACATGCATCGGCTCTTCAGCGATGCGCCGGGACAGTGTTTACCCGCTGCGCGCCACCCAGTGGCGCGTGCGGGTAATGCACACAACTTGACGTCCAAAGGCGTGATCCCGGCACTTCAGGTCCGCAGCTGCAGACGTCTTTTGACGATAGCGTGGACCTGAAGTGGTTAAATGGACACTAGCCAAAATAGGTACATGGCAAGAAATAAAAATCAAAATGTTCCTTTAATGAATAGATTGGGGGACGGTTACCTACCGTGGCGATGACGCCGTATTAAGGAAAAGCAAGAGGCCCTACCCAGTGTCCAGACGAAGCTACGTGATCCATTTGCGAAACACATTGACGTCACGTGACGCCTCTTTTCATCACGTCCCGGAAGGGAGCTCTTTGTGAGCCAGGGGGGCTGCAAAAGTGCCGAGTAGTATCGAATGAAATGATCAATAGAAAAAATGTAGATCAGAAACACAAACATTTACAAAATATATTTTTCAGAGCTAAAACTCACAACGATCATTAGTTTCCACATAAAGCCTTATAAGAACGGTTGCTTCATATAATCGGTCAGCAGCCACCTGTACATGTACAGATATTTCAAAGCTGAAATGTATTGCCGCTGGTGATATAGAACGAAATACAGATACACATCAGGAATCTGGACAATACCCAAGTGTCAAAAAAAAAAAAAAAATAGGAGCATGCGGTGTGCAAAAACACAAAGCTCTTCTTGCAGGCACAGCAAGAGACTGATCTTCTCTAGCTTATACGCTGTGGAAAAGTACTACAAAGCACAGCAAGATCTGCAGACCTGGAGTCAATCTTCATTATCACATCCGTTGCCTGATGCCTTCAGAAAAATTACTAACTATATAACTTGAAAAAGTATTAAAAGATTTTTTTAATGCATATTTGGACAAAACAGCTGTGCCATTTCTACAAAAAATGAAAAAGAATTTAAATTCCACACAGTGATGTTGTTGAATATCTCTGCAGGGTACATTGGCAGCAATATTTGTACACATCACACTGGTGAGAAAACTGCAGAAACTGGGTATTTACTTTTCAACAGTAGAACGTAAAAAAAATGTCTAAAGCAGAACCCCCTTCCTTAACCACTTAAGACCCGGACCATTATGCAGGTAAAAGGACCTTCGCTCCTTTTTGCGACTCAGCACTGCATCGCTTTAGCCGACAATTGCGCGGTCCTTCGACGTGGCTCCAAACAAAATTGGCGTCCTTTTTTCCCCACAAATAGAGCTTTCTTTTGGTGGTATTTAATCACCTCTACGTTTTTTTTTTTTTTGCGCTATAAACAAAAATAGAGCGACAATTTTGAAAAAAAAGTTATAGCGCTTACAAAATAGGGGATAGTTTTATGGCATTTTTATTAATATTTTTTTTTTTTTACTAGTAATATCGGCGATCAGTGATTTTTTTTCGTGACTGCGACATTATGGCAGACACATCGGACACTTTTGACACATTTTTGGGACCATTGTCATTTCACAGCGAAAAGTGCTATAAAAATGCACCGATTACTGTGAAAATGACACTGGCAGTGAAGGGGTTAACCAGGAGGGGGTGCTGTAGGGGTTAAGTGTGCCCTAAGGGAGTGTTCTTACTGGGGGGGCGTAGATGTGCGTGTGACATCACTGATCGTTGTTCCCTAACATAGGGAACAGACTATCAGTGACAGCCACACTAGGAAGCACGTGGGAGAGGTTTGTTTACACTTAACTCTCCCTGTATTTCCTCTCTGTGACCCGATCGCGGGACACCGGCGGCGGTTGGGTCCGCGGGGACGGTCACGGAGGAGGGGATCGGGTCGCGATCGCGCCGCCACTGCGCGACCCGCAGCTGTGCTCTTAAAGGGGGACGTACATGTACGCCCTTGTGCCTAGCCGTGACATTTTGTCGACATATAACGGCGTGCGGCGGTCCTAAAGTGGTTGATAAGCTTTACTACTGAAAATCTAGGGAGAGAGGATTGGAGGGTGAATAGACTTCCCTGGAAGGCACTGGTGACATGGCATCTGTGAAGCTTGGGCTATGTCAACTAAGTGCTTCAATTACCAGCAAGTAGAAAAGTAAATGTACCTTTAAAAATCAATTGTTTTCTTCTTAATGACATCCCAAACATTTTGCTAATGCAGGGACTAAAGCGCATGGCAACAAAGTACCATGTGTTTTGGTGCAGCCCAATTTTTTTCACAAAGGTCAGGGACTTTTGCTCGTTTCTCTTATGAAGGAGCAAGATTAATGGGCTGCACTAAACGCGATATGGAAAAGCGCAAAAAATAGCACCATCCATTGCATCTGCTTGGTGTGAATGGAGACTTAAAGTGGATGTAAATCCTTCATACACCAGTGAAGTGAACAGCCTCAGATGATACACAGAGATTAACCAAATCTCCCTACAAAAGTTTTATATGTATATCTACTGTGTTCACATGTATATACTGTTTAGAAAGTTCAGATTTTGTTAGGAGATTTTCTCTTCCTGGTTAACAGAGTGTGATGTCTGAGAATACAGCCAAGATAGCCAACATTGCTGATTGGAGGAAAGGCACACACCCCCTCTCATCATAGGCAGAGACTCTCAGAGCAGTTTTGTAATAGGAGCTGCTCTCTGCTACTCTATTTTAGAAACCTCCTTTGACAAAAGATTCTGGCTACTTTTGTCTAAAAAGTAAAAAAAAAAAAAAAAATGTCAGGATTTCTCAGGCCGATTACAGAGGAACCGTTCAGAAGAGAGCTATAAGACTTAGCTCATTGAAAAGAGATAACAAAATACTGCATATATATGTGCCCAGCTCAAATTTCATGAATCGGGTGTACATCCACTTTAAATTGGTTTACCGTAATACATTCTATGCACTAAATTAAAAAACCTTCTATGCGGCTTGTTTTCAATTATGAATTATGCTGTCAATCTGCAATGAAAACCGCTCTAATGCCGTGTACACACGATCACTTTTTGGGATGTAAAAAACGTTGTTTTATCTCACGAAACAAAACGTTTTTCAAACATTTTAAAAAACGACGTTGCATACACACCATTGTTTTCTGAAAATGCTTTTGCAAAGCGCGGTTACGCAAGACACTTTTGACGGCACTCTGTTCCATTGAAGCTCCCGTCTCATAACTTGCTTCTGAGAATGCTTGGGTTTAAAAACTTTGTTTTAAACGTCGTTTTGCCCACACACGATCATTTTTTGTGAAACAAAAGACGATATTTTGAAAAACGACATAAAAAATACAATCATGTTAGAATTTATTTTTGGTCGTTTTTTTGAAGACATAAAACGACGTTTTGCCCACACACGATCATTTTAAATGACGTTTTTTAAAACGTCGTTTTATTTCATCACAAAAAACGACCGTGTGTACGCGGCATTAGGCATGTAAAAAAATTAAATAAATTGGACTGTAGAAAGAAAGATGCACACACACACACACACATAATCCTACTTATAGATTTTTCCATTTCCCTAATGGCGATCAGCCTCTTAGGCCCGAGCACTGCATCATGGGAGAAGGGTACATGTTTTTCCCCATATGAAAAAGTGCTTGGAGTTCAGCTAAGGTGAGTACAAGTCAGCCAGGAGGTGGGCTTTAAACTACATGTAAACCCAGTCTAAAATCTCATATCTTATCCTCTCTAATCTTCATTCTAGTAAAAATCTACAGTTTTAATTAATAGAAAACCTGATTATCCTGCTTTGAGGTTAACACATATCATGGTATGGGCAAACAATGCCCTGTCCCATGCATTTTCAGTGAATACTACAAGCAGCCCAGCCATGCTCCACTGTTGTCAGTACTAAAATGCAAATTGAAATACATTATAAAAAAAAAGCAAATGTTTATAATACAAAAACTAATTTTGGTATTTGCAGTAAAATTATTTTCTCGGGGTCCATTGATGGATGCAGGAAGTCATATATGGTCAAAATACACTGCCACCTACAGAAGCACTGAACACTGGCAAGCCAAAAAATTTGTGGGCCAGCCCTGGGTAACCAGTACTATACATAGCATATTGTGTAATCCTCAAACGAAAAAATTTCATACTTGCCTCCACTGTGCAGTTCGTTTTGCAGAGTGGCCCCGATCGTCCTCTTCTGGGGTCCCACAGGCGGCTGCCTCGGCTCCTCCAGCCAACTCCCTCTGGGAAGCTCTCTCCAAAAGGTGGTTACCTTGTGGGCACGCTTCCGTGTCATAGACTCCGCATCCATAGATGCCGAGCGCATGACTCGGTCCCGCCCCCGGCGGACGCGTCATTGGATTTGATTGACAGCAGCGGGAGCCAATCACGGATTAGCAGCAGGAGCTCACAACGGCTCACGTCTCCTAGGAGTAGGAACGTGTGTGCTATAGCTCCAGGCAGGTGTAGGAGGCAGGGTCTTATCTAGTCCAGCCCAGCCTCAGTGCAGCCCGCATCTGAATCTGGCCTTCTTCGACCTAGTTTCAGGCATTCAGTTCCCCTTGTCATTGCCATCTGCTCCCCTCTGACTGCAGTGAATCAGCTCTCCGGCTTCCCCTGGCTCCCTTCTTCACTCCAGGGAAGCTAACAGGTAAGAGCCATCCACTGGGATCGCTGGCGGCCGTCCTTTTCAGGACAGCCACAGCAACTACCCATGTCCTACGACTCTTCCCTGCTCGTTTTTTCCCTCCTCTGTGCCCCCACACCACCATCGCCATTCGAGGCATCCTCCCGCCACCTCCCCGCCGCAATTTCCGCCATCTCTCTTTTGTTTTGGACACCCGCACTAGCCTGTGCTGAATCGCGGAAAGACCGTGGCCTAACGCCGCTCCCCACACCCTGGAATCCCCACCGAACTATCCAGGAAACACCCCCTTACCCCAGAAGGACCGCCACTCTTCCCGGGCACCGTTTCAGTCCCCCCCCCCCGGCATCACCGATCCATCCAATTGTTAGCCCCTAGGCTGGATCCTGCTGCCTGATCGGCAGCCATCTTACTACACCCAGCAACAAGGGCACCTCTCATCCCCATTCCCCTTCCGTATCAACACAAACAGAAGCTTGATCCAGGGGTCACCCGATCGCCTCTCAAGGGGTCAGGAAGGAATTTTTTTGTCCCTGCCGGAGAATATTTTCCCAGCACGGCCAGGGTCTTTTTTTGCCTTCCTCTGGATCAAGCCTGGAGAGAGGATTCAGCTAATTCCTCTCAGTCACCCTTGAACCCCCCCCCCCGGTGTGTGGCGACCATGGCAAATCTGCAATATTCTGCAGAAACCATTTGGGGTCTGAGGCGATTCGCCGCAATACTGCCAGCCATCACCAAAAAAGCCTTAAGAATTGAGCGACTATTGAGAATCGATCGACTGTCAGATATTTCAGCCATTTACCCCAGCCTAAGCATGCTTTGATCAACACAAGATCGGCAGTAAAACACTGACTGGAAATCCGTGACTTTATTCTACAATGCGATCTAGACTGCCTCTTTATTACAGAAAGCTGGCTCACAGCCGACTAACACCATCGGATCTAGGAGGAACCGATCGGGAGTGCCATGACACAATCTCAAATTCCGTACGTTGATTGAACCGGTCACCGCACCAGGAAGTAAAACAGCAAATCCATTCGGGCAAAGAGGAGGACTGGCAAAGCATGCTTTGAAATCTGTCAGAAATCTGTCCGCTAGCCCAGAGCTCAAACGGTCCATTTTTCAGCGACATCACTAACACCAGTCCTTCAAAACCCTCTAATCCATCACCTTGCGATCACTAAACCAGTCCTTCAAAACCCTCTTCCATTCAAGGAAACCCTTACTCTGCAACTGCAAACAAATTCAAAGGAGATTGTCCACATTCTTCTGTGCTATAGGCCACCTGGCCCAAAATGACAGCTGCTACCATCATTGACGGAATTCATCTCCACTTACACCCTCAACAGCAAACACTAATTGCTGCTCGGGGATTTCAACCTCTGGGCCAACTCTGCACAAGACCCCGTTGCCGGCGCCTGTAATGACCACCTGGAAAAATTAGGGCTACAACAACTAGTATGTGGGCCAACACATGCTTGAGATCACACACTCGATCTTATTTTCAGACGAGATCGGGAAATAAAAATTTTGGAAAATGAACCGTTGCCATGGACAGATCACCATGCAATTAAATTCATTGGCCCAGATTCAGAGAGAATTGGATTCTCGTAGCGTATCAGAAATACACTACGCCGCCGTTTTTTACCTGGCTCTACGTGGAATCCAGGTAGATTTTGTCCAGTAAACGACGGCGGCGTAGTGTATTTCTCCCGTCGCAATCCATCTACACGAGTAGGGGGCGTGAAGGATTTAAAATAGGCGCGTTCCCGCGGCGATCGAACTGCGCATGCTCCGTTCGCAAATTTCCCGCCGTGCATTGCGCGAAATCACGTCGTTACGTCATTCGTTGTTTGAGTAGCGTCGTTTACGGACATTTCTATTCCCGAACGAGTTACGCTAAAAAAATAAAAAATTCAATTCGACGCGGGAACGACGGCCATACTTAACATGGGCTACGCACCGTTAGACCAGCAAAAAGCTGGTCTAACAGTACGTAAAAAAAAACAGACGTAAGCGATTGCGAAGACCGCTCGTATCTTCGTGGATCGCCGTAAAAACACATTTGCATATCCCGACGCATCAAAACGACGCAAACTCCTCCCACCGGCCGCAAAAATATCGCAGCGTAGATCCGAAGGCTTACGAAGACGTAAGCCTCTCGGATCGAAGCCCGAAGCCGCCGTATCATGGTTTGAGGATTCAAACTAGTGATACGGCGTGCAAAATTTGAAATTACTCCTGTCTAACACCAGTTAGACAGGCGTAATTGCTCTGTGAATCTGGGCCATTATTTCCAAAATCCCCCCCCTTAACAAAAACATCATAACCAGTGACAACACACCAGACTAGATGTCAGAAGAAGCTCTACTCAGAACTCTTCAAAACCACATTAAGGAAAAAAAAAAAAAAAATTCAACCGCATCATATGGCCGTAGAAACACTGAATGCCATAAACTTAGCCCTACTACAGTCAGCCGACTTAGTAGCGCCGAAACGTAAAACCCGCATCCGGAAAAACAACTCCAGCTGGTTTAACAACCAGCTGTCGTTACTGGAAAAGAAGCACTTCAGAGGAGAACCTTTCCATCTACAAGGCAACAACAAGAAAATACCACAAAGAAATCAGCAAAGCCAAGCAAAATTATTTTTCCAAGGCTATCAACAGCGCCCTGAACCGCCCCCGCGAACTCTTCAAGCTGGTCACTCAGACCATGAAACCAGGATGTCTTGAAGTCCCCAATTCGGACACCCAAGAATTTTGCAATGAATTATCGGATTACTTCGTTAATAAAATTAAGGGAATCCGGGAAAGCATTTAGCAAAACAATTAGCCCCTCAGCCCCCCCCCCCCCCGCAATTTTTCACACAATACCCACAGTAATTCACCACTATCAGGTAAGTTCACTCTGGAGCCATCACTATCTATGCCACAAAAATATCATTGGTACTTTGCGTAATAGCACAGCGCCAAATTATATCATCCCCACTAAACTGCTGAAGGAATGCGCCGACATCCTGGCACCTCCTATCACGCAGATTATAAACCAGTCTTTCAAGGAAGGCATAGTGCCCTCCCAGTTGAAAGAGGGCATAATCCAACCCATCCTGAAGAAACCCACCCTAGACCCCAAGGACCCACTCCACCGCCATCCCATTACAGGCCTAAATGTACTCTCAAAAGTAATGGAAAATGTAGTGATACAACAGCTGCAACAGCATCTAGATACCCACAAGCTACTTGATCTATTTTAAATCGGGTTTCCGTCACGGGACGACTCTCTCGAGGCCGCAGACGAAGGAGAATCTTGTCTTCTGGTTCTGTTGGACCTAAGCGCAGCCTTCGACACTGTCGACCACAAACTATTACTGACTCGGCTAGCTGAAGTAGCCAGAGTCACAGAATGCGATTTATCTTGGTTCTCTTTTTTGGAAAACTGATCGCAAACAGTGAAGTTAGGACCTTTCACTTCTGAGAAACGCACAGTATCGTGCAGAGTCCCTCAAGGATCACCTCTGTCGCAGGTGCCGTTTAACATCTATCTTCGTCCTCTTTTTGAAATTATCAGCAGCCAAAAACTGCTTTACCACTCATATACAGACGACACACAACTGTATTTCCGCATTGGCATCAAAAAGTATCACCACCTCAATCTAGAGACTTGCCTCTCTATGATAGAGAACTGGATGACAAAGAGTTATCTTAAACTCAACGGAGCAAAAACAGAACTTCTCCGGTTTCACGCCAAGCGTATGAATCAACTTGCAACAACATGGACACCCCCGCCCATTCTGGGCAAAATCATCACCACTAGCGCCAGAGTCAAAACTCTTGGGGTCATCTTCGACTCCTACATGACAATGGACGCACAAATAGGGTCAGTAGTCAGCGGATCTAACCATCTGCTGCGCCTACTACGCAGACTTACTCCTTTTATCCCCAAAGAAGACTTAGCGGTTGTGGTGGGAGCAATTGTAAACTCAAGATTGGACTATGCAAATTACCTTTACCTCGGACTTCCGAAGTACCAAATTGCTCGTCTGCAAGTCGTTCAAAACACGGCCGCCAGACTTGTGACTGGGAAAAAACCCTGGGAATCAATCTCACCTTCACTGAGAACCCTTCATTGGTTGCCAGTAAAAGACAGAATTGCCATTATCTATGCGAAAAAATAAAAGCTCATAAACCCAATCGCGTTCTGCGATCCACCAATCAAAATCTACTCCAGATACCGAAAGCCAACTACAAGTCCAAAGGAGAAAGAAGATTCGCGATCCAAAGTCCTAGACTATGGAACGCTTTACCAACCAGCCTTCTGTTGGAGGAGAACCACTTAGCATTCAGGAGAAAGATCAAGACTCATCACTTTTGATATCAAAGGATACAGGTACAGCAAATGCCCAGAGGCGATTTAGTTCACATGTGATGCGCTATTTAAGTTTTCATTCATCAATCTATCCAATCAATGCAGAGACTATGTGGAGAAGAGGACTCTGTGGACGAGCCGAGCAGGTGAACTGGGGGGCTGAGCGGGCTGCGATTGCCAGGTGTTTTTTCACCATAATGCATAGGATCTTTACAACCTTTTTAAGAGCAAAAATGTTACCTTCTTTCTCACCATTAAGAGGCACATGAAATAAGATACTGCTGAAAACTCAAAAAGCCAGGGGGATGCCCCAGCCAGCCATTGGCTGAAAACGCTGATCAGGAGTTGGTTAGGTTCTGGTTTACCAGCATGCTCGTCCAATAGAACCATGCTGAACCGACTGACATTGCCTGACATTCGGCCCAGTGTACTAGGCTTAAGGCTCCAGACATCAGATCTATTTGCTCTAACCAGGGTGTTGACCCTTTTTGTAATAGAATTAATTTTTTTGGTAAAAAAAGAGAAGATGTCCATCCTCCTAGGACTAAGGGTGCACCGAATTTTTGGCACCCAAAAGATATCGGCAGAAAATGGCCCTTTCAGCAATTTTCCAATAGAGAAATCTTGCCGATAATGGTGCCCCGCCCTCTGGTGCCGTCCAGTACGGGGGTGTCGTTCTGGAGCATCCCCGTCCAGTCCTCTCCTCCTCGACGAGGCGGCTGAAAGTGCTCTATGGAGGAAAGCTGTCAGCACACACAGACACCGCGTTAAGGAGCAGCTTCTCGGTATGATCAGCGGGAGGAGCATTATCAGTGTGTAGTGCCGCAGGGGTTAAGAGTGCAGGACTTGTTGTTTGACATGCTGTTAGAAACAGTGAGCCCACTCACTTCACTGAGCAGGCTCACTGTTTCCAACATCATGTCAAGCAACAAGTCCTGCACTCTTAACCCCCGCGGCACTGCACACTGATGATGCTCCTCCCGCTGATCATACCGAGTAGCTGCTCCTTAACGCAGTGTGTGTACCGAAAGCTTTCCTCCATAGATAGGCAAAGCCAAGAACACTGCTCTTGCCAATACTGTCCCCCTTACTGACATACTAAGGCAGGCTGCAAATGCTGGGCACTGGTAGGCTGCATTTAAAGGAACCTGGTGAGGCTGCATTGATCTCCTGTACCGCGTCCCCAGTCTCTGACCATCTCCCGTACCGCGTCCCCAGTCTCTGACCATCCCCTGTAACGCGTCCCCAGTCTCTGACCATCCCCTGTAACGCGTCCCCAGTCTCTGACCATCCCCTGTAACGCGTCCCCAGTCTCTGACCATCCCCTGTAACGCGTCCCCAGTCTCTGACCATCCCCTGTAACGCGTCCCCAGTCTCTGACCATCCCCTGTAACGCGTCCCCAGTCTCTGACCATCCCCTGTAACGCGTCCCCAGTCTCTAACCATCCCCTCTACCGCGTCCCCAGTCTCTGACCATCCCCTCTACCGCGTCCCCAGTCTCTGACCATCCCCTCTACCGCGTCCCCAGTCTCTGACCATCCCCTCTACCGCGTCCCCAGTCTCTGACCATCCCCTCTACCGCGTCCCCAGTCTCTGACCATCGCCTGTATAAAAAAACATTTTTTTAAACGGTCACATTCGATATCGGTGCTGTTTCGGTATCTGTTTTTGGCGTCGTGCATTTTAAATTTTCGGTATCAGCACCAAAAAAAAAAAAACATTAGGTGCATCCCTACATAGAACCCTAGCAAAAAAAGTGATGCATGCTGGGTAGAGGTGTTCAACCCTCTTGTAGGCAACAATAGTATAACTGTACTGTATATGTGTACCACAATGAAAGTGAAAGAAAGTGATTTAGCAAACTAAATCTCAGCAAATGAGATCTTATTAATTCTATTAAAGATAGACAGGCATTTTGTAAATTGGGGCACAGTTAAAATCTTCATGCAAAACACATTACATACAATGTGAAAAATTATTTTACCGTGATCGTTTCCTGCTGTTTCCAGGAGCGTATCCAACACGATAAGAACACGAGACTGCCCGGTCATCTTCTCGTCTCCTTTCTGATGACTGAGAAACTTTTCTTGGTGAACGTGAGCGAGATCTAAAATAATGAGAAGAAATAAATGGCATACAAAAACAAACCTTGAAAGTCAGGGGTCAGAATGCTAGACACTTGACAGATTTGGATATACGCTCATGAATATGGTCGGTTTCAGCGGGTTCAAAGTATCCATATGCAAAGATCTTGCATAGAACCTTGTGTCAGCGAGGCACAAGTCATCAACGCTCAGGTCACATATCAACTGTGTGCGTTTGGAACCAATTGCTACCATACCACCCAAATAAGATAAACACATTCTGAATAGGTACTAATGCATGGGTAATACCCTTTATGGCAATCTCTAAAAAAATAGGATCTTTAGGTACATGTAGTAAAATTCTTTTCTCTGTTTTTATTAAAGAACACAGAGGAGATTTTGAACATTTGCCAATTAGGTTAAATCTCCACCTTCAGAAGTAGGATGCTAGCCACAAAAGCAATCTGGTGGCTAAACCCCCACCTGCTAGCTCAGTCACAAAACAGTACATAGAATAACTGGCCACAGACACAACTAGAGTGCGGTGTCCATCAATGAAGTCAGAAAAAAAGCATTTAACAGTGAGTACAAAATATACAGAAGAAAACTATATTTTTGTTTTAGCGCATAGGCGTTAAGTGCAAAGAACTTAACTTCATAGCTTCGTCAGGTAACCATGGGGTTGATTTACTAAAGGCAAAACCACTTTGCACTACAAGTGCACTTGAAAGTGCAGTAGCTGTAGATCTGAGGGGAAAATCAAAATGAGGGAAAACTATGTTGATTTCCATCATCCAACCATGTGCAAGCAAAAAATGCTTTTTATTTTGCGTGCATGTCCCCCTCAGATCTACAGCAACTGTACTTACAAGTGCACTTGTAGTGCAAAGTGGAATTGCCTTTAGTAAATAAACCAACGCACCCTTGTAAAACCTTAAGGCCCCTTTCACACTGAGATGGAAGGTGTGGTGGCGCTATACAATTAGAATTGCGTCTGTATTCAGCCTCAAGCGGTGCGGTTTTAACCCCTGATAGCGGCCGAAAAAAAGGTTACCACCACCTGCAATGCGCCTCCGCAGGTTTAGCCGCGGTTTCCCATTGCTTTCAATGGGAATGAGCGGTGGAGGAGCGGTAAACACACCGCTCCAAAAGATGCTGCTAGCAGGACTTTTGGAGGGGTCCTGTTAGCACAACTCCAGTGTGAAAGCCCTCGGACTTTCACGCTGGAGAAACAGCAGCTGCTGCTTAGGGTCGGTTTGCAGGGCTATTTTTAGCGGAATAGCGCCTGCAAACCACCCCAGTGTGAAAGGCGCCTAACTGCACTCTGCAGTGTGCCAGGTTATTTTCTTTGTAAAAACAAATGAATGAAATCATGTTAATGTGTGCCCTCACCAACCTGATCATGTTCAAATGTTAATCAACACAAACATTTTATTTTCCCGTGTGGATCACAATGCTGTGGCAAGTTCTCCTAAAGTAAATGGCATACGTAGACATTACGTTTTAAACATTTATCAATGTTACATAGAAATGCCCCATTTTTGGTGTCAGGAGAACTAGTGCCCCAGGGGCCCACTGGTTTAGACTCAAGAAGAGTATTGAAAGACAATTTACAACACATACGTGGATGGGGGGTTACAGTGCAATGCTACCAAAATAAGGAAATTATAATCTTTTTTTTTTTTTGTGTTTTTGGAAAAAGAGCACCACGGAGGCCCTTTTTTCTTTTAACGTAATATTGGCATTGCTTTAGTGCAAAAGTAAATGCACTCCTGTGATGCAGAAGAGAAATATGACCAAAAAAAAGCAGAGGCTGAGCGGCCATGAGATCTCGTCGGCTGACATCACAGGGAGATCATGGCCCCCCTGCAGTATCCATCCTTTGGAGCTGCACAATGGGCACGAGTGATGTGACCGGCCTGAAAACAGCTCTAAATAGGCACTTGCAGCTCTCATTTTTCTAAAAGACTAATGCAGTGTGCGCTGCAAGGCTCTACTAGAGGATCTGCCAAAGATTGAGTTATATGGGTTAACAAACCCTTACTGTATAAGGTGTCATCTTTAGTTTTCAAACAAGTGAAAAGCCCTGTCTTCAGAACAAAAGGTTCACACTGCTTCAGTTATCAGAATGTGTATGCAGAGTAGAAAAACTGATTCCCTCAGGCATCAATTTTAAATTATATCATTTTAAAAGGCAGTCAAAAAGCAAGAAATTAACAGAATGGTTTAGCCCCTGGACAGGACATACAATTAATAATTTTTTACTAAAAAAAACAATATTGGTTAATACAGATAAAAGTAGGAAAGACACATATAAATCACTGTCTTCAGCCAAGAACACCGTATGAAATCACAATATTCTGTCCCATGACAACTCAGATCTAAGTTTCAGCAGTAACTATGGTTACATATACAACCATGTAGCTGGCAAGCAGTAAAGCAGATTTAAAACAGGAACTGTAATTAAAGTGATACTAAACACACACTGTTGAATTCACATTGTCCTTTATATATTTCTGTATATGGATGATGGCACCAAGTATTTTACAAAAAAAAAAAAAAAAAAAAAACAATCAAACAAAACAAAAAACACATCCAAGTACCTTTTTCCTAATTGATATACAGCAGTCGCATGATCCAGATCTTTCCCAGCCTGTCTGCAGGGAAACATAAGCAGGAGGAGCTTTTAGTCCTCTGCTGTTGGTCAAGTTAAAAAACAAACAACAGCCTTTGGGATACATAGTAAATTAATATCAATACTCAGTTAGAAATCATCATACAAATATATATATTAAATCAAATATTTTTGGCAATAACACAGGGTGGGCAGATTTCTGTAAAGACATTCCTCTCCAGCCTGTGTCTTAGAATAACAGGGAGGAGTAGCTGCCATCAACCAAGATGTAATATCCCACCCCCATTGTGTTTAGCTGGTTAGTGGGCAAGGAGGAGGGAGTAGGCTGTCACTTATCACTGTGTATATGCCCACATGTCTGACTCTATATTCACATGGGCTGCTCAGATGTGATAGGGACAAAATAGAAACCCACTGAAAACTGAGCATGTGGAATAGCTGCCAACACTGTTCTGCATTGGGGACATGAACATAAGGTGGAGATAGAGAACAGCAGGATCAACCAGAATATTTTTTACAGCATACAGAAAACAAATCCCATAGTGAATGAGTATGAACAGCATGTAATACACCATTTATTGTTTTTTTTATTTTTATGATGTGCGTTTAGTGACACTTTAAGGTAACTTGATTTGTGACATTTCTATGAACATTAACTCCTTTCTAATTTATACATCCCCAAGTTGTTTTTGATGCACTTTTTATTTGGACGACTTATTTTGTTGATTAAAAACAAAAAAACAAAAAAAAGCCTTGGAACCTGAATAAGTGTTGCACACTTCAAAGTACTTGCTTATAGCCCTGTCTGTATGTACTTTTTATATCGAGGACAGCTCAAAACATCTCAAAGATCATATTGTAGAAAGGTCTTACTGTAGTTGAAATAACTCAATGGTAGAGAAAAAATAAAATTACTTTTGCATAAGCCTGATCTGAAGCCTACCTGGAGCGTTTTACTGTTCTATAAGCTGTAGGAAGAGAATGCTTGACTTTTGAATGGGAACGGGATTTGGACTCATAATGAATCTTTGGAGAATGTGATCTGGAACGGGATCTTTTTTTCCGTTTCTTCTTCTTTTTTTCTCTTTCTGTTCGAGAGTATTCTTGAGTTGGAGACCTTGCTGTGATAGGATACTCTGTAGTAGGCACAATTGTATCTTCTGGTAAAAGTCCATAGTTCATGGTGCTCCCAACCTAAAAATTGGAAGAAAAAAGTTCAAATGAGAAGGCATTTCTCTCCTCAAAAAAATAACTAAAAAATACAACTTTTTGTAACAGATTCAAGCAATACCTTAAATACACACACACACACACACACACACACACACATTATATATATATATATATATTTACAAAGAAGCATTTTCACACAATTAATCCTTAGACCACTGCCTGATTTAAATCAATCCACTGAAGCACATAACCTGCTGCACATCTGGTATGCACTGAATGCATCCATTACTTTTGATAGGTGGATGTAAACAGACCCTTGTGTTTTTTGCAGGAATTCATAAATGCAGGAGCAGAAGATAAGAATATATATATTCAACAGAGAAGTGAATGACATCAATGAAGAACCAAATAAACAGGAAAGATTACATACAGATCGGGCCAAAGCAAAATGCAGTCTTTTTTGTGACCACAATCCACTGCAGCTGTCAGAGAGAATGAGACCTACAATACATGTTGACAACCATATCTAGAATATTTTCCTAATTGCAGGGTTGTTTTTGAATGGATTGGCTGCCTTACCAATGCCAATTTCTACAGCTGAACCAAGTAAATGTTTGTTAAAAAATTAAATCCTTCAAGTTAAAGGGGTTGTAAAGGTACGAGTTTTTTTACCTTCATGCATCCTATGCATGAAGGTAAAAAAACATCTAGCAGCACCGCCCCCCCCCGAGCCCCCGTTGTACTTACCTGACCGTTCGAATCTCCCAGGCGCGTCCACGTCGTCCTCTTCAGTTCCCAGCCTGGCCGTTGATTGGCTAGGCTGGGCGGATTGATAGCAGCGCAGCCATTGGCTAGCGCTGCTGTCAATCAGGGCGGATGACGCGGCGCGCTGGGGGGCGGAGCCGAGTGATACAGTCGGCGGCTATGGCCGCCGCTGTATCACAGGAGCGCGCTCGCAAAAGCTTTCCTCCATGCGAGCGCCCTCGCATGAAGAAGGAAAGCTTTTGCGAGGAGGAGCCCAGACAGCCGCCGAGGGACCCCAGAAGACAGGTTTCCGGGCCACTCTGTGCAAAACGAACTGCACAGTGGAGGTAAGTATCACATGTTTGTTATTTTTTTCAAAAAATATCCCTGACTTTAGTGACCCTTTAAGCCAAGTACTAAAGTAAGTAGCTTTTACAGCCCATTCAAACGTGCCTGTGTTTTTACCAGGAGTATTTTCCACTAAAAAAAGGAACGCATCAAATCATGTTGTAATGCACATCAATAAACAGACCGGTTAGAACATGCACAAGCAAGCTTTAATGGCACCACACGGTTTCTATTAATTTCAATGGAAAAACAGACTCCCAACAAAAGCCCACAAAAAAGAATGCAAACTGAATATACAAATATTTTCTGAAACAAATGTGGACCACTGCTCAAAACACTGGCCTTGCGTGGATTACATGTGCTAACCCTTTTACTGTGTTCAAAATATACTTATGTGGTAAAGCCTTCATTTAGGTCTTTTGCACATGGAAGCTTCAGCTGGTTTAATGTAAATGTCAGCATTCTTCCCATTCCCCAGGCACGGTGTACAGTCTCCCACAGACATGAAATGCTGGGAGTGGCTGTACTCCGGTGTATACAGCCATGCTGTCATAAATAGAGTTGCTGCCATTGTACCTGACCCTTTGTATCCCCCCTATCCCGCCAATGATGACAATGGGTAGATCAGCTACTGGAACACAGTGAACTACAGGAGTACCAATACGCATCCTTCAAATCAAAGTGAAAGGTCTAGAATTAAAAGCCAAAAAATGCTAAAATTGGCAAAACAACCTCCATATTCTGGGCCTACCTTAGGGAGCAGAGGGCCAGGATCCACTTTCAAAATCTTACAGGATACCAGAAACCAGAGGCCTACCATGTGCTCCACCACGCATCCTTCTCTTTCATCCCTTGAATTTTCTAAATCGAGATCTAGTTCTGAGGGGCCAGGAAACGGGATACTCTCTGCTTTGACAACGCTAGGTCTTCTTGTCAGTATATACCAGACTTAAAGAATATGTAAAGCCAACATTTTACATTCTGGATGTGTGCCTGATGTATCATGTACTTGTATGAAAAAGTATCCTGACCTCTTTGTATTGCTTCCTTTAGATGAAATCCCTGGTGCCCTTGGCAGTCCCTCTGCTCTGCTGTCAAAAACTGACCACATTAGGCATTAGAGCGCAGCGCAATCAAATTTCAATCTGTGCTGAGAACTTAGCCTGCTCTCCTCCATTGACCAGACTCGTCCCGACACAACATAAATTGTAGTTCAATTCAACGTGTCTGCCATATATGGAATACAGGAACTAATGAATGGCTTTGATGCCTTCTTTTCGCACCTCTTTGCCTACTTCCTTACTACTCTTTATCCCAACCTTCTTTCAAGCATTTCCTTCCTATCTCTTCTCTCCAATTCTCCCTGAAGAATAGATGCTTTACACTGTAGTCCCTAGAGCAAGACCACCTGCTCACCATCGCCTATATAACGCGTAACCACTTCAGCCCCAGAAGGTTTTACCCCCTTGCTGCCCAGGCGAAATTTCAGCTTTCAGCACTGCGTCGCTTTAACTGACAATTGCGCGATCGTGGGCCGTGGCTCCCAAACAAAATTGGTGTCCTTTTTTCCCCACAAATAGAGCTTTCTTTTGGTGGTATTTGAACACCTCTGCGGTTTTTATTTTTTGCGCTATAAACAAAAATAGAGCGACAATTTTGAAAAAAAATAAATTCCTCAGTTTAGGCCGATACGTATTCTTCTACATATTTTTGGGAAAAATAATTGCAATAAGCGTTTATCGATTGGTTTGCGCAAAATTTATAGCGGTTACAAAATAGGGGATAGTTTTATGGCATTTTTATTAATATTTGTTTTTTTACTAGTAATGGCGGCGATCTGCATTTTTTTATTGGGACTGCGACATTATGGCGGACACATCGGACACTTTTGGGACCAATCACATTCATACAGTGAACAGTGCTATAAATATGCACTGTATAAATGTGACTGGCAGGGAAGGGGTTAACCACTAGGGGGCGGGGAAGGGGTTAAATGTGTAGCCTAGTTTGTGTTCTAACTGTAGGGGGAGGGGGGTGACCGATTGTGTCCCTATGTACAAGGGACACAGATCGGTCTCCTCTCTCCCTAAAGGACGTGGAGCTCTGTGTTTACACACAAAGCTCCACGTCCCTGTTCAGTTACTGGGCAATCACAGGTGCCCGGCGGCGATCGTTGTCGCCGGGCACATGCACCGTGATCCCAGCAAAGCGGCGGGTGCACGCGTGCGCCCCCCTAGCGGCTTTAAAAGACAGGTCATATGATGTCCTGTCAGAACAATGGAGACTTCCTTCCTATTATGTGCTATAAAACAGACATTGCAATAATTACTTTCTTATGTATACATCTGGCATAGTTTCATGTATGATATTCATATATGCATGTGCCTGTATACTGCAAGTGCCAAATTTGTAAGCCATAATTCTGAAAAGCTTAATAACATTTACCTTAAAAAAAAAAAGAAGGAAACTAACTCATTGAGGCACACCTGGAAACACTACATCATGGTTCTACTGTAGCTTGGACACAATAAATAAAAGAAAAATAAAAGCAGTTTAACCTACAATGTGGTAAAAATATTACATTGAGGTAGCAGTGTACTTAACTGCTTTAATGACACCACTTTAATGTCAGAAAAAATTTTCAAATTGAGTTTTGAGTTCATTTTCCCGAAAGAACTGGCTTTCTTTTTGCCTCATCCATCAGTTCTTTTCAAGAGCACACACAAAATCAATAGAAGGCAGAATACATTTTAGAGGGTTGTCGTGGTTGTTCCTAATTGCTATGAGTATCAACGATTCTGATGAGCCAGGTGAGGACACAAATTATACTCAAACCTCACACACTGAATATATCCAAGCCAATCCTCATTAAGCGGATGCGATGCACAATAAATTCAAGGAGAAAACATTTCTGACACAGCAAAACCGATTGTTCTGTGTATATAGAAAATCAGTCACATAATACAAAGTTATTATTGCTTGAATATTTAAGTGCACTAAAACTGCTTTGTTTTGATGAAGGTTGCACTTCAGTATTCACATGTACACAAAAAAAAAAAAAAAAAAACTGACAAAAAAAAGTGTGAATTATCTTACAACATGTACACCAGAGCAAACCATCAGCTAAGGAGGGGCAAAAAATATGTCCCTTTTTTGAAACTATGAAAAGATGTTTGTGCTTACAGTGACACTATCACAAAAATTAAACTGATTGTAAAGGCTTGTTTAGAAAAAAAAAACACAAACACAAACATACATGTTATACTTGCCTGCTCTGAGCAGTTGGTTTTGCACAGACCAGCATGGATTCTCCTCCTCTCAGGTCCCTCTTTGCTGTTCCTAGTCCCTCCCTCCTTTTAGTGCCCCTCAGCCAGCAGCTTCCTACAGGGGCACCCAAGCAGAGTCAGAGCTCTGTATCCATTCAGACACAGAGCCCTGCCCAAGCCCCCTCTATCCCGTTTGGCTGACTGACTTTGATTGACAGCCAAGGTAGCCAATGGCACCGCTGCTCTGTCTCAGCCAATTAGGAGTAGTGTCCTGGGTGGCTGAGGGGATCGTGGACATGGCTGGAGTGAAGGGGGTCAGGTAGGTAATTAGGGGGGGGGGCTACTACACACAGGTTTTTTTTATCTTAATGCATAAAATGCATTAAGATAAAAAAACTTCTGCCTTTACAACTCCTTTAACCACTTGCCTACTGTGCACCTACACCCCCCCTTCCTGACCAGACAAAATTTTAGCTTCCGGCACTGCGTCGATTTAACCGACAATTGCGTGGTCGTGCGATGCGGCTCCCAAACAAAATTGGCGTCCTTTTATCCCCACAAATAGAGCTTTCTTTTGGTGGTATTTGATAGCCTGTGCGGTTTTTATTTTTTGGGCTATAAACAAAAAAAAGAGCGTACATTTAAAAAAAAAAAACACACAATATTTTTTGCTTTTTGCTATAATAAATATCCCATTTAAAAAAAAAAAAAAAAATGTATCTCAGTTTAGGCCAATACGTATTCTACATATTTTTGGTAAAAATAAATAAAAAAAATAAAAATCGCAATAACCGTATAGTGACTGGTTTGCGCAAAAGTTATATTGCCTACAAAATAGGGGACATAATTTTTTTTTACTAGGAATGGCGGCGATCTGCGTTTATTTTTTCGAGATTGTGACATTATAGCAGGCACATCGGACACTTTTGACACATTTTTGGGACCATTCACATTTAATACAGTGAATAATGCTATAAATATGCATTGATTACTGTATAAATGTGACTGGCAGGGAAGGGGTTAAATGTGTGTCCTAAGTAGTGTTCTAACTGTAGAGGGAGGGGGGTGACTGGGGGAGGTGACCGATTGTGTCCCTTTGTACAAGTCAACACTCCTGGGAGTGCTGATCTCCTCTGTCTTAGTGCACTCCTTGGTTCCCTCCTCCCGACATCTATTTAACTAGTGATGCAAAGGTGGAAGGAACCACTGAGCGCTGAATGGGTCAGAGTAGATCCACACTTTTGAAAGTGTCACAGAAGGCTCTTCAGGGGACAATTCCTCATTATGCATCTGAAATTGCACTAGTGTGAATGGAACCTAAAACTTTTTTCTTGAACAACCAGCTGATAAAGCAAAAGTACAGAATGTTCCCACTCCCTTCTTAATAGTGGTATGCAACATACAACATTCAGCCATTCTGTGCCTTTCAGTGAGGTACAAGCCATTAAGGAAAAGACCATTAGATATTAGTTAAAACGCCACAAATGGGACTCCAATTAAGAAAAAAAAGTCTATTTGTCATCTGGATTGAAGTTACATAACATTTGGCTCAAAGGAAAAATTTGTTGCACTGAATGTCAAAAAAATTCTAAAGCCGCCTTTTCACGTTGTAAGGTTAATGGAATGCGTACAATCCTATTTTTTTTAGTTCAACATATCGTCATAAAAAAGGTCAATGGCTTTAAATCTGATTGTTTTTGTTGGTATATGTTTAGGCTTGAAGACCAGTATGAAGCAAAACTGTGGTTGATAGATATGTTTTCTATCATGAGCACAGAGGGTTATGCTAGAATAACCCATGGCACCCCAAGGACTGATCCACACCAAAGCCTCCCAGGCAGCCATCCAGGTAAGCCTAGCCTCTGCACACCACCTAGGTTGCCAAATAGGGGCAGAAAAACAAAACCCACCAAAGCAAGATGCAGGGATGCCCCAGAAAGGAAATCCAAGACATCTACTCCCACCACCTGTGGGAGGAGAGCCTCATCTGATTGAGATGGGTGAGAGGTATTCAGGGACACCTTCCTCAAATAGAGTGATCAAAAAACAACAAACTGGGAATGCTGTGCTTGGTGTCTGGAGGTTGCAGGAAACACAAAAACTGAGGGGCAGCCTTTCAAACTTCTCTATCCTTGTGTGTACCTGTAGGAGGTGAAGCCTCCCACTCATGTGACTGTCTTGGATGACGACTGAGAAAAGATATTAGTTTATCCAGTTCATGTGCATGTGTAGGAGTTTGAATTTCTAAGAATTTCCATACCCCTGTATAAAATGCTTGCAGAGCAAGCCATCTAAAGTTTTTCTAATTCATCAACACTCAGCTAACACCATTACCTGTTGGAGAGTTCCACAAAATCACTGCTCTAACAGTAAATTACTCTTCATGAAATTTAAAGTGGTACTGAACCCAAGAAAAACTGTAAAGTGATTGTAAAGTCTCGTTTTTTATCCTATAACAAACATGTTATACTTACCTACTATTGCAGTGGATTTGCAAAGAGCAGCCCCGATCATCCTCTTTTTAGTGATTTTCACCAGAAACCTATTTTTCTACCTTCTTTTTTGCAATTAGCTGTAGTCAAGCCTATGAAAAATCTAGGTGGCGTCTTAAAAATAAAAAAAGATTGCAGCAGTAAGAAGTGGGTCTCCTAACACAGGCATATAGGCTTCTGCTCATCATCTTCGGCAAGCAACCTTCAACACGATGAAAGGTTAAATTTAGCTTATTTTGTATGACAAACTACAATTCCCTAGCAATCATGGTAGACAAATTATTTTGTGATTTGCAACAGTGTCCATTTAATAATCTACATCCCTCACAATTGCTCTGGAAACAAACACTAAATATACAGATTGGTTCAACAAACATTTGGCACAGTGAAAAGCAATAAGACATGCCTGACAGCCTAACTGCTAAATAAAACACTGAATGCACGGTGCCAGTCATGTTGTATTACTAGGGAGATTTTTCCTTGAGCATTCAAAGTAAAACAATTGGGCCCTCAAACAGGTTCTTGTCAGAATATGGAGAAGTTTAGCATGTTAAAATCTTACACAGGCTTTTTACTCAAATTGATACTACATTTTTTTTTAACTTGTCATACTTACCTGCTCTGTGCAATAATAACATTTCTGTCTCTTAATCCCATCCCGATATACATATAGTAAGAACAATTTTCCTCAGAAAGTGGGTTTTTACCATGGATCACAGATAGACATACGTGTAGAAAAAATATGAAAGTATTTATTAACAAGAATGAACAACTATTACATGGTGAAACATACAATACAAACAAAGATTGGTAACTTAACTTGTACATGAAAAAACTATTGTTAAAAGACTAACTTAGAACCAAAGCCCAGAAGCTGTCAAAACGACAGACCATCAAACGCGTTTCAAAAAAACACTCATGTTTTATATCTTCTTCAGGGACGGAACTTAGCTTAGTATTTTCAAAGCTGAAAGTTGGATCCTTGCTATAAGCATTTCACCAAGCAGTGTGCGATAATTCAATTAAAGATTAGAAAATCAGAGGATGAAATCCATCCACTGTCGATTAGAGCCACGCTGAGCCCCAACAGGAGCCAAGATCAGTTTAGATCCTTTAGATGAGGATACATTTATGGCTCTTCTTCATCTTGCTTTACCAAGAATCAAGATTAGTATTGATTATGCCATACAAGGCTGATCTTTTAACAAATCTTTTTCAATCAAGTCTTTTTTTTGATCACTATTAGACTTTTGAAAGTACATCAACAATCTAAGATTTCTATCCACCATCTTTGGGGGAGCACCTAATTGCATGGCATTTTGACCGCCCCATGCGCCTGGATTTTATCCTCTAATTTTCTAATCGTTAATTGAATTATCGCACACTGCTTGGTGGAACACTTATGGATCCAACTTTCAGCTTTGAATATACTAAGCCCGGTTCAGTCCCTGAAGAAGATATAAACCTTGAGTGTTTTTTGAAATGTGTTGGTTGGTCTGTCGTTTGGACAGCTTCTGGGCTTGGGTTCTTAGTTGGTCTTTTAAAAATAGTTTTTTCATGTTGAGTTTTACCAATTTTTTGTCTGTATTGTATGTTTCACCATGTAATAGTTGTTCATTCATGTTAATAAAAACTTTCATATTTTTTCTACACCCATCTATCTGTGATCCATGTTAAAATCCCACTTTGAGGAAAATTGTTCTCACTATACCTTATTTTTAGGATGCAAAGGATTGGGACAAAAAAAATAAATACAAATGGAACACAATTGATGTGGGGAAAAAAAAAGTGAAGTGAAGGATTGGAAAAGGCTACTTGCAGAAAAGCGCAGCCAACCCCGACAACCTGAAGCCAAGGTAATGGCAATAAAAAAAATAAAAAAAACCTTGGATGTAAGGAGTTTAAAGGACATAAAAGCTTCACTTGTGGTGTGAATGAAAAGGTGTAATATTAATCATGTACAGGTTAATGGTCAGAGGAAATAATCTGTCCCTTCTGCAGACTGGGTTGGAGAGCCCCTTCACTTGGGACAGAAATATTCAAAAGTATCCCTTGACCACTTGCCCACCGAGTCTGTTTTTCAGATTCGGTGTTTACGAGACTAAAACAGTTTTTTTTTGCTAGAAAATTACTTAAACCCCCAAACATTATATATATTTTTTTCTAACACCCTAGAGAATAAAATGGCAGTCATTGCAATACTTTTTGTCACACCGCATTTGCGCAGCGGTCTTACAAGCGCACTTTTTTTAAATATAAAAAAATAAGACAACAATAAATTTGGCCCAATTTTTTTATATATTGTGAAAGATAATGTTACGCCGAGTAAAATGACACGCTTAAAAATTGCGCCCGCTCGTGGCATGGCGTCAAACTTTCACCCTTAAAAATTTCGATAGGCGACGTTTAAAAAATTCTACAGGTTGCATTTTTTGAGATACAGAGAAGGTCTAGGGCTCGAATTATTGCTCTCGCTCCAACGATCGCGGCGATACCTC
This sequence comes from Rana kukunoris, assembly GCA_029574335.1. Taxonomy (NCBI): domain Eukaryota; kingdom Metazoa; phylum Chordata; class Amphibia; order Anura; family Ranidae; genus Rana; species Rana kukunoris. The sequence goes on along the minus strand of CM056049.1, from coordinate 209,814,212 downwards.
ACTTGTGTGGTTTGAACACCGTTTTCATATGCGGGCGCTACTTGTGTGGTTTGAACACCGTTTTCATATGCGGGCGCTACTCGCGTATGCGTTTGCTTCTGTGCGCGAGCTCGTCGGGATGGGGCGTTTTAAATTTTATTTTTTTGTTATCTTATTTATTTTAAATTAGTTTATAATTTTATACACCGAAAAAAAAAAAAAGTGATCACTTTTATTCCTATTACAAGGAATGTAAACATCCCTTGTAATAGAAAAAAAGCATGACAGGTCCTCTTAAATATGAGATCTGGGGTCAAAAAGACCTCAGATCTCATATTTAGGCTTAAATGCAAAAAAAAAAAAAAATAATGTCAAATGTCATTTTTTCAAATAACAAAAAAAATAAATGTCTCTTTTTAAGACGCTGGGCGGGACTGACGTTTTGATGTCACTTCCGCCCAGCAGAGCTCTGGGAACGGGTGGGGGCGATTTTTCCCTCACTCGTATCCCCGCTGAGGAGCCGAACAGACCCGATCGCCTCCGCCGCTACCGACGGCAACGGTAAGCGGCAGAGGGCACGGGAGAGCGGCGGGAGGGGGCCTCTCCCGCCACCGATAATGGCGATCTCGTGGCGAATCCGCCGCGGACACCGCCGTTATCATTAACAGAACCGGCCCAAGAAGAGATGGATATCTCGGTTGTGACAGCAGCTTTAAAAGCATGACGTATTTTGGCAATGGGCCGGTTGTCAAGTGGTTAAGAAATCTATGAAGATAAATTCATTCCATCTTTTTAACCTGCTCCCATTGTGTGCATTCCCATTAAGTCACCTATTGTTTCTGTCTGGTGGCTAACTATTGGAGGCATCTATGGCCTGCACAGGTAAAACAATTCTTGTGACACTTTGAAGACAGCCTTTTAACAAGGAATTCGACTCTTCAGGTTTCTGGAATAGAACAGACAAAACTGAGATCTGTCCTGCTGCAGTCATGAGCTTGCTGTCAATTTTTTTTTTTTTTAGCTGGGGATTAGGAAAAATTATTTGGGCAGCTGTAGAGCGATCAATAACTGTAGTGGGAAGGACATTATACAGTGTTTGTGCAACACTGTACCCAAATTCATTTTATATAATTTTTTGGGACAGCTTTTTAACACTTCTTTAATCACTTGCCGACCAGCCGCCGCAGTTATACGGCGGCAGGTCGGCACGGGTGCGCGAGAGCCCGTAGCTCTACGTCGCGCCTTTCGCGGCCACTAGGGGGCGCGTGCGCGCCGCCGGCGGCCCGCGCCCCCCGCTCGCCCCCGAGTCCCGTGCGTGTGCCCGGCGGGCGCGATCGCCGCCGGGCACACGCGATCGCTCGTTACAGAGCGGGGAACGGGAGCTGTGTGTGAAAACACACAGCGCTCGTTCCTGTCAGCGGTGGAAACGCTGATTTTCTGTTCATACAATGTATGAACAGAAGATCAGTGATTTCCCCTAGTGAGTCCACCCCCCCCATACAGTTAGAACACAAATAGGAACACACTTAACCCCTTCCCCGCCCCCTAGTGTTAACCCCTTCACTGCCAATGGCATTTTTATAGTAATCCAATGCATTTTTATAGCATTGATCGCTAAAAAAATGCCAATGGTCCCAAAAATGTGTCAAAAGTGTCCGAAGTGTCCGCCATAATATCGCAGTACCGAAAAAAAACGCTGATCGCCGCCATTACTAGTAAAAAAAAAAATAATAAAAATGCCATAAAACTACCCCCTATTTTGTAAACGCTATAACTTTTGCGCAAACCAATCAATAAACGCTAATTGCGATTTTTTTTACGAAAAATATGTAGAAGAATACATATCGGCCTAAACTGAGGAAAAAATATTTTTTTTTATATATATTTTTGGGGATATTTATTATAGAAAAAAGAAAAAAATATTGCATTTTTTTCAAAATAGTCGCTCTGTTTTTGTTTATAGCGCAAAAAATAAAAACCGCAGAGATGATCAAATACCACCAAAAGAAAGCTCTATTTGTGGGAAAAAAAGGACGCCAATTTTGTTTGGGAGCCACGTCGCACGACCGCGCAATTGTCAGTTAAAGCGACGCAGTGCCGAATCTCAAAAAGTGCTCTGGTCTTTGGACAGCAATATGGTCCGGGGCTGAAGTGGTTAATGGTATATAATAAATAGGGATTTTTTTTTACTATAGAAAGGAAAATTATCAAATGATTTGGAACGAAAAACCCTATTCCTCCTACTTTCTGTTACAAAACACATAAAATAAAAATGGCAGCACGGTACAAAAACTCACAAAATTATACGTTTTTGGAAAGTCCAAGGTTATTTCAGCAAGGGATCAGCTACTTAAGAAAAATGATGGGCGGCTGTAGAGCAATATCTGTGGTGGAAGAACAATATTTTGTGCTTGTGTGCTTGTGTGCTTTAAAATTCTTTAGTGAATTCCTGAAAAAGTGTTTAACAAACAAGTGGGTAAATATTGTGCGACATAAAAAATTATGACTGCCACAATTTTATTCTATAGGTCCCCTGTTTTCATAACATAATTGTTTGGGATTTCTAAGCAATTTTATTCAAATTTTTTAAGTGGTGAAAATACTTTGAGGTGAGCCAAATCTGTATACATCACTTCCTGCATGTCACGGTGCAATGGAAATTATCTTTCAACAGCTGCCAGGAACCAACTTTAAAGGACTTTAGGAGAAGCAGATTCTGACACTGGTAACTTCAGGTCATTGCTAAGAAGAAAACTATTGTCTTTTGAGACAGACCCAAACCCTGAAATTCCTTCTGGGAGGACTTACCTACAGCAAATACCTGATCCTAACAGCCACTCTTCCTTTCCTGGAAAATTTTCCTCCAATGACTCGCCCTTTGCAAAAGGGGGAGGGGAGTGCCTACTGTTGCATTCCAGGTATTGCAAACCAATGAGCACCCTTAAGAGCAGATCACACAAACCAGAAATGGCTAAAGAAAATTCCTTCACATGACAAAAAAGGAAGATGAGGATTGCGCTCCTAAAACTGTAGAAACTAGACAATTGCATGGATTGCAAACTAAAAGGGCTCATCAGGGAGCCACTGCAAGGCAAACTGTGCAGGAAATTCCATCTATTGGGTGGGAGCCCACCCAATGGTGGCAGCTTTCACAATATACAGAGCCACTTAAATTGGCTCAGTACACAAGGTCTATGAGCTTCCATTAACCACTTAAGGACCGCCTACTGCACATTTACGTCGGCAGAATGGCACGGCTGGGCACATCAACGTATATATACGTTGATTTTAGTACCCAGCCGTGGGTCGCGGGCGCGCGCCCGCGACCCGGTCCGAAGCTCCGGGACCGCAGGATTCGCGGACCCGATCGCCGCTGGAGTGCGGCGATCCGTCCCTGGAGCGGAAGAACGGGGAGAGCCGTGTGTACACACGCCTTCCCCGTGCTTCTCTGTGGCCGCAGCATCGATCGCGTCATCCCTGTAATAGGGGGACGCGATCGATGACGTCACACCTACAGCCACACCCCCCTACAGTTGTAAACAAACACACTAGGTCTCACATCCCCTACAGCGCCACCTGTGGTTAACTCCCAAACTGCAGCTGTCATTTCCACAGTAAACAATGCAATTTAAATGCATTTTTTGCTGTGAAAATGACAATTGTCCCAAAAATGTGTCAAAATTGTCCGAAGTGTCCGCCATATTGTCGCAGTCACGAAAAAAATCGCTGATCGCCGCTATTAGTAGTAAAAAAAAAATAATTAATTAAAAATGCAATAAAACTATCCCTTATTTTGTAAACGCTATAAATTTTGCGAAAACCGACCGATAAACGCTTATTGCGATTTTTTTTACCAAAAATACGTAGAAGAATACGTATCGGCCTAAACTGAGGAAAAAAAATGTTTTTTTATATATTTTTGGGGGATATTTATTATAGCAAAAAGTAAAAAATATTGCATTTTTTTTTAAATTGTCGCTCTATTTTTGTTAATAGCGCAAAAAATAAAAACCACAGAGGTGATCAAATACCACCAAAAGAAAGCTCTATTTGTGGGAAAAAAAGGACGCCAATTTTGTTTGGGAGCCACGTCGCACGACCGCGCAATGGTCAGTTAAAACGAAGCAGTGCCGAATCGCAAAAAGGGGCAAGGTCCTTTACCTACATTTTGGTCCGGGTCTTAAGTGGTTAAAGAATGGTCAACCACCAGTGCTTTTCGCCAATACTGTTTATAAGTGGCACTGGGCAAACAGTCAAAACACTTATTCATAAAAAGTATGGCAGCAGTGAAGTGGATAAATGATGAAGCCTGCATCATATCATATACTCAATAGGTTACAAAACTGATATTTACCACGTTTTCTTGGCATTTTTTATATTATCTTCCAGTTTGTTTAAAAAAAAAAAAAAAACACAACAGTACACAACCACAGTTTACCAACTCAAATTGGATTTTCTTCCCCTTTCTCATCATAAAATCCCATTCACTGATGGACACACCACTTCTAGTCTTGACCACTAGGCTACATTGCGGCACTAGGAAGAAAAAACACAGAAACACCAATGGGCAGTCCTAGCTGGTCTAATTTCCTTTTCTGGTATATGGCAAGCCAGTTAGTCACAAAGTAGTAAAAGGAAAAAAGAACCAAAACTAGAGAGGTCTGTGTTGCGTTTGTCAATGAACTCAGATTTTTGCGTCTAGCATTTTGCGGCTAGCAAAAAAAAAAAAAAAAATTCTTACATTCAATGACAGACACAGCTCTTCTAGTCATGCCATTGGGATGCCCCAAAGCAGTGCCTAAATGAGAAGTGGAAAACAGGAGCCCAACAGGCAAAAGCAGAGGCTAAAAAACAGCAACACCACATTACCATCACCTTACACCAGAAGTGAAAACAAGTAGACAACTGCCACCTACAAAACCACGTAGCTAAACCTATCATACGAAGATGCCAACACATCAATTCCAACAGAATGCGACAGAAAGACCAGCCAGAAGCCAAAGAGGGACAGCAGGGCAATGCCCAAGAAAAAAATGGATGGTCGTTGCCCACCATAGCCCTGCTTGTCAGAATTCAACATACAAGGGCCAATGCACCAAGGCAAGATGGTGGGCACACAGCCTGCACAGCAACCACCCACAGCTGTCCAACCCACTAGAAAGAATACGACAGGCTTACCAGGTGAAAAGGAAAAAAATACAAGGCAATGCCCTCAAACAAAATGGTGATCACCATATCCCACTCAACTAGGCCTCAGGCCATGGCCCAAAGTACCGGCAGACCCGACCGCGTGGTGAACACACCCGTGGAAGGGCCCCATCAGTGAAGAAATCCTGACTTAGACAGCCAGGAGATACCCTGCTGTCACCGAAAAGACAGACCATCTTCAAGGTGCATGGTAGAAAACCACAAAGTACACTCCGTGTAGACACTGGGTACACATCAACACAAACAGGGAAGTGCAATGCACAAACCAGCAGCCAACGGAACCCCACCAACCAAAATCGAGGGGCTATCCTCCCAGCCAACCACAAATGCAAGGGAAAGTCGAGAGATATGTCTCAGGTGAGCCTCGAGGAGTAACCGCAGCCCGCCACAATGCCCAAGGGAGGTGGGCAGCTACTTGCCAGTCCAGTGAAGGTAGTGGGTAACACTCCAAAAACCAATTTGCCTCCCACAGGGGGCTGTTGGTCAGGGAAACACTCACATGGACGTCAATTGCCCCGTCACATGTATCCCTGTGAGATGTTTAAAGAGCAGGTCTCAGGCAAGGATGGGGCTGTAGCGCCCACCAGCATGTAGATTAAAGTGAATGTAAACCCAATTCATGAAATTTGAGCTGGGCACATATATCCGCAGTGCTCAGTTATCTCTCTTCAAAGCCCTATATCCCATAGCTTTTTTCCCGCTGCATTCTTCTGTTATCAGCACGATAAGTTCTCCGTCACATATGATAAAAACAGCCAGAGTGTTGTGATGGGGAGGATGTTATAAATAGATTAGCACAGAGTTGAACAATACAATGAACAGAGCTGAAAGTCACTACCTATAAGAAGAGAGGTGTGGGTGTGTGTGTGTGCGATTCCTCCAATCAGCTGTCTTGGCTACAGTCTTAACCAGCAAGAAAAAAAAATCTGCTGCTTACACGAAGGAGCACTTTCTAAAGAATATATACAGATGATGACAGTCGATCTACGTGCAAGACCTATTGCATTGAGATTGGTTTCATCTCTGTGTATTATCCAAGGTTGTTCACTTCACTGACTATATGTGAGAGTATACATCCACTTTAATGTTTGTGTGCACTCGCTGCCCAAGACCCTGATTAGGGATAAGCCCTGGCGTGTTCGCACAGTCCGCGTGCAGAGCCCGCCAGGAAGTCTGCACGGCGCTGCGCTAATCACAGGCAGGAAGACATTTCCCAATCTCTGCAGCCGAGCATCGGGAATATGTGTTCCTGCCTGTGAATAGCGCAGTGCCGTGCAGACTTCCTGGCGGGCTCTGCACGTGGACTGTGCAAACATGACGGAGCGCATCCCTAATCCCGATTATGCAGTCTGTCCCCCAGCCCAGCTGTTGATTGAAGATCGACGAGGGGAGAAAAAAAAAAAGTTATGCAACAGCAGGTTCCAGCAGGGAGCCAGGTCATCACTCCTAAAACACCAGGTAAAAATAACAGACTTTCTTATAGCCGAGAGTAGGTTTATACCAGCCAGGACATCCCACAGGCGGTGCTGTGTTCTTTTTTGCCTAGTGTACTACTCCTGTAGGTGGCGCTAAATAACCCAAGGCTATAAGGATTGTGTCCGACAATGAACGCAAGAGAAACCAACAATTTCAATAGTGGCAAGAACTGTGGCACACACATGCTAAAAGTAAATACTATTAGGAATGTATTTTGCTATACCATCCCATCCACTACTCAACACATCGGGAACTTTGGTGAATTTCAAACCTTGGGACTTTGTTTTTCTGCGGAATTATGCTTAAAATAACTACCAGAGCTGCATTAGCCACTGAACAGACACAATGTACAAAAATTTACTGAAATGTGAAAAAGCTTACAGAATTAATGGTAACATTTTAAACAAAAGACTATACAGACCTCTTGGCTGTAATTGCTCTCTTCTGTCCTTCCTGATTCCACCTCTAATGGACTCTTTAGTGTTTGCAGGAAAAGTGCTGCCTTCCTTTTGCGTTCGGCCTGTAGCTGTTTCTCTTTCGATTCCTTGGCTGCTTGTGCCAATTTTTCTCTGGCTGCTGCTGCCAGTCTGTCCTCCAGCTTCTGCTTTGCTGAAAGTATAGATATGATATTAACTTACAATATTTGATAAACTAAGTGCAGAGTATAGCAACATTTGCAGAACCTACTTTAAATATAAACCGCAAAGTACTGCTTTGTTTAAAAATCATCATAAAATACAAAGCAATCAACAATACAAAATTAAGAGAAAAGCCTTGTACACACGACCGGTTTTCCCGTTGAAAAAAAAAAACTGCCATAAAAGCTTTTGGCTGGGAAAACTAGGCGGGTGAATGCTCCATCAGTTTTCCCGACAGGAATACTGCAGGAAAAAAAAAAAAAAAAGAAGAAAAGAAAAAAGAAAAGAAAGAGAACCAGCTCCTTTTTCCTGGTTTTTAACCTGACCATTAACTTTGCAATCACATTCACCCTAGCACAACATGCTGTACATACATATGTACATAATGTATACACAAATCTAGTATAATGTATTTGACCCACCTGCGGGGCATTCTTAGGCAACAAAATTATAAGCTTAGCCTCCAAAAATATTCCATACATATGAACTACCTAATGGTCCTGTAGTTTATTTTTTTACACAAGGTTCTCTCACTGTGTTTTTCTACCGTCTTGTAATCCTCAGTGAGCTCCAGATCCTCTCCTTTTGCCCCTCCACTTATGTTAGTTTGGCATGAGCAGTACATGTTCACTGCGGCCACATGCACTGCTCTATGCACAATACTAATCCAAAAGTTCATCCCAAGAGCAGGCAAGAGGGTGGCTACATTCCTACAAACAGTGGGGCCACGGAAACAAATGTAGCCACCCTCAAACAGGAGGTGGGATCACAGGAAATAAATAAATATATAAAAATTATAATTTGGAGAAGGCGGGGAGCAATAGGCTATTTTTAGCTAAGAATACATTGGAGCCACTTTATAGTGTTAATAAACCCAGTAATATGAAAATAGTTCATCTGCCCCCCCCCCCCCCCAACAGTACCCACAGCTTATAAATCTTTTTACATTAAAATATTGCCACCAATATCACGACCAGTGATTAACTGTTAACTGATGTATTTCTCCAGTGCCGAGAGTTGAGGTAGGAGATTCCCACTTCAATCTATATACACGTCTCCATGTCTGATGTAAACATGTGATCTGGCCATCTCTGAAAACAAGTAATTTTTCTGTCCAGCATTAAACTTGCTTACACTTATACCCCCCTCCTGCCCAGTGATATTTCAGCTTCCGGCACTGCGTCGCTTTAACTGACAATTGACGTGGCTCCCAAACAAAATTGACACAAGTAGAGCTTTCTTTTGGTGGTATTTGATCACCTCTGGAGCGCTATAAACAAAAAAAGCGACAATTTTGAAAAAATACAATATTTTTTACTTGTTGCTATAATAAATATCTCAATTAAAAAAAAAAAAAACTTTTTTTTTCTCAGTTTAGGGCGATGCGTATTCTTCTACATATTTTTGGTAAAAAAAAAAAAAAAAATCGCGATAAGCGTCTGGTTTGCGCAAAACCTACAAAATAGGGGACAGAATTATTATATTATTTTATTTTTACAGAAATGGCGGCGATCTGCGAATTGTGACAGATGGCGGACACATTTTTGACACCCATTCACATTTATACTGTTCCACAGAGAGTAACACTAGGACAAGCATGCTATGACCGATCTGTGTCATGTACAAGAGACACAGATAGAGACAGATATTACCATTGTTGTTTTAGTAACACTTTAATTGCATACTGGAAAATTACAAGCCGTCAACTGGCCTTCAAATGTTTCAACAAGATTCTCTCCTCAATTACCCCCCCTTAAGTTCCACAGAGAGTATAACAAGCATGCTATTCTGCATATACAGATATTACCATTGTTGTTTTAGTAACACTTTAAGCATACTGGAAAATTACATCAACTGGCCTTCAAATGTTTCCAATTCTCTCCTCAATTACCCCCAAGCTACAATGTGACATACATTTTTTTAGTGCAGCTTTCAGGTTCACAAGGGGGAGTGTTTCAGCACAAGTCTGATCACTGGAGGAGAGCTGGCAGAGTTCCTAGCACAGCCAGAAAACTGACAATGCTGTGCTATCATGCCTAGCGTGTTAGCTTTTAATAAGAAGCAGATGGACTGGCAGGAACACCAAGTATTTCACACAAATTAAGTAATACAAAAAGGACAGGATATGTTTTCATACAAGTACATGGTACAGAAGGCACATATCGGGAATATGAAAAAATTGAGTAACATTATTTAACATAAGACCGATATGTGTCAGGTACCATAAAAGAAAATATATCCAGAAAACATTAGGCGTAGAGGTTTTAATAATAGTTTGATGCTTGGCTGTCCTAAATATTTGATATAAACTACATCAATTATCTTCCTACATTAGCACCATAGATGAAGATGGAAAAAGATCTGCAAAAGAAGGAAGAATAGAAATTGTAGTCTACACGACTTTGGAACACCATAAGGGCACGTTCACACTGAGGCGCAGGGGCGTTGGCGATAAAGCGCCACTAGTTATAGCGGTGCTTAACCGTAGTTTTAGAGGCGCTTTTCAACCGCTTTTAACCCCCGCCAGTGGCAGATGGGTTTAAAGTGTTGCGGTTTGCAGGCACATCGGCATTGCTGCCCATTGATTTCAATGGGCATGAGAGCTTTTGGTGCGGCGTATACACCGCTTCTAAAGCGCCTCAAAGATGCTGCTTGCAGGACCTTTTTTTTTTTAACGTCCTTTACAGGCGCTAATTTTAGCAATATGGTGCCTGTAAAGCCCCCCAGTGTGAAAGTAGACTAAACTGCCATTTTATTTGAGAGAAAACAGACTACTTCAACTGATATTTAGGCAGTCCATCCATCCATGGTTCAAATACAAGTCGAACAGTGTATGGGCAAGCTAAATGTTCCAAGTTGATCAATCAACTTCGGTACAACCAGCATGCAGGGTTTTACCTATGATTGCGGTAGCGGCTGCTAAAGTCTGTAGCAATAATCGCTGTTTTCACGCGGCGGGGGCAGTTTCCCTAGCCAGGAGCAGACAATTGCCCAGCAAGAGGGTTTCCCTCATGAACACTGTTGCAGGAAAGAAATTTGCTTAGCGTTTGGCCGGCCCTAGAGAAGCATAGACCTTCAACATACATAATTATTTGAATTGAATTAGCCTCAATTCATGATCATGTAAACAGGTTAGGGAACCACATCAATTTGGCCATTCAACAGACTGAAATTTAGTCTGGTAAAAAACACACAATTTCCATTTCAGCTGCTTTGTATACATCCAACAAAACAAAAAACAAACCTTTGCTGTCTATTTGAGTGAAACACGACATTTGCATACAAATCAACTTTCTCAAACATTTGGGACAAGTCCTGACATGCTACATGTTAATTCAAATTTGGGATTCAGACACTGAGACTTCAGTCAGAATGCACTCACTATTGATTAGGCTTGTAAAGACATGGCAAACCATTGTCATACTATAAACTGCACAAATTGCTAGTCCATGAAAAAAAAAAAAAAAACGTTTAAAAAAGGGATTTTAAGATATTAACCACTTCAATACTGGGCACTTTCACCCCTTCCTGCCCAGACCAATGTTCAGTGCCATTGTACTTAGAATGACAATTGTGCGGTCATGCTGCGTTGTACCCAAATTTTTTATTTTTATAATTTTTGTTCCCACAAATAGAGCTTTCTTTTGGCAGTATTTAATTTTTTAAGACAGAAAAATTTGAAAACCCCCCTCCCCCAAAAGGTTTTTGTTTTAAAATGTTGTAAACAAGTATTTTTTCTCCTTCACTGATGGGCGCTGATGAGGCTGCACCGACAGGCATTGATAAGGCCCAAGTGGTAAGGTGGCACTGATATGCAGCACTGATGGGCATGGATAGGCAGCACCGATGGAGGCGCCGGCAAGCTTTACTGCTGGGCACCGACTAGCATCTAGCATGGGCATTGACTAGCACCTTTAAATACCTGGTGGTCCTGGGTGGCATTCCTGGTGGGCATCCATGGTCAGCATCCTCGGGCACAGACCCCAGGTCAGGAGAGCAGCCGATCAGCTCTCCTCTACTCGTGTCTGTCAGACGCAAGTGAAGAAAAAGTTGATAAACGACTCTTCTTGTTTACACTGTGATCAGCTGCGATTGGACACAGCTGATCACGTGGTAAAAGGTCTGTCAGGGGTTCTTTACTCAGATCGGAGATGCGGTGTGTCAGACTGTGTGTAATTGCGGGTTATCTGGATCACGTCATATGACATCCAGGCAGGATAACAGAACCACTTTGTGCACATCATATTGCTAAAGAATACCTCGACTCCCCCCCCTTACAGGTCCTGCTCAGTTAACTACTAGCCGACCAGCCGCCGTCGTTCTACGGCGGCAGGTCGGCTCTCCTGGGCGAGAGCCCGTAGCTCTACGTCGGGACTTTCGCGGCCGCTCGGAGCGTGACCGGCGGGCGCCATCGCCGCCGGGCAGCGCGCTGTTCGTTACAGAGCGGGGAACGAGAGCTGTGAGTGTAAACACACAGCGCTCGTTCCTGTCAGCGGGGGAAACGCTGATCTTCCGTTCATACAATGTATGAACGGAAGATCAGTGATTCCCCCTAGTGAGTCCACCCCCCCCCCCATACAGTTAGAACACAAATAGGAACACACTTAACCCCTTCCCCGCCCCCTAGTGTTAACCCCTTCACTGCCAATGGCATTTTTATAGTAATCCAATGCATTTTTATAGCATTGATTGCTATAAAAATGACAATGGTCCCAAAAATGTGTCAAAAGTGTCCGATGTGTCCGCCATAATATCGCAGTACCGAAAAAAATGCTGATCGCCGCCATTACTAGTAAAAAAAAAATAATAAAAATGCCATAAAACTACCCCCTTTTTTGTTAACGCTATAAATTTTGCGCAAACCAATCAATAAACGCTAATTGTGATTTTTTTTAACGAAAAATATGTAGAAGAATACGTATCGGCCTAAACTGAGGAAAAAAAATGTTTTTTTTATATTTTTTGGGGATATTTATTATAGCAAAATGTAAAAAATATGTCATTTTTTTCAAAATAGTCCCTCTATTTTTGTTTATAGCGCAAAAAATAAAAACCGCAGAGATGATCAAATACCACCAAAAGAAAGCTCTATTTGTGGGGAAAAAAGGACGCCAATTTTGTTTGGGAGCCACGTCGCACGACCGCGCAATTGTCAGTTAAAGCGATGCAGTGCCAAATCACAAAAAGTGCTCTGGTCTTTGGACAGCAATATGGTCCGGGGCTAAAGTGGTTAACATACTAAATCACCACATATGTATTTATACATGTTGATAATATTCCCCCTTAACTGCCTCTTCTCAAAATAGAAAACATTCTGTTCAGCTAATCTTTAACAGTTGATGTCCTCCATGCATCTTATCAGTTTGATTACCCTTCACACTTACCCTTATTTTCTTCAGTTCACCGATATTTTTGTGAATTGGGAGTCCAAAACTGAATAGTATATTTTAGATCTAATGCTCTGCACAGGGGACAAAATGATGTCTCTCTCTCTCTGGAGTCTACATCTTTCAACACAAGAGTATTTTTGCTTTATAAATTGCAGCTTGATATCGCATGTTATTTTTAAGTCTATGAATTCTCAGAACACCAAGATCTACTCGACCGCGGATTCCACCAGTTGTGCACCTCTTAGAATGTATGATGCGTGTATGTTTTTAGACTCCAAGTGCATTAGTTTACATTTATCAAAATAGAAATTTCCCATATAGCTGCCCAATTAAACTAAAAGTGCATGAAGGTCTGCTTGTTAAATTGGGGGCATAATGTAAGGCCGTTATTCTACTTCGTGGCTTGATGTCATCTGCAAATACTGAAATGGTACTTGCAGTATTTCGCTGTATAATTTATAAATAAGACTGAACATTGAGGTACATTAACCACTTCCATACCGGGCCTATTTTGGCACTTCTCTCCTACATGCATAAATCATAATTTTTTTGTAAGAAAATTACTCAGAACCGCCAAACACTATATATGTTTTTTTAGCAGACACCCTAGGGAATAAAATGCCGGCCATTGCAAGTTTTTATCTCGCACAGTATTTGCGCAATAATTTTTCAAACGACTTTTTTGTGTGGAAAAATAGGTTTTGTGAATTAAAAAACAACAAAACACTAAAGTTAGCACAATTTTTTTGTATAATGTGAAAGATGAAGTTACGCCGAGTAAATAGATACCAAACATGCCACGCTTTAAAATTGCACACACTCATGGAATGGCACCAAACGTCAGTACTTAAAAATCTCCATAGGCGTCGCTTCTTTTTTTTTTTACAAGTTACAAATTTGGAGTTACAGAGGAGGTCTGGTGCTAGAATTGTTGCTGCTGCTCTAACACACACGGCGATACCTCGCATGTGTGGTTTGAACGGCGTTTACATATGTGGGGGGGACTTGGGTGTGTGTTCGCTTCTGAGCACGAGCTACTGGGGATAGGGACATTTAAAAAAAATATATTTTTTATTTTACTTCAATTTCTTTTATTTTTACACTTTTTTTTACATTTTTTTTTTTATATCACTTTTATTCCTATTACAAGGAATGTAAACATTCCTTGTTATAGGAATGGTTTGCGACAGGTACTCTTTATGCAGAGATGCGGGGTCAATAAGACCCCACATCTCTCCTCCGGGCTGGAAAGCATTCGATCGTGAAAAGAAATTCACCGATCTAATGCTTTCAGCCGCGATTGAGGCTGTGTTTACATTCCAGGACCTGGGCGCGATGTTATGACGTCATAGAGATGACTGGTGACCATCTGGTCACCAGTCTACTCTATGGTTTCCATCGGACGGCGGCGGATCGTTTCTCCGGGTCTCTGATGGCAAAGGAGAGCCCGAAGAAGCACCGGATGGCGGCGGGAGGGTGTCCCCTCCCGCCGCCTATAAGAACGATCAAGTGGTGGAACCGCCGCTATGATCGTTCTTATAGTGCAGGGATTCGCCGGCTGAAGAGATGGATATCAATGATGCCTGTGGCTGCAGGCATCTTTCAGATATCCCCACTGAAAGTCCAGGACGTCATATGACGTCCTTGGGCTGGAAGTGGTTAATAACCACAAACCATTCAGAATATGAATATTTGACTCTCCGTGTGAGCTTTTCTAAGCCTATAAAATTTACCTTGCCCATTAGCCCTGTGTGGGGAATTGCTTCAAAACCTTTTGTAAAACGAAACTATACTATATCCAAAGCCACTATCCTTTGGCTAAGTTTTTGATTACTTAATCACAAAAATAATGTAGATATGTTTGACAAATTCAGTCAGTCACTCGTTGATCCATGCCGACTACTGCTTATAATATGGTTTTCTAGCAAGAACACTTCTATGTGTTTTTTTTATCAAACGTTTAAATATTTTCCTGACTATAGAAGTTAAACTAGATGGTCTGTAGTTGCTCAGTAAAGACTTTTATCTCTTTTTGAACATGGGCAGCACAATTGACCTTAAACCATTCTAATGGTACTGAGACAGTCAAAGTGTATCCAATGGCTTAGAAATAACAGAATCCAACTATTTGATTTCACTAAGGGGTATGTCATCTAGTCCAGGTGCTGCATTTTAATTGGTCTAAAGCTTCTGGACCATATCAGTTTTGGCCTTTATGTGGCCTTGTCAAAATGTTCCTTCGCAAACAGAGCTAAAAAAGGTATTCAATTATTGGGCCTTATCATGTATTGACTATTTAACAGAATAACAAAATTGCAAACATATTAAACATCAGTTTACATGTTTTTTTTTATAAATCCAGAAACCCAAATCTATTATAGATGCCCTTTAACTTTATATGCAACATAACAAAAGTCTGCTAGATGTTTCATTTGTATAGTCATGGAAAAGATTGGACAAGGACTGAATTAGGAACATGAGTCAAATCACATGCTTTGTTCGACACACCTTTGTTGTTCGAGGTCTTCAGTGGATACAAAAGGTTAACCTCATTTATGATTAAATACAGCTCTAACATTCTGTCACGTTTCACGAGTGCAGCCAACAGCAAAGCTTTCAGGGTTCTTGTAATTACGTCTGAATAGATGCCGTGAAAAATAAAAATGATATACCTTGTTTTGCCTCCAGTTCCTCTGGAGTTAACTGAGGTTTCTTTTCTTCAACAATAGTTGGAGTGTTTAGGGACTGGCTATTACTAGAAGTGCTGGTTTTGTTTTGCTGTCCATCTTTGGCATCCCCTTGTTCCTCCTCTTCACTGTCATCATCTAATTTAACTCTGTTTTTCTCAAAAGGAAGAAGATCCGTTTCTTTCACCCTTATGGCAAAGCTTATTGGAGCAAATGATACTAAAAGCACAAAAGAGAGCACAGAATCATGAAAAGTTTGTACAGGGCAATGTTGAACATTTTATAGAAGAATGCATATTTTAATATGATTTGACTGCTTAACTGTTCCTCATCGTGAAACAACCTAACCTTAGCACTTTGCAGCAGAATCTTACTGTAGTGTAACAATGGATATTATACCAATTTAGTGCTGTCCAGTTTTGAAAGCAAGGGGATTGGATTTTGGGGGTAGGAATAGATACACATACAGAATTAAACACGTGACCATGGTATGCTTAAGAATTAATGTGTTTGTGCACTGCAAATGGGCTTTTTCATATATTAAAAGTGAAACTCAATAATATACCACTGAACATACAACTTTACCAACAAGTAGCGGTGTATATAAACTGCC
The DNA here is from genome assembly GCA_029574335.1 of Rana kukunoris. Lineage (NCBI taxonomy): Eukaryota > Metazoa > Chordata > Amphibia > Anura > Ranidae > Rana > Rana kukunoris. The sequence goes on along the minus strand of CM056049.1, from coordinate 209,798,221 downwards.
TTTAAATAATATGGAATGCAAGGAGGTCAGTTGTATTTTCAATCAAATCATGCCGTGTTAAGAGAACCATAGGTAGGGCACTGTCACACATGCAGTGTCATTGTAAAGCCAATGTTCTCTCATGCCTGTAACTTTGACCCCACATGTACAAAAGATCAGAATTTTTGTTTCTATAGATAGCAGATGAGAGACAGAGTAGGGACAAACTTTGACAATCTATATACTGTCCCTTTCTACACAGACACAGCAACGAATCTTAAAGCAGGGCTTGACAAAATCCGTGCGCTGGGTCGTAATTGCGACAAGAAGTTGTGATCTGGCGCCACGACCTTAATTACCGGGGGCGCGTGGAGGCACAGGATCCTGTGTCTCTGTGCGCCCCCACCTCTCCCGCCGCGTGATCGCGGTGGGCCCGCGACGGCCAGTAGTTGAGGCTGCGGCTTTGTTTACGGCCCAAGCTTCCTTCTGTTACCTGGCGCCATCTGGAGGTGGCCGTTGGAATTACAAGTAAAACAGCAGTTCTAATGTGTTTTTTCACTGCCATCTCCTTCCCTTCAATTAGAACCCCCAAACATTATATATATATTTTATTCCAACACCCTAGAGAATAAAATGGCGATCGTTGCAATACTTTGTCACTCCGTATTTGCGCAGCGGTCTTACAAGCGCACCTTTTTGGGGGGAAAATACACTTTTTTTAATAAAAAAAATAAGACAACAGTCAAGTTATCCCAATTTTTTTTTATAGTGTTAAAGATAATGTTACGCCGAGTAAATTGATACCCAACATGTCACGCTTCAAAATTGCGTCCGCTCGTGGAATGACGACAAACTTTTACCCTTTACAATCTCTGAAGGCAACGTTTAAAAAATTCTACAGGTTGCACGTTTTGAATTACAGATGAGGTCTAGAGCTAGAATTATTGCTCTCGCTCCAACGATAGCGGCGATACCTCACACGTGTAGTTTGACTACTGTTCACATATGCGCTACTCACGAATGTGTTCGCTTCTGCGCGCGAGCTTGGCGGGAGGGGTGCGTTTTCTGGCTCCTAACTTTTTTAGCTGGCTCCTAGATTCCAAGCAAATTTGTCAAACCCTGTCTTAAAGTATCCCGTGGCTTAAATATTTAGAAACGACTAAAGTGGAACTAAAAAGTCTACATGCCCCTGTTAGAATGTCAGGTTTCTGTGACAAACAAATAAGACAAAGCTAAATCATTTCAGAACTTTTTGCACCTTTAATGTGACCTATAAGCTGTACAACTCAAATTAAGCAATCACATTCAAACTCATGTTAAATAAGAGTCAGTGCACACCTGCTAGCCCCAAATAAAGTTCAGCTGTTCTAGTAGGGATTTCCCGACATTTCCTTAGTCAAATCCTACAGCTAAAGCCATGGTCCGCAGATGGCTTCCAAAGCATCAGAAAAATCACTGTTAAAAGGGTATCAGTCAGGAGAAGGGTGCAAAAGGATTTCCAAGGCATATCACGGAACACAGTAAAGACAGCCATCATCAACTGGAGAAAATATGGCACAGTGACATTACCAAGAATTGGACGTCCCTCCAAAATTGATGAAAAGACAAGAAGAAAACTGGTCAGAGAGGCTGCCAAGAACATTAAAAGGACCTGCAGGAATATCTGACAAGTACTGGCTGTGTGGTACATGTTATAATCTCCTGTATTCTTCATATGTCTGAGCTATGGGGTAGAGTCGCAAGACCGAAGCCTTTTCTTATGAAGAAAAACATCCAAGCCAGGCTAAAATTTGCATAAACACATTTGAAGTCTCCCAAAAGCATGTGGGAAAATGTTATGGTCTGATAAAACCAAGGTTGAATTTTTTGGCCAATATTCCAAAAGATATGCTTGGCGCAAAAAACACTGCACACCACCAAAATAATATATAACCACAGCGAAGCATGGTGGCGGCAGCATCATGCTTTGGGGCTGTTTTTCTTCAGCTAGAACAGGGGCCTTAGTCAAGGTAGAGGAAATTATGAACAGTTCCAAATACCAGTTAATATTTGGGGGAGCTGGCGAGCAAGTAGTATGGTTGTGTGATATTACAGCTCCCTTTCACACTGATCATCCAGCGCTAAAAACAGCAACAGAGGGCATTTATAAATGGTGCTTTTAGATGTCTGAAGGTCGGGGACACTCACAGAGCATGCCTAGGAAGAGAAAAGAGAAGTAAGCCCGGTAAGATGACCGATTCCTTTTCAACATCTAACCGCTCTGGCCGCCAAGATGGTGGTGGTGGCCCGCCGGGATCCTTCTCTGCCCGCTACCATGATGCTGCACACCAAAAGCAGCAGTCAGACATATGGGTTCACAAACCTCAACTAGCTTCAAAAGCCCTATAAAATCTAAGCAAGGGATGTCACAACAAACTCTTGCAGCTAGTGAGGACAAGGCCACATGTAATGCACTAAATGACACACTAAAATTCCAACAAATAACCATCCAGTCATGGACTCCATGCTAAAAGATATGCTGGCGTCCCTCATGAGTGCTATTCACACAGACATGTTGATGATCATGAAATAATGCAAATCAGAAGTCTCTGAAGTGACAGAGTATCCCATATAGAAAGGCAAAATGGGGGAATTTACTGATACATTCAATGACATGGTTGACGCACATAACTAAAGGCAAAAGTCGTTCCAGATGGAGAAACATTAAGATACGGGCGATCCCAGAAACAAACCAGCAGAACTAACTGTTTTTCTAACCAACATAATGAACCCCGATTTACCCTTGGAAGACAGATCAAATACATGGTCTTCCTTAACCCACGACATATCCCTGCAAAACTACCCATGGATACCACTGCTAGAATTCACTATTACAGGGTCAAATAAAAACGAATGCATATCACAAGAAGGGTGGACAACATCCCAGACTGCATGCAGGGTCTTTTTTTGCCGATCTGTTAGCCCACACTATGCAATGCAGGCACAATCTTGTGACCATAACTAAACCGCTCCGACAATACATTCCCTATTGCTGGAATTATTCAGCCAATCTGATAATAATCAAAGGGGAGCAAGACTTCCTGGTTACTACAGTGATCTTCTTCCTGGGTCAGGATTTTCCAGAGTCACAAAGCAAATGAGTCCCCTCCTACACCTCCAGAATGATCAAACGCCAAAGCTTAAGCCTTAGAGTGCCCTATCATACAAGATTTAACTAGCTCACGCCGGAAGATCTAACCGGTGACCAATAACTAAGTTTTCAAAAGTGCTCTTAAACCCACACAGTTCTCTGTTTTTCTTTGTGCGAGTCTGCTATTAAAACGTGTTTTTCTCCTAAGACCAACAGACTGTTTCAAGCTCTGAGTAAGAGAGCTATACGAAATTCTCACAACCGGGTGGGCTCCGAGCACAAGGGCTAAATGTCAACATACAGGGCACGTTATTCTTAGCGGTGATCTGAACTCTATTTCTAACCATTAGATGGACCTATCACAAACAAAAGGCGTGTTTAAAACAACTTAAATGGGTTGTAAAGGAAAAAAAGGGATTTTTAAATACAGCTTACCTGTAAAATCCTTTTCTTGGAGTACATCACGGGACACAGAGCGGCATATTCATTACTATGTGGGTTATATGGAGTACCTTCAGGTGTGGACACTGGCAATCTCAAACAGGAAGTCCCCTCCCTATATAACCCCCTCCCCTAGAGGGAGTCCCTCAGTTTTGTAGCAAGCAGTATGCCTCCCAAAATGGTCACCCAAAAGAGGGGTGGGAGCTCTGTGTCCCGTGATGTACTCCAAGAAAAGGATTTTACAGGTAAGCTGTATTTAAAAATCCCTTTTTCTTTCTCGTACATCACGGGACACAGAGCGGCATATTCATTACTATGTGGGATGTCCGAAAGCAATGCTTTAATGAGGGGAGGGAGACATCTTCCAAAGAAGGATTCAATTTAGAGGTAAACTCAAATAATAATAATAATAATTCCAACTTAGTCAAGAAAAAACTTTTTTTTTTTTTTTTTACAACCAAGGGTGCTTCTGATCCCGAGGATCTCAAACTGCAGCCTGTAGTACTGCCTGTCCAAAGGCAGAATCTGCATTCCTTCTCACGTCTAGTTGATAAAACTTTGTAAACGTGTGGACTGATGACCACGTCGCTGCCTTGCATATCTGAGCCATAGAGATCTGATGGTGTGCTGCCCAGGAGGCGCCCATGGCCCTGGTAGAATGGGCCTTTACCGACAAAGGAGGAGGCAACCTCTTCAAACCGTAGGCTTGAATGATTAATTGTCTAATCCATCTCGAGATGGTGGATTTTGCAGCTGCCTGCCCCTTCTTGGGGCCATCTGGTAGAACGAACAACACATCTGTTTTCCGGATCTTTTCTGTAGCTTTAAGATAGGCCTTCATGGCCCGGACAATATCCAAGGTATGCAGCAACCCCTCCTTTCTAGATGTGGGTTTTGGAAAGAAGGATGGAAGTACCAAATCCTGGTTCAAGTGAAATTTGGATATAACCTTTGGTAGAAAGGAAGGATGGGGCCGGAGAACTGCCCTGTCCTTATGCAGAACGAGATATGGTTCCTTACACGATAATGCTGCTAATTCTGACACTCTCCTGGCCGAAACTATGGCGACCAAGAAAACCAACTTTCTTGTCAGTAAGACTAAAGGAATCTCAGCCAACGGCTCAAAGGGTTGTTTCTGTAAAGTGGACAGGACAAGATTTAAGTCCCATGGACAAATTGGTGACTTGACAGGAGGATTAATACGCAAGACCCCTTGTAAGAAGGTCTTTACCAGCGAGTGGGTGGCCAGCGGCCTCTGAAACCACACTGACAGAGCTGAGATCTGTCCCTTGATTGTGCTTAGTGCCAGGCCTTTATCCACTCCTAGCTGGAGAAAACTTAACACCCTATCAATAGTATATTTGCGGGAATTCCATCTTTTGGATTCACACCAGCCTACGTAGTTCCTCCACACCCTATAATAAATCACCCTGGAGACCGGCTTTCTAGCCCTAATCAGGGTAGGAATTACCTGCCTAGACAGACCTCTACCCCTGAGAATCAGGGATTCAGCCTCCAGGCCGTCAAATTTAGATGCCGTAATGTAGGGTGGAGGATCGGGCCTTGTGAGAGTAGGTCTGGTTGTAGAGGAAGAGTCCAAGGGTCTCCCACTGCCATCTTCAGGACTAGTGAGTACCAAGTCCTCCGGGGCCAAGCCGGAGCTACTAGAATGACTGGCTTGTGCTCCACTCTGATCTTGCGCAACAGGCGAGGGAGTAACTGTAGTGGAGGGAATGCATATAGAAGTTTGAATTGATGCCAAGGGCAAACCAACGCATCGGTTCCGCAGGCCATAGGATCCCTCGCTCGAGACACGAACCTGTCTAGTTTCTTGTTGAACCTGGATGCCATTATATCTACGTCTGGCATTCCCCACCTCTGGCAGATTGTCTGAAAGACCTGGGGATGCAGAGACCACTCCCCTGGCAACAGACTCTGGCGACTTAAGAAGTCTGCCTGCAGGTTGTCCACTCCGGGAATGAATATCGCTGAAATGCAGGGTACATGAACCTCTGCCCACTGAAAAATCAAGCTCACCTCCCTCTGAGCGGCCTGACTCCTGGTTCCCCCTTGGTGGTTTCTGTATGCCACCGCCGTGGCATTGTCTGACTGGATTCTCACTGGGAACCCCTTTAATCTGGAGGTCCATGCCAGAAGGGCTAGGCGAGCAGCTCTGATCTCCAAGATATTGATGGGGAGCTGCCTCTCTGCTTTCACCCAAGTTCCCTGGCGAGAGAACCCCTCGAAGACCGCCCCCCAGCCTGCCAGGCTGGCGTCTGTGGTAACTACCTTCCAGACAACAGGGCTGAAGGATTTTCCCTTTAGAAGATTCTGGGGGTTCAACCACCAGGCCAGGCTTTGTCGGACCCTTGATGATAGCGTCAAAGGGGACTCTAAGGCATGTGCCCTCTTGCCCCAGGCTGCTAGAATGGCTGCCTGTAGGACGCGAGTGTGGATCTGAGCGTATGGTACTGCCTCGAACGTGGCCACTAGCTTGCCTAGTACTCGCATACACAGGCGAATAGTTGGTTTTTTCTTGTTTAGAACCAACTGAACCAACCCCTTGATAGCCTCGATCTTTACCAGGGGCAGGAACACCCTTTGCTGTTCTGTGTCTAACCTCATGCCGAGGTATTCCAACTGCTTTGTAGGCTGGAACGCTGACTTTCCCCGGTTTAGGACCCAGCCGAATTCTTCGAGGTACCGAACCGTGAGGTTTACTGCCTTTTGCAGACCCGGCCGTGAGTGATCTATGATTAAAAGGTCGTCCAAGTATGCTAGGACTGTGACCCCCTGGATCCTTAAATTGGCCAGAACTGGGGCTAGGATCTTCGTGAATACCCGGGGGGCCGTGGCCAGCCCGAAGGGGAGCGCCCTGAATTGGAAGTGTCGCTGCCCCACCGCGAAGCGTAAAAATCTTTGATGCAACTGAAAGATTGGTACATGAAGGTAAGCATCCTTTATGTCTATGGAGGCCAGAAAATCGTCCTTCTGAAGCGCGGCGGCTGCTGACCGGATGGATTCCATCCGGAAGGAACGAACCCTTAGGTAACCGTTTAACCTCTTTAGGTCCAAGATTGGCCTGACATCGCCGTTGGGCTTTGGTATGACAAAGAGATTGGAATAGAAACCTAGCCCTTGCTCTTGGGCTGGCACCTCTATTATTACGTCCTGGCAAAGCAGGTGATCCAAAGCTGCCAGCATTGAGGCCTTCCTTGCTGGATCCCTTGGTAGCCTTGATTCTTGAAAATGAGGCGGAGGATACCTTAGAAACTCCAGTCTGTAACCTGTGGTTACAGATGCCCGGACCCATTTGTCGGGGATCTTGGCTTCCCAAACTTCTGAGAAGAAACAAAGCCTTCCCCCCACCCGCGAGAGTGGGGGCGCCCCTTCATAAGGCAGACTTAGGGGCTGTCTTTGTCGGCTTGCGATACCATGGCCTCTTACCCCCAGGGGCCTGTCCCTGCGATCTACTGTTAACGTTGGATCGTGCAGGCGGCCGTCGATACTGCCTGGAATTTGAGGGCCCTGAGACAGGAAAGAGCTGCCTTTTAAATGTAGGACCCCGGAATGTCTTTTTGACCGGTAAAAGGGTACTCTTGCCATTTGAAATAGTCTGAATATATTTATCCAGATCCTCTCCGAAGAGTCGTCCTCCATGGAAGGGAAACCCTGCCAGAAGCTTTTTGCATGGGGGCTCCGCCGCCCAGTTCTTCAACCATAAGAGCCTTCTCATGTGCACCAAAAATAGTGATAAACGAGAGGCCTGCTGGATGGAATCTTTTATAGCATCTACAGCAAAACACAGAGCTCTGGGAATGTCAGAAAACTCTTCTGCTTGTTGGGTAGGCATGTCCTTTAACATTTCCTTTGTCTGGTCCTTTAACGCCTGACAAACACCAATCGCAGCCACAGCTGGCTGCACCACTGCTCCTGCCGTAGCAAAGGATGCTTTTAAAAGTGTTTCTAACCTTTTATCAACCGGATCTTTAAACATATGTATGTTTTCCACCGGGCAAGTTAGTGATTTATTCACACATGAGATGGCTGCATCCACTACTGGGAGCCTCCACCTCTTGGAGAATCTTTCCTCCATGGGGTAAATGACCGCAAATCTTTTCGGTGGCAGAAAAATCCTGTCCGGCCGTACCCAATCCCGAAAGATCAATTCCTCCAAGAGAGGATGGACCGGAAAAACTGCGTTGCTTAACGGAGCTTTCAAAGAGCCCAGAGAGGATACCGGAGGAACCTGAGGCTCTGGCAATGGTAAACTAAATGCCGAGCGGACCATGTCCGTCAAAGACTGTACCCACAGTCTTTCTGTCTGGGAGTCTGAAAATGGTTCCTCAGAGGCAGATCCCTCAATCCCTGAACCCTCTTGGTTCAGGTCTAGTTGATCCTCCTGTGATTCCAATTCCTCCGGAGAGAGAATCTCAGCATCTGAGGATACACCTCTTGGTGATGGGGATCTAACCCGTTTCTTACCAGGAATAGCTCTAGCGATCAATGCTGCTATTCTCTCTTCTAGCCCCCCTAGGGATACGGCTAGCATCTCCTCTGTGATAAACACAGGGCTGGGCTGATCTGGGCCAGCCTCCGCACCAGATCCCCCTAATGGCTCATCCAAGGCGCTCTTTATGTTAATAAGTTGCGGGGAAAGTATCGGCATATCATCAGAATCAGAAGGGGAACCCCTTTGTTTTTTGGTCTTTTTTGTACCCTTTGACCCCGAACCTTTGGAAGCCATAATACAAAATCGAGGGACTCCGCCCACACAACAGACTGTAGTGGCCAGGAGTACAAAACCAGAGCTTAGGGGACAATAGATCACTAATGCCCAAAAACTGATGGGATCCCGTATGTTTTTCTCTTTTTTTTTTTTAAATATATATTATATATATTTTCTTTTTTAAAACATACAGTGACCCCAAACTTAGTTTGCCAGCCTCCAACCTGCTGCAAAAAGGGGAATTTCTTGGCTTAACAAAAAAGGCATTGGAACAAAGTCCAGCATGTACTACCCCTCTTCCGCCACCGGGAGTCACTGTTCTGCCGCTCTGCGTCCTCTCCTTCTGAAATCAGCCTCAGACTGAGCACTGACAATGCCTGCTGATCTATAACAGCACAAGGCGCGCCCCTGTATGACGCCGCAGGCACGCCCCCCCCCCGCCCTCCTGTGTGAACGGCGCGAAAAACGTCTATAAGACGTGCGCGCACACGCGCGCGCGTATGCCGGAAACAGGAGGAACATGGAGGAGCCGCGCTGCTGGAGATCCAGGACTGCAGAAACAGGCGGCAGATTCAAACCCCCGGCCAGGTAGGACTCTCCAAAAGGCCCCTAGGGATCCTTACTAGTCCTAGGAAGAAAGCAGCAGGTTAGCTAGCAACACATTCTTAGACAGGGGAACCTAGTGATGGGGGAGAAAAGGTGTCATCCTGTCTCTCTCAGACATAGTGAGCAAGGTTGCCCATGCAGAGCATACTTAGGCTATCCCCCCTTTTAGGTTACCCCGGAGAGCCTGCTGTCGAACCAAGTCCCGCAGGCTCCCCCTTACCTGCTCCATGCTGCAGGATGTTTGTCCAGCAAACTGATCCAATCTTCTCCCATCTCCGTGGGTAGCGTAGTAGACCTTCAGGCCCTGGGGTCCTATGAAGGTACCCACTGTCCTGGACCTATATAGCACCCTGGCAAACAGGAACTTATGGTTTTTACAAACTCCAAGTCCTGGGCCCAGGGTCCAGCCCTCCAAAGAGGAGCATTATAGGCAAAACCCCACGGTTTGGGGCCCGGGTACTGTCCACTTTGGCACTGAGGCTCCTTGGACAGATCCGGTTAGCCCGCCCTTAATCCCAAGGATGTGGAGCAAAGCTATTCCGTGACCAACACCTAAGACACTGGCGAAAAAACGGAGGGACTCCCTCTAGGGGAGGGGGTTATATAGGGAGGGGACTTCCTGTTTGAGATTGCCAGTGTCCACACCTGAAGGTACTCCATATAACCCACATAGTAATGAATATGCCGCTCTGTGTCCCGTGATGTACGAGAAAGAAACATAGTTTTCATAATAAGCATTCTTTACCTGCAGACATTCCTATTTTCACTTCCTCATTGTTCGTTTTTGCTCAGAACGGACAAAATAACAGTCAATATTAGCACCAAACCTTCAGGCTTCTGCTAGAAAGCTGAACATGAAGAGGAACTTCCTCTTTAAACATAACGACCTAAAGCATACATCCACAAAGGAATGGCTTTCACCAGAAGATTAACGTTTTGTTTTTTGCAAAGAAGAATGGGCAAATATTGCCAAGTCCAGATATGCCATGCTTAATACTTTGAGTCTATCAACTCATACCCAAAAAGACTGAGTGCTGTAATGAAATCAAAAAGTGCTCCAACAAAGTATTAGTTTAAGGGTGTGCACACTTATGTAACCACATTTCTTTTTATTTTTACCTCCCTCAACCTAAAAGATTTCAGTTTTTATTTAAACTGAATTGTACAGTTTAAAGGTCACATTGAAAGGGTGGAAGCAGTTCTGAAATTATTTATCTTTGTTTCATCTTTTTACATCACAAACACCTGACAATTTAACAAGACTTTATATACACACACACACATCATTCAAAAGCAATGCGCATGTACTTAATCTTAAAGTGACCACATCTGGGCCGTATTTGACAGTAAATATTGATTAGACAAGTTCAGTTTTTAATCTCAATTAAAATCACAGCTGAATACAAAATGGGAGCCAGTTTGGTTCCCAATGTATAAAATTATGGCACACTATCCTGAGATAAAAATTTGTGGAAATTTGTAACAGTTTTTTTCAAGTAAGAGATAGCAATAAATGTATATACAAGCAATAAACGTATATACATGCAGATTGGCAAGTAGTGAAACATTGCCTCACCAGATAAAACAATTTTCATCCAAAATATAGCAGAATTAGGCAATTATAACAAATGAAAATGGTGCAACACAATAGTGGAAAGAAGACAGCACAATAATAAACTCAAGTAATATTTGAAGAATACCTTTCATTTTCCCATCACATACAGCCTTATTGCTAGGAGATGCATCATCTATGGTACTTGATGCTTCACCTGCATTTGTTTCATCATCCACAGCATCATTGTGCATCACAGGGTCATTTAGGGATTCTGTAGAAATGCTGTTGTCATCTGGTGATGTATAAGGCTGTTAACAATAAAAGAAAAAATACTAAACTTTATGATTAATGAAAAAGATTAAATAGCAAAAATGATTAAACAGCAGGTCCCAATGACAAATGACATTGCAAGTAAATATGGGCCATGCCAGAACCACATCCATACATCTGCAATGGCAATCAAATGTCCAATCACGTTGGTGGGGGCATGTCCACATTGTGAGAGGGACATTGTTATTGGTTTGGAGGGAATAGAAATCCAAGACTTATGGGAGAGTAGAGTCCCAGGCTAGAGAAATTAAAGTAACTCCCCTTAGCCGCCAAGGAGGGTGGTTTCCCACATAGAGGAATAAGAATTATTTTAATAGGGTAAAAGGTTGCTTTTCTCCTTGGTAACGCGCCCTAAATCATAGGGCATGCACAATAGGTGCTTTTTTTCACTGCCGTTTCACAGACCAGCATATAAACCAAAGAGATATCTGCGTGTGTATATGAAAGGAGACTCATTCTGAACATTGGGCGTATTATATCCACCAATCTAACAAAGTAGAGCAGGGCCACAGGCATGAGGTGAAGCTGTTGGAGGACAGAAGGTATCCTTGTACATATGATCTGCCATACTGTAAATACATGTACAAATTTGAGATTTCCACAAGGGGCATCTGCAAGCACCTGTAGAGAAGGAAGGATTAATGTTGCCTGTAAATGAAGAGAGCAGGGAGCTCAACACATCTTCAGAGAAATATAATGTGGCTAAGGATAAGGTGGGAAGTAATGTCCAGATAACAGCAGAGGCCAATATGCTCCAGAAAATGGTGCATACATGCAGGAAGCGTCCCAAATACTAAAATGACTCGGGGTAGGCAGCTTGTGTTCTCAAATTAACCCATCAAGTGACTCTAGAGCAGTTACAGTACACATTCTCCCATAAAAACAAAACCCTCACTTACTGCAGAGGTGGTCCTCACCACGTAAATAAAGAAACTAGGCAGGATCTGGGGAATACTCTAGGTAGTCTTCAGGGACAAGGTTCAACCAAACGGAAGCACTGCAGTCCTGGACCTATAAAAGCACTCTAACTCACACAGTACACTGAGGGTCAACTAGGAAAGTGTCCAATACAAAGTCCAGTGTCAGTGTGTGCCAGTGTCAAATGAAAAGGTAGCTGTATTACCATCTTACCTTATTTTATGTTCTTACATTAAGAATGATTTTTTGTCAGTACAAATACAATGCAAACTGACAAACGGACATTCTGAAATTTGTCACACCAACAATGGTCATGTCAACATGAAAAGGGAATTGGGACTTCTGCTATAAAAGTATGCCAAGGCACCAAGTACATAACAGCTAAGTTAAAGTGTACATTACCCTAAAGATTTATTTTGTTTGTTCAAAATTTACAGTCTAATTTTCATGTACTTTTTCCACCTGAAGTGTCAGGTTGATCCTGCCAGCCACCTTCCTTTCTAGTTCTAAACTAACCACACATAGCACAAAAGCTGATGTGTGCTTGTGTGGCCAGTTTCCACCTTTTGGCTGGTCATTCAGAGGTACATGACACTGTGAAGACACACAGCATACCTGCATGGCTAGTTTGTTCAGTTACTACATCCCCCTTCCTTGGGCACCCCCATTGAACAACAGCCTGGCCTTTAAAACGTCTCTTGCTCAAGCACAGCTTGCATTCGTGCCTCAGGCTGGACAGACTATGGATTACAGGCACACTTTGTGTCTGCACACAGTGTCATATAACCCCACGTCATCAAAAAGAAGAGATGAAACTAAGCAAAAGCAGTTATAGAGCTTGCATAGTTATAACCATATTAGAAAGTGTCTAACATTGCATGTTCACAAGTATTTTAATGGGGAAAACCAAATGGGCTAGGATAAGGAGCAGATGACATCCCCTCAAAAACAAATTAAACCAACTCCCTTGTAGCACAGGCATTACTTTTCCAGAAGTTCACTTTAAAAATACAATAAAATGTATATCAGTCAGTACAGTGAACAGAACAAGATGTGAAACCTCAAGTGTACCAAACAAAAGAAAAAACAAATTAACTTTAATCTTCCAAATTAAGGCTTGGCTCCCTGCAAGAAGAAAGGCCAAAAGTAAAATAGATTCCTGGACTGTGTTCAAAATTCTTTATTGCTGTGGCTTAATATATCAAACTAGGTACAGCGGAAAATAAGCTTCCTCTTGACCAGTTTCAGACAAAGGACTCAGCAGTACAGCCCAATATCCGAGAACAGAACAAATGCATACTTTTAAAACCTACTGTACTGTAACGCTTAATATGTCCTATGAGAAATGGCCAATGCTTTAGGAGCTGAAAGGACAGAAAAAGTCAGGTGTGCACACTGCAGAATATGAAACATCTCTTAAAATAATTATACAACAGAAATTTAGTTATGAGTATTTTGCATAGATTATTAAAACTCATTAACAAAAAAACAAATTCATATTAAAAGGCAGCTACATAAGTTCATAAAAAAAGGATTAGTAAGGAAATATTTAAAGGGTCACTAAAGGAAAAAAATGTTTTTGCTGAAATGACTGTTTACAGGGTATAGAGACATAGTAGCTAACGGATTCCTTTTAAAAATGATTAAAAATAGATAAAAATCAATCATATAATGTGCCTGTGATGTAAAGAGAGACACAGAACAAAAACAAACAAATACAGGGCAGGGTTTTGTTTTTAAAATAAATCCGATTCTGAGGAGTTTTAGACACACAGTAATGACAGCTTGGACCACAGTGAAAAGCTGCCATGAGATTTTTTCATAAGGAGCCAGACAAGCAGGAAGTGTGGAGATCAGAGCAGAATTACAGCAACTTCAAAGCAAAAACGAAAAAAGGGGGACATAAAACCAAGACTGCAGTTAGGTAAAGGAAGCTATTTAGCTAAAAAAAAAAAAAATTTCCTTTAGTGATCCTTTAACTTCTATGGAAAGATCTGAGTAATATACACTGCTGGAAATCAAGACACCTTTAGGCCCTTTTCACACCTGCAGACCGTATGTCAGTTTTTCATCCATCCGTTTTCAGATGCAAAACAAACATACATGTATCCCTATCGGTGTCCACTATGCTCAGTTTCTGCAGATGGAGGAAAATCCTATTTTTCCATCCGTCTGTGGATCTGATGAACATGACAGATGGTCCGTGTTCATCTGATCCCCCCATAGAGAGCGGAGATCTAACCGCCCTGTCATCTGCCGGCTCAGCGGCGATGAACGGCGCGATCCCTGCTGAGCAAGCGGATGTATAAGGAATGGATCCTCACGGGATCAAGGGTGCGTCTCTAAAGAGTTTTTTCTACTGATATGCAAGTTGTGACTTGTATTGTCCCTTCGTGCAAAGTATCAATTCACAACAACAAACAAAAAAGTTGCGAGGGGGTTAACCAGTCCTGTCTTAATACTGGACAGGTTAACCCCCTCGCAACTTTTTTTTTTTTTTGTGGTGGTGGTGCTTAATTTCCAAATGCCTGCACTTTACCAGTAAAGTTAGACACTTTTGTGAACAAGAAGGATTCTCTTTAAGGTGCTACACACAGGCAGATTTGAAAGGTGAAGAGGTAGACAGACAGGGTTGATAAGTTTATCAAGTTTACCACACAACCAGTGACTATCTAGTTACCTGTGCACTCATCTTTAATTTAGGGAGAGTTCACACCTGAATAGCACAAGAACGTGGTCCGCATTCCTCTGCAAATCCACTGCAATTCAGTGTGGTGCAATTTTTAGCCCATTCATTTGAATGGAATCACACCAAAAGAGTGCATGGACTACTTTTAAAACTACACTGGATTGCATGGTATTGCTATATTGTATCAGCAAGGTCTCTCCATGGGAAAGATTTCAAAGCAGACTGGGGTTTCAAGATGAGCTGTTCAAGCTCTTTTAAAGTGGTTGCACAAGGAAATAATGCTGCAGAGATGAAAGACACATCATCACATCATGCTTACTTCCCATCAACACTGGAAGCTGTCCAGCAGTGCCATCGGCACAGGACTGGTGAAAACCAGGTACACCCATCCACTATCTGAAGAAGTCTGGGTAGAAGTGGTCTTCATGAAAGAAATGTGGAGAAAGGCCATACATCTGACATGGAAGCAAGACTTATGCTGGCCATACACTCTACTAAAAATCGTCCGAACAAACTTTAAAAAAATGAACGTTCGGCCGTGAGCGCAAACGATATTGCCATCATGTAATGACCGATAAATCGTTCAGTGGACATAAATAAAATAATGTTTTTTTTTTTTTTACATATACATAGTGCAGAAAGTTCGGACGGGAAACACATTAACCTTCCGATTTATCATTCGTTCGGCAGAAAATTTCCAAAACTTGTACTTTGTTTTTTCGACTCAAAAACATCCCAACGATTATAGGTTTTGTGCCCATTAACTGTTCGAAAAATGAACGAACTGTCTGAACGACCGAATTTCGGACCATTTTTTGTATGGCCAGCATAACTGACTCAACTATGCAAGAAAACATAGGAACTGGGGTACAGAAAAATGGTAGCAGGTGCTCTGGATTGATGAGTCAAAATGAGAAGTATTTGGCTGTAGCAGGATGCAGTTTGTTTACCAAAGGGATAGAGATTGGTACAATAATAAGCATCTGCAGGCAACAGTGAAGGTTCATTGCAAGTTTGGGCAATTTGAGCTGGAGATTTAGTCAGGAACAATGGTGTCCTCAATGATGAAAAATATGTATGCAGATACTTCAGATATAGAGATAGTAGATACTTATTAATCATGCCATACCAGACAGGGATGTGATTGGCCCCAATTCATTCTGCAGCAGAGAAACAACCCTGAACATACAGCAAGGGGTCCTGGGAAGCAATGGTTTGGCCCCATGGAAACCTGAGGTCAACATCAAGTCTGTCTGGGAATAGGATAATATGAATAGACAGAAGTCTTTGATGCAACCTGAATCCACAGAAGATCTGAGGTTAGTTCTCCAAGATATTTGGAACAAACCTATTTGCAGAGTTTCTTCACAAACTGTTTGCAAGTATACCTTGAAGAATTGATACAGTTTTGGAATGCAAAGGGAGGTCACACAAAATATTGATCTCTGTTCATCTACTTTCCATTTTGTTAATTGATAAAAATGAACTAACACCACATCGATTTTTGAAAGCATTCTTAATTTTGCAGCATTTTTTCACACACGATTAGAACTGTTGCATAGTATTGTATACTGGCAAAAGTTACCGGTACTTTAAAGCAACAGATGAAGTATATTACAAATCACGTTTACAAAAAATATATGACTCATAAAATCTGTCATTGCCTCCGTTTTGCCTACCTTTCTGCTTAATTTCCATATGTGGGAAATGATCGAACAACTTTGTTCTGTCCAAAAAGTGAGCAGCAAGTGTCCATAGAGTTATTTATTCTTTTGACTGAAATTGTCCTTCCAACAGGTTCAAATATCAAACATAATTTTCAGCATGTTGGATGATTTATGCAGTCAGCGCAACCCTTTAGTCACTTCATTATATTTGTAATTATTGGATGCAGGTCTCAAGACAGCTGAATCATTTGTTAGATATTCTGTAAAATTTTAACTATTTCAGAACCGCAGATCTAATGAAATTACCCGCTTTGCGTGGTAAGCTATCATATCAATCAGGTGACCCGGAATCAGGAGTTCTGGGTCCCAAGGCTCTCTGAGAGAATCCAGTCTATGTGCTCGAGGCACAGAAGGATACACACAAATATGTGGCGCCACAGAAAAAAAAGCCCAGTCAAGTGGGGCGACATATTTGCATATGGTCCGTGTCAAGGGGTTAACAAGCCCTAAAAGCTAGCCTTTTCCAACCATAAAAACCTAGGTGTCTGTCTATAAAATGTTTATATACGAAATTCATACAATTTTTATTCAAGATTTCATTTTTTTCTAATTGGATTTCAATGGGAAAATATGTTAATCCTGAGTGAAAGTTGTGTAACTCTTGTATAAAAACATTGGTAAATTCCATCAAGTTTAGTGTTTGGCAATACAGCAGCAGGCGAGTCCAGTCTCGACTACTCTAAAATTTGCAGTTTGGGCTGAATACAGATTTTAAAATATGCAAACAAGGAGCATGCCATTCCATTAGCTTTCTCTGGACTGAAGTGGGATATCTAGTACATGGTGGAGGGGAGGGGGAATACAACTCTTCCTTATCTGCAACAATGCAATGACGGGTTCTCCAGCTTTCAAGCACAAAGTCTGTGCAAAGTCAAGGTAGACATACTAAGGGATAAAGTCGGAACCGCGTAGGCTGTTTTTACATCGTCGTACTCGTACATGTCTTTTTAATAAAGGAATACAGTGGAACCTTGGATTACGAGCATAATCTGTTCCAGGAGGATACTTGTAATCCAAAACACTCAATGGGAACGAAAATAATTAGTTCCACATTGACTTCTATGGAGCCAAAAGGTGGGGGGGGGGGCGCCGGAGAGACACAGAAATACTCAGACCGTTCGGCTAAATTTGGAAACCTTTGGGAATGGAGTAATACCGAACAGCTCCGATGAGTTCCAGCGCCCCCGCACCTCTGGCCAAATGCAGTACTGCACACCGCAGAGGCTTGAATCATGCTCGTTTTGCGGGACAACACTTGTCAACAAAGTCAAGGTTTTTAAAAAATTGCTCGTATTGTGCAGACTATCCCTTTTCCTTTCTCGAGGCATACTAACTGGCTTGCAACAAAGACAACTTATCAGAGGCTCTGGCGACCCACATGCATGAAAAGTTTTTGGGTGACAGTACCCACATTACCTTTTTCCTCCCATGCTGTGGCTACAGCAGAGACAAAAAACAAGCTCAGTTTAGGAATTGGAGAACTTTTAAAAGATTTTAGTACAATTTTAAATACTTAACTTGACTGTCGACTATAAGAAGGGATAAACATTTTCTTACAGCTAAATTTAAATGTTAAAATGTGCAAGGAATATAAGAGTACGAGGCCGTACAGTTTCTGGCACAAACTGGGCTGGGGAAGTGGGAGAGATAGCTTTACACTAACTTATGAATCAAATATAACAAATCAACTTCAGCATGTCATGGGCTCAAAGTTAATGTAATATCCAAATTTCTCTAAAAACCTGAAGGTTTTCCCATTTACAGCTTTTAGAATTTGTAAAAGATCCCCCAAACCATAATTGTCTTAAAAAGAACATGACCAGTAGAAGAAAAAAAAGGTACTACTGATTTTTAAGGCAGCGCGATATTTGCGCAAATGTTTATCAAAGCAATATATTCACAAAAAAATACACTAAAACCATTATTAGCCAATAAAAAATGTTCTGCTAAATATTACAAAATTGTGAAAATCGAATGTACCCAAAAATTTCTTTAAAAAAATCTGTAATTTCTTAAAAAAAAGCTGTAATTTTTCACTTACAGCTTTCAGAATTTGTAAAAAAAACCCCCAAACCATACATATTGTGAAAACACATGACCAGTAGAATAATAATAAAAAAAAAGGTACTAATGATTAAGGCAGCGCAATATTTGCGAAAATGTTCATCAAATCAGTAAGGCAATGCCATCAAGTAAGGCTTATCTATAGATCTTTGTGAGAAGTCTACCTGACAATAGCTAGCATTTATTTGCCTTGCTACTAAAAGCATTCACATGTGGCATACTAAAGTGTACGCCCACGAAGGGCCATGTTTATCCACACAGGGATGCACAAGTGTTCAATTGGGATGCAATGGCTGCACAGGCATAGCTGCTCTTGCCAATTTGACATCCGTGGGTGTACACCACCCCAAACCAGACAGTGTGAGCTCAGGGACATGCATGCGGACCTAAATGGATGTAAAATTGGGAGCAACGGCTCTGTTCACGCAGGTGCCACATCCCAAATGACATCAACGGGACGGCCTGCACAGAGATGCATGGAACACCTGTGCCTCCCCATAAAGGTACGCCGTGTATGCAGTGGGAACAAGGCCTGAGGCACCTTTCACACAAGCTCAGTAAACTATGAAATGTGTTCCGTTTGCACTGTGACAAGCGGTGTGCGACATGCGTTCCAGAAAACTCAGCTGAACTTTTAAGAATGTGAGCCTCAAGCCTCTGTTATGCATTTCATGCAAGTTCACTTTTGACACAATCTTGAGGATGAGTGTTCATATGTGTTATGCACCACTATATACTTTAAACAGGGTATGGTAGCACATATTTTGAGTTACACTATTGGCAAGTGGTATTGTGGCAGGTAAACCCAGTTGAGGAATATTTATGCAGTAGAATGAGCAGCGCTTTACTGTATTTTACTTATCGAAAAAAGGAAACCCAAACTGCTCTTTTAAAGACACACACAAACGTGCAGCATGTGCTATGATCACGTTAGAAAATCAACAATCTGCTGTTACCCATCTATGGCAAGTTGGACAACTGAGTAGTGGGTAAAGGATAATGTGCGCTGCTTAGCTCTGCTTGCCAATTAAGCATATTTTATACAACTGGGCATGCAAGGGGTTCCTAAACTATAACTGCCATTTCAGAACATCAGAATCTCTCATAACACACAGATTTATCCTGCCAAGTGAGAGAACATTGAATCAGTCTGTGCATTCAGTAAGGCAATGACATCAAGTAAAGGCAGGTGTCTCACCATCTGCTTCACTGATCGAGAGATTAGAATTGTGTCGATGTTTCAATATTTATGGACCTGACTGTATGTGCCTAGGTAAAATTTCATGAATGGGGTTTACATCCACTTTAAGACCATAGTCTAAAATGATGACCTGCCTAAGCCACAAAGTAATGGTGGGACAGGAAGCTGGTTACTCTCTACAGGGACCATCAGAGTGGACATTATTGCCTCGTTTCCACTGAGCGGATCGGTTCGGTACGTTTCGCTATTTTGGGTGTTTCCATTATGAAAGCGTGCCAAAAAAGCGAACCGTACCGCACCAGCAAGGGTCCTGCTTCAGATGAGGGTTCAGAGAGAGTGGAACGGTTCCATTAGGGCGGACCTACAAATACATCTCACTGATTGGTGAACGAGCTAGGAATTTTTTCTAAAACCTGAACGGTCCCTGAAGTGGAAACACTCACGGGAATAGACCGGTCCCATCCTAACCGCTCCGAGTTTACTGACCCGAACCGTTCCGTGCAGTGGAAACAAGGCATAAGTCTTTAAATGTAAGCAATGGCCACAAGATAGACCGCACAGACTAAATCCAGACATTGGAGAGAGACCTCCTCTTGATGAAATGGAGCCAGACAGAGGGGCAGAACAACGTCCCATTTAAGCTGAAAGCCCAAAAGCACTTTAGGAAGAAAAAGGAGGTTTTAGGCCTCATGAAGTGTCCTCAAATATGTAAGGAGAGTGCCCTTTTAATAAATAAATTTCCTTAATCTAAATACTATACCATTGGAGGCAGTTTCTGCTCTCTCGGCATGTTACATCCAAGCACACAGCATGGCCGCATGAGTGGTTACCAGGGACCTTGACAGTTTTTTGGGAGAACAGCACTGGGAGGTTCAAGAATTGTATGCACGCACATAGATATGCATTTACGTTTGTCATAAATCATGATACATTTATAGACCGCACAGGCGATCGAGAACTTAATTTCAGCACACCATTGCTATATTATGGCATTTTGTCAATTATTATATTCATTTCACTTTTTTTGTATATTGGCAGTCCTGGCAATACCTTATTTATTCACAATACTGTTATATGTGCATAGGTGGAGGTTGTTACTTTAATCACGGAGGTAGGGAAGCACCATTTATTGCTTGCAGCCTATAGTATAGTTGTTGCCAGGACAGGTGGCAAAGCAGGGCCTGCCACAAAGAGAATAGTCTTTGGGGGGCCTCCAAATAGTTCTCAATGGGGTGTGCCCCCCCCCCCCCCCCCAGTGATAGGTAATGTAGAACTAAAACGTTCCATAATGTTGATCTTGTTGCAAGACTGTGGCGATGAGAGTCCTGACGGAGTGCTAGGTCCGTTTGCCAATACAGAAAGCCCTGCAGAGGCCATCCCTCCCCGTCTGGCAAACTGATTGGGACTGCTTAGAGAAAAAAAAAAAAAAAGGCCCATTTGCATGGCTAGTGTGTTCCATGAGTGCACGACATTAAAACACACCTGCAACATTTTCTAATGCAGCGCACCACAATGTAGGGTAGTGCCTTACTGCGTATTACAGTGTGCTGTAATGCAGATGCATTTGAGGTATATATTTACACATGGTGTATTATCGTTCAGAGCAGAATACACCTCCAGGATGCTGCAAGACACCATTGTAAACACCGCATGATCTATGATGTGGTGCACTGCTAAAACGTAGCAGGACAAAAAAAAAAAACGTTCATGTTACTACTGTGCACCCCCTGGACTTCAAAGTGATGCACCCGAGGCACTCTAGAATTTCCAAGTTGATCAACACTGCTTTAGGGTAATAAAGTTCACACTATATGTACAAGAACAAGCAATACCTGAGAAGGAATTCCTTCTTTTTGCATGAAAAACTGCTTCTTAAATTCATAGTATGGATTATACTGGTGCCAAGGCTGCAGAAAGTCAAACCTATTAAGACAAAGAAAAAAACAGTTACAAAGTAAAAAACATACTCTGAAGCAAACATAAAAACTAAATGTTAAAAGCAAGCGTGAAGAGTTACATTCCTTGAACTATCAGCACACAGCAAGTCCTTCAAGGGAAGGGGGTTGTATATCAGCTCCAATCTTAGAATTTTCCAATTAAGGGCTCTTTCACACGGAGCGGATCCGTAATGGACCCGCTCCGTTAGCCCGTTTGCTCAGCGGGGATCCTCCGTAAAATCCCCGCTGAGCTGGCGGCTGACAGGGCGGTCCCCGCACACTGTGCAGGGACCGCCCTGTCTCTTCTCCGCTCTCCCCTATGGGGAATCGGATGAATTCGGAACGTGTGTCCGTATTAATCCGATCCGTTCTGCCAGACGGAAGAAAAATAGGATCCAGACGGAGGCGGGTGATTACGGACGTTAGCGGATACTCATCGGCTAACGGCCGTGATCCCATAGGGCACCATTCTAAGTCCGTAAACGGACTTAGAAAAAGCAGACCGTTCGTCCGCTGGTGTGAAAGGGCCCTAAAGTGGTAAAAAAAAAAAATTCCTGAAAACACCATTTTTTTGCATACTTTGGTAGATAATGTTATAACATAACACACACTGTGTGTACATCAAAAAATGCACCCTAAAGTTAATATATACAAGTGCAAATAGTTTGTTATGTATATTGTGTAAAATGAAAAATGTATAAAATAAAGATATTTAAAAAAAAAAAAAAAAAAAAAAAAAGTATCCTCATTCGGTTTGTATACCTCATAAATCTGCCAATCTGTGGGTGTGGCATAGCACCAAAGTTTAGGGGAGTGGAGTCCTAGCATGACACTATTCCCACTTACACACTCTCTGTATTCTCGGTGGTCTCTCTTTGTGTCAGTCTCTGGCCTTTTCGCTCTCTCTGCGCACACTCTCTCGGCTGCAAATATGCCATGTAAGAATTTCAGTGAGCTTTGTACAAGGGTAGATCCAGTGGAGAGGAGAGGAAAGAAAATTTAAAGTAAACTTGGCCAGCTCTGATCCCAGTCCAAGTGACCTGCAGAAGTAGACATGTCCTTCAAAACAGGCTTGCGCACGTGACTCATTGCACAGGCTGTCAATCAAAGCAGGAGTGGTGTCACTATTTTTTTGGGGGTTTTGGGCTTTTTTAATCAAGCAGGGAGGATTAAAGAGGACAGGCTGTTCTTTTACCTGCAATACTGCAATATTCACAAATGATTTGTGCCCTTGTTCTGTATTAGATTTTATGTTCTGTTTGTATTTGGTTTTCCAGGTTTACAACCACTTTAAGGCCAACTTAAAGAAAAAAAAAAAACACACTAGCAATATATTTGTATACAAGTTCTCCATAACATTTTTTTCATCGCTGTATGAAGCAGTTAACACTTAGCAGAACTAACCTTGAATCATTCTTTGCTCGGACACTAGTTTCAAACTTAATTCCATTCCGTGCAACATACTGAGCAAGCTTATCAATCACAGGCTGGATATCAGGTGGTGGCGGAATAATTGCCACGACTGGCGCAAGTGTGCTGGAATAAAAAAAACAGACAATTATACATATCTTTAAATTCCAACTGCACATTTTCCTTACAATTTCACAGGAGAAAAAAGAAAAAACTTAAAATGATAAATAATGGCTTCTTCATGTTCTATGACAAAATACTATATAGTTAAAGTATATGTCAGAGGTCGGCAACCTGTGGGCTGCTAAATCTCTGGCCCGTAAGTGCCCATGATTAATTCACGGGCACCCTGGCCCGTGGGCAAGTGATTGGATGTTTCATAATGTTGTCTGCAAAAGTGTCTGTTATATGATAAAACTTTAGCTATATACCTCATTAAGAGCACCACTCGGCACTCAGATTACTTGCCGTCTCTCTCCTCCCCTCCTGACTGATGTCATTCTCAGCCCCGCCCGCTGAATTGTCAGACGAGGAGAAGGGAGGCAGCGAGTAATCTGAGCGCAGAGAGGTGCTCTTAATGGAGGTATATAGCTGCAGTTTTATCATATAACAGACACTTTTGCAGATAACAGGAGGAGGCATATTCAGGGCCATCTTTAGTATTGTTTGGACCACATCCACCACTGTACACGCCCCCCATCCCACACTGTACACCCCCCTGTCCACAGCTACAGGAAAGAAAGAGAAAGAGAAAAAGAGAGACATGCAAATCACTGTTCTAACAGTTCCTCCCTGGCAGAATACATGACCCATTTTTTGAATTAGAAAGCCAAACCTGAAAATTCAATTAGACTTTTCTCTTTAATGGTAAGGATATTCACAAATGTAATAACACTTTAGTGGTGTGTGTACTAATGGGGAATTTTGTGAAAATCCCGGAGTTCGGCTTTAAAGCTATAAGCATTAATCTGAGAATTCAACTGATCATTACGTTTCCGAAAGAAGAAGAAAAAAGAAGAAAAAAAAGCCTACTGGTAAATGTGGAGTATTCGGTTAATCATTAATATATCTATGGTGAAGCAGGCAGCCAGAACAAGAATCAGGAAATTTGGTCACTTTCAAAGAGTATCACCAAATAGACACCTTTTCTAAAAGGGTCAATTAATAAGGCATCTAAAACATGATCTACATTCCAAGCACATAGTCACAGTTCCCTGCACATAGCAAAATGATAGGAGCCTCGGGCATTCTAAGGCCACGTACACACGATCAGACCGGTCCGATGAAACTGGACTGCAGACCGGTTTCATCGGATCAATTCAATGGTGTGTACGGCCCATCGGACCGTTGTCCGTCAAACAAAAGTTTTAAAACTTGCTTTAAAACCTGTCCGTCGGACAGATTCGATGGTTAGTACGCCAAAGCATCGGACCAAAAACCTGCGCATGCTCAGAATCAAGTCGACGCATGCTTGGAAGCATTGAACTTCGTATTTTCAGCACGTCGGTGTGTTCTACGTCACCGCGTTCTGGTCTGATCGGATTTTTGGTCCGATGGTGTGTACGCACATCAGACCACTTCAGCCTGGTCTGATGAAAACGGTCTGTCGGACCAGTTTCATCGAACCAGTCTGATCGTGTGTACGTGGCCTTAAAGTACAAGTACTGATACTTTTTTTTAAGTACTTGCCAATACCGATACCTATCACCTAGCAAAAGTAGGTAAAAGGGGTGGTTTGGGGGAATTGGATGAGGCTGGGGTGAAGATGTGCTGACTGAATGACTGGAAAAACTGTAGCAGGGCAAACTGGTAACTGAGGGAAAAAAAAAAAGAAAAAAGGGCTGATAAAGTGGGGAGGGGAGTCACAATCCTGGCTACTGCTCTCTATTCAAATAAAACAAAACAAAAACAGACAGAGGAAGTGGGGGACAAATGACAAAGGGGAAGGACATAGAGAGGGAGGTAGAGAGAGAATGGGGGCAACAGAGAGAGGGAGGGAAGGGATAGAGGAGGGCAAGGGGATAGATAGAAAGAGAGAGGGGGAGAGAAGAGAGAGAGAAAGGAGGGGGAGAGGATAGAAAGAGGGAGGGAGAGGGAGAACATGGGGGGGGAGGAATGAGAGAGGAGGGGGAGGGAGGAGAGATGAGAAAGGGACGGGTCATGGAAATAATGGTGGGGAAGGGGGGGATAGGAGGGTTAGAGGCAGTGGCGGCTGGTGATCAATTTTTGGGGGGGCACAAACAAACGAAAAAAAAAAATCATCAATTGCAGCCTCACTGTGCCCATCAATTGTCACCACTGTGCCATGCCATCAAAACGCAGCCACGGTGCCCATCAATTGTCGCCATGGTGCCATGCCATCAAAAGCAGCCACTGTGCCCATCAATTGTCACCACTGTGCCCATCAATTGTCACCACTGTTCCATGCCATCAAAACGCAGCCACGGTGCCCATCAATTGTCGCCACTGTGCCCATTAATTGTCGCCACTGTGCCCTGCCATCAATTATCACCACTGTGCCATGCCATCAATTGTCGCCACTGTGCCAGGTCATCAAACACAGCCACTGTGCCATCAATTGTCACCTATGTGCCATGTCAATTGCCACCTGTTTGCTCCCTCAAAAAATATCAGGGTGTTCTGAGCTCCTCCCCCTGCCATCCAGACACGTGGTCTCACCTACACTGCAAGTGAAACCGATACATTACCATTGTTTCACTTGCAGCCGAACAATAAGTGCTCCTCCTCCATAGACATGCTGGAGATTGTAGTTCCATAGTCCCGCCCAGCCTCCGCCTCTATCACACACAGCCATCTACTCATCGTGTGTGTACTTTTTTCAGGGCTCCCGAGTCCCGCTACCTCCGTCCGCAGGTCCTCCTGTTCTCTGCACTTGATGTTATGTGTCAGCGCTCGGGAGAGAAGAAAACTCCGCCGGACACAAAACTTTACCAAGATGAGGCTGCCAGGGACAGCGGGGAGCAATTTAGGAACCATGGTGGCACCCTGTATCTGTGTCAGACCAGCGTCCAGCGGGGAAGGGGAGGCAGGTCTTAGAGCTTTCAGCTGCTGGACGGACACAGATACAGGGCATGGTTCCTGTAATTGTTCCCCGCTGCAGCGATCTCCCTCACTGTTCTGTGCAAGAGCCGGCGCTGTCAGTAGTGTCCCGACTCCCGCAGCTTGCTGAGGCATCGGACCCAGGGACAGCGCGGGTCCATCGGCTGCCCACATTACGCCCGTGCTCCCCACACAATTCTCCCACAGAGCAACTGACTAGAGGGGAAGAGGAGGTGGGGAGGAAAGGACACGTGATTTGTTGTCAAGGAAGCGGCGGCTCCGTTCCTTAACAACCAATGATTGCCAGCATTCTTTCTTTACTTCTTAGCTGTTAGCAGGGAATTCCTGCTGAGAGCTGAAAGTACAGCGCCCGAAGGTATCCGTTTTTGGTATCGGGGCATTTGCACGAGTACCGATACTCTTGCAAATGCTTAGTATCGGCACCGATACCAGTATCGGTATCGGGACAACCCTAGTCAAAAGGTATGTACTGCAGAATAGTAAGCAGTGGCAAGTTGTGAAAATTTTAAAGCAGACTAAACATTCACAGACAACTGTCAGAAAATCAGAAGTGGAGATTAGAGGCCTGGTATAGATCGAGAACAGAATGTAGGCTCAGGTAGTGAAGCCAGAAAAGCGGATGACAAGGAGCAGCCTATAGAATTAAGGGTCCCAAGAATTCCAAGAATTTGGCTACAGGCATGCACAGAAATTGTAAGGGAAGGTGGGACGAGCTTGCTGGATATAAAACAGAACTGTAATGTATAAAAATATCCTAAACATAATGCACTTGTAGATTGTTGCTGTAAACAGCCAGGCCCAAAATGAGACAAAGCCTCCCTTACTTACAAACCAGAACAGAATGAGGTTGAAAAAGGTTATAGACAGTAGCAGGTGACGAAAAACAACAGAAATGTGCATTGGACCGTCCAAGTTATCAGGGACTAGGCTTACCAGAGGGAATACCACAGCCCTATATTATAAGAGCATTTTTTGCCTAACAGACTCGTAACACAGGTCTGGGAGGCAGGTTTTCCCAAAAAAATATCATAGGCTGGGTTATACTGAAGCTTGTACCACAGCTCTAAATATTGGGTATCACTCTGTGACTAACTTACCGGTACACACAGAACCCAATGCAGAGCTTATAGTGCAGAGAACACCTGCCAAGGTATTTACAGGTTGTGCCACTTTTCAAGTAACTTGCATAGTACCTACAAGCTTGGAAAGTGCCATAATGCAGAGCCAAGTGCCCGAAGGTCACGATGCAGTATATCTTCATCCCATCTATGAGCTTACTAACAAGAGGGAGTCTTCTGAGGCAGTCATATCAGACACTGTGCCAACTGCTCTGGATCGAGAGAGCACACTGCGGTTGACACGGTACACAAGGCTCAGAAAGTGTCACAAGCAGAGCCCTGCATCCGAAGGCCACATCCCAGGCAGACCTCATAAGGTACAGGTATAGCCTCCAAAGGTATGCTGCAGATTAGATCTGCATGATTCTGGATAAAAGGAGAATCGCAATTTTTTTTGCTTAGAATAAAGATCAAGATTCTCGGTGTAACATCTTTCACATTATACAAAAATTTAAATTGCGTTTAAAAAGGCCGCTGAGCAAATACAGTGTGACATAAAATATTTTATTCTCTAGGGACGCTGCAAAACAAAAATATTTTTTTTTTCCGGGGTTGTTTGTGGTTTTTAAGTAAAAAATACTGATTTGAATTTGTAAGCAACAAGTGTCAGAAAAAAGCTTAGTCTTCAACCACTTCAGCCCCGCACCATTTGGCTGAAAGACCAGAGCACTTTTTGCGATTCGACACTGTGACGCTTTAAAACCAACGATCGCGCGACGTGGCTCCCAAACAAAATTGACGTCCTTTTTTACCCACAAATGGAGCTTTCTTTTGTTGGTATTCGATCACCTCTGGTTTTTATTTTGTGCGCTATAAAAAAAACTATTTTGGAGGAAAAAAAGCAATATTTTTTTTCTTTTTGCTATAATAAATATCCCCCCCCCCCCCGCCAAAAAAATAAAATAAATAAATTCTATATAAAAAAAAAGAAGTGTCTCCTCAGATTAGGCCGATGCATATTCTTCTACATATTTTTGGTAAAAAAAAACAACGCAATAAGCGTTTATTGATTGGTTTGTGCAAAAGTTATAGCGTCTACAAAATAGGGAAAAGTTTTATGGCATTTTTATATATTTTTTTTTTACTAGCAATGACGGCGATCAGCGATTTTTATTGCGACTGTGACATTATGGCCGGACACATTGAACACTTTTGGCACCATTCACGTTTACACAGCGATCAGTGCTATAAATATGCATTTATTACTGTGTAAATGTGATTGGCAGTGAAGGGGTTAACCAGGAGGGGGCGCTGAAGGGGTTAAGTGTGTTCTAACTGTAGGGGGATGGGCTATGTGTGACATGACACTGATCACCGCTCCCAATTACAGGGAGCTGCGATCAGTGTCCTGTCACCAAGAAAAATGGGGAAATGCTTGTTAACGTTAACATTTCCCCATTCTTCCTCTCCGTGAAACGTTCGCGGGTATCCCCGCCGACAGAGTCCGCGGGACCCGCGAACACACTCACAGAGCTCGCAGCAGGCGTGCGCACCCACGATGCCATGCCTTAAAGGCAATGTACAGGTAGGTTAATCTGCCTGTACGTGCTATTCTGCCGACGTATATCGGTGCAAGCCAGTCCCTAAGTGGTTGAACTGACTTTATTTGCAGACGGACGTTCATCCCTTTTATCTCTCTCTCATGTGCTGCTTTGCACTGTTTATAGGAATTGTGGAAATGCTGGATGAATCGAGATCACATTTTTTTGACGATTAATCGTGCAGCTCTACTGCAGATTGGTGGAACGAGATAGAGACCAGCTCAAGCAGTGTAAAAGATGTTTTGACTAAGAAGAGTTTGTTGATACAAATCAAAAATATTATACTTCTCAAATTTTCCCTAGCAAAAAACAGCTAGGGTGTCTCATGGACAATATAGAAAAAAAGTTTAAAATTAAACCATTCCTATAAATACTGTTAATTAAATCTATTGGTTGTTTATATTAGCGGGGTGCTAAGATTCTGTTTCTATAGAAAGTAAAAAAAAAAAGGAGCCAGGATGATGGAAGATTCATTTCTCCACAATGACTATAGCTTCAGAGGTGAATAAAAGCTTATTTTACAACCTTTGTCAATGGCTTGGTTTTTATATGTTTCCGAGATCATTCAAAAATTTCACTGAAAGCAGTTATTTGATTTAAAAAAAAAAATATATGTTTCGTCTTTTTTTTTTTTAATTAGTATTACAGAAAAATAACAGTGGTGATTAACCTCTTAACGCCAGCGCCTCCCAACCCGGATGCCAGGAGGCAGGGCAGGGTTTCTGATCACAAGACCGCCGTGATTGGCTGTCATAACGTTCACATGACTGGAAAGCTCTCGTTTGCCAGTAGAGATCGGGAGTTGTTAGCAGCTGGTGACTGTGCCGGTAGCGTGCACACTCTCAGCACAACCCTGTTAACATTCTGGTTTCCATATATGCGGCTGCTGAGCATTCATCCCACCCGCCAAGAGACCGCATATATGTGCACCGATGGTGTGAAGAGGTTAAATACCACCAATATATACATTTATTTGGGTAAAAGTGTTGCATGTGTAATAAAAAGGTATTGCAGTCTGGTACTCGAGTGCTTAACATGCTTTATCTGCACTGCTTGAAGATAATGTGTAAATATTTTAGAATGCATAGTCTGGGCACAGGATCACTTTAAATGGATTGAACTTTATGGCAAAAAGATAAGAAGCCAGAGTATATACGTTTTTGATGAGTCCCACCAAATTTTCTTCTAAAATAAAATGTCTCTTGGATAATTGACACAACAGCATACTGAATGCTAGAGCAACAACTTTGCTAATGTCTGAGCTTGTTAGATGAAACTGAGAACATATCCTGAAAAGCAAACTTTTTTTTCCCCTAAAAACACAAACTATTATTTTGAAAGAGATATCTCTTCATCTGGCTTGTTGAGCAGTAACTGATTTGCTTCCAATAAATAAAGCAATGCAAAAGATATGGCAAAAAGATCTTGACTTAATGTAAATTCCTTATTCTGAAGTACAGTCTCTACTGCACACTCACACAACCACATGCACTCCTGTAAGGCAGGCCATACGTTATGGAATTTTCTTTCCTTCAACACGCACACAGAACTCCAACCTAGCAAATAATATCAGCACTTGGCCCCTTAGCCTTATCCCTTTGAGCAGTAAACCAGCAATGGTGGGTATTTTAAAAAGGGCCCAACAATGTAAACAGAGAGGTAGCTCCTCCCGTCTTACTGGTCTTACATACAGAGTCTTCAAAGACAGGATCACACCCAGGGGCTGGGCCATGGCTGTTGACCTAGAAACCACTCATGGGGCTCAGGGTTTGGGAAGCCCCACAATGCAGAGCAGAGTTCCCAATGGTCACATTGCAGACTAGATCTGCACATCCATTCCAGTGGGTTTGGTACAGCTTTCAAAATTATTGTTGAATAATTGCCAAACTGGATAGCTGCTACGCAAAACCAGCTCAAGAAATCTCGCAAGGAATCTTGATTGACATCACCAAGAAAAAGAAAAAAAAAACACATAAGCTTGCTTGAATTCAAGAGAAAAATACCACAAAGCAAAAAGGCTATCAAAAAATACTTAGAAACTTGCTCAACAGAGATAAATAAAAAGGTAGTCAACCTCCTAGAACACTTGCAAAAAAAAACGACAGCTAGCTGAATAGAGGAGGGGTTGCACTGGGGCTGGCTTACAACTTTTTTGATGGACGATGTTAAACCCCCCTGTAGGTGGCATTATAACCAGACTGTTTCTGAATTACTGTGTCTCTCATTGGAGGGTGGAGAAAAAAATCAACACTAAATCAGAAGAAAGCATTACAGCTTTAAAAAAAAATATGTTTGCAAAATTCCAGAGAAGTGATTTGACCTCATAAAATATCTTTACCTTGTTGCACTTAAACCAGCAGGTACCTTGTTGCTGTCATCACCGCTGCTTAGAGCTGGCAAGATGGTGGATTGTGGAGGTATTGCAGCTTCTTTTGTTGCATTTTCCCCAGCAGGTATTGAACTATAACTGGCATCCATTCCTGGTGGGGGAGGTGCAAAACAGTAAGTTCCATCAGGTAGCATGTAGTAATTATAATATGCAGATGGCACAGTTGCTGCAAAGAAATAGAAAAAAATCTAATTTATTCACTTCAATATTTCACAATTCTTTTTAAAACATACATAACATCTGTCTTAAATATAGAAGAACTTAAAATAATCACTGCCACAGGTTTGCATTACTTCAGTTGCAAGCCAGAATCTGTTTTTCAACAATTCGTAATTGAATTTGTAAACAAATGTGAGAGATCTACCCCATCAAAACCATCGAAGAGCATAGCACATTTCTTGCCTCCCAAGGGGGGAGAGGAGAGGCATGCAAACAGACCACGGTAATCAGGCACCAGCACCCATGTTCACCGTGGTCAGCAGACCGGGGAACACAGGAATTATATAGCACAAGCACTGTGCCGTTTATCATGCTTTAAAAGATCCTGATTTTTATTTTTTTAGGGTTACAACCACTTTCATTATATGTAATTTTCTAAACTATACATCAGTTAAAGCGATTAGTTGATGGTTTTCCAGCGTCTACAGTTATGAACTCCTCATTTGATTCTCTGCATTTTCCTTAGCAAGTAGAAATTGCTTTGTAAGTTCAAAAGGATCACTGAATCTGTTGACACAATGCCTCTATAATGCTGGTGCAATTGAGTCGCTATACGAGACAACCAGTTGGGCTCCATTTACACCAATGCGTGTCCAAAAATGCAGCAAGCACCACAAAAAAACAAAAACACAAAAAGCACCGCAGAAACGCTCAAAAGCAACATGCATAGATGTGAATCGAGTCTTAGAAGAGGGTATATAAACTGATTACAAGAACACTGAAAACTTTAAATTGGTTTAGATTAGTCAATAGTAAAGAAATCTCAAAACATTTGGCAACATTTTTTCCCCCCAACAAATTGTGTGAAATATATATGCTTATTGTGCAGCTGCATCTATCACCTGGCTTCTTTGAATCTTCTTCATTCATTTTTACACAACTCTAAAGATATGGATGCCATAAAGCCAATTGGCAGATCTGAAAGCTACCGTAGAGCATTTCAAGCCAAGTTAAAAAAACGACCTAGTCAGAATAGTACCTCCCAGAATTCTATGATAGACCTAATGAAAAATGAAGCAGCTGTAGTACTGTACAGATAAATGCTCTTGGGAAAGTTGTGCAGTGCAAGTCAGCTCAAAAACTCAAGAGAAGCTGTTTATTATATATAAAAAAAAAAAGCTCCCATGTGACACCCATGCTATGAAGATCTACTTTAAAAACACACACAATAAACTTGTCTAATAACATATAGATCTTTGAAATACAAAGCATAACTCTCACAACTACTGTATTTATCGGTGTATGACACACTTTTCCCCCTGAAACAGAGGGTAAAAAGTGCCTGCGTGTTAGACAGCAATATCATGGGGATCATGCGGTTGGCCCCAGGAGCCACCCATTGGGGGGGGGGGGGGGGGGTGTCAGGCTGGCCGTCCCGCCTCTCCTGGCCCTGAGACAGCGCAGCCTGCATAGTTTAAAGTTGAGAAAAAAAATCTCTTGCCAGCCCCTTCACCGCTCCTCCTGTGTTTGTGTCATTGTAAAACAAAACTTGTAAATAACTCAATAGCTCAGTTTTTTTCTGGCTGCTCTCCTCCCACTCCTCCGAGTGTAGCTTTAGATTGGAGGTGGAGAGCGGTCGCATTACCATCTGTGTAATGACAGGGGAGAGCAGTCATGTGACCAAGTCAGTGAAAAAGCGGAGCAATTGGAGGTATATGGAGTAGGAGTGACACAGGAGGAGCAGTGTGCAAAGGGCTGGCAGTGATTTATTTCTTAACTGCAGAGTATGCTGGCAGTGCTGTCCCAGGAGACTGGAAGTGCAGGGAGGGGGCTGCATACTGGAGAGGGGAAGGTGGACTGTGTGCTGTAAAAACATTTTTTTCATTAAACTTCCCTCTTAAAATTGTGTGCGTGTTATATGCCGATAAATACAGTAATTAGTCTCCTATACACAAAACACACACTCACCGGCCACTTTATCAGGTTCAATTGCTTGGTAACCCAAATTGCTAAATCAGCCAATCACATGGCAGCAACTCAATGCATTTAGTCATCTAGACATGGTGAAGACGATTTGCTGAAGTTTAAACCGAGCTTTAGAATGGGAAAGAAAGGGGATTAAAGTGACTTTAAATGTGGCATGGTTGTTGGTGCCAGACGGGCGGGTCCAAGTATTTCAAAAACTGCTGATCTACTGGGATTTTGATGCACAGCCATCTCTACGGTTTACAGAAAATGGTCCAAAAAAAATATCCAGTGAGTGGCAGTTGTGTGGACAAACATACCTTGTTGAGGTCACAAGAGAATGGTTTGAGATGATAGAAAGGCAACAGTAACTCAAATAACCACTCGTTACAACCAAGGTATGCAGAATACCATCATTGCACGAACACCACATTGAACCTTGAAGCAGATAGGCTACAGCAGCAGAAGAACACACCGGGTACTACTTCTGTCAGCTAAGAACAGGAAACTGAGGCTACAATTCGCACAGGCTCACCAAAATTGGACAATAAAAGATTTGAAAAACATTGCGTCTGATGTCTCGATTTCAGCTGCGACATTCAGATGGTAGAGTCAGAAATTGGCGTAAACATGAAAGCATGGATCCCTCCTGCCTTGGTTCAGGCTGGTGGTGCAATGGGTGTGGGGGATGTTTTCTTGCCACACTTTGGACTCCTTAGTACATCAATTGGGCATCGTTAAAATGCCACAGCCTAGAGCTGCACAATTCTGGATACAATTTGATTTCATTGTTTGGAAAAAAGATCATGATTCTCGTGTTGCAACATCTTTTACATTATACAAAAAAATTGGGCTAACTTTACAGTTTCGTTTTTTTCCCCAAAATTTGCGTTTAAAAGACCGTTGCGCAAATACAGTGTGTCATAAAATATTGCAACGACCACCATTTTAGTCTCTAGGGTCTCTGCTAAAAATGTATGTTTGGGGGGGTTGGGTTTGAAATAAATGTCTAGCATACTGATTTTAACTTTTGTAAACAAGTTGAGTATTTTTACTTTCAAAATCTATTGTGCCTACTTTCCAAGCCTTCCGGAGTATAGCCTCCCTATGTGAATAATAATGTAAGAGGCACATCACGGGGGCAGCTAGACACTAGGGGCCTTGGTCCTAATGCTCCATGTACCCTGTCCAACTCCATATTAGGGAGGTACATTTTCCAGTCCAATTTTTTTGGAAAAAAAACAACATTACATTGTTCTGGAGGCTTTCCTGATATGTAGCTTCTGGGAGACCACATAA
Organism: Rana kukunoris; assembly: GCA_029574335.1. Taxonomy (NCBI): domain Eukaryota; kingdom Metazoa; phylum Chordata; class Amphibia; order Anura; family Ranidae; genus Rana; species Rana kukunoris. Next base: position 209,763,953 of record CM056049.1, on the reverse strand, counting down.
CCGTAAGTTGTTCCGACAGCTTCGATCTTCCATCTGCACTTCTAGTGCCGCCGCAGCATCCATCTGTGAGATCATATCTCTCTTTAGGGAAGACACCCTTTGCTCCAGCATATTAGTGCAGTCTTATCAGCTATTGGACGATATGTCAGTGTCTTCAGCTCTGTCTGCATAAATTGCATTTTCTTATGGCGAGTGTCTTCCACTCTATGGATTCGGTGCCACTATGCTAGCCCTCATTGGGAACACTTGTATCAATGATTTCAGACCTCTAAGCGGTATGTCGTCCCGCCGTCATACTGAAGCAGCTGTCCCTCAGAACGCCGGCATCCCGGGGAACATCCACGATCACCGCCAATGAAGTCCGCGCTGCCTGTATGGGTAGGATCCTGGCGTCCTGATTTGGTATGCTCACCATCCTGCTGCTCCCCGACCCTCATCTTGTGTAGCCAAAAAATAAATAAAAAATAAAAGCTGCATCTTCTTTTGATTTTCATTGGCTATGGCTGCTTTGTGGGAGGTTTTAATCTCCCACTGTTTGCTTGGGTGCATGCCACTGTCATCCAAGAGCTACATTCAGTCTAGGGATGGAGATGAGTTGGGAACTCGTGTACTGTGCATCCTCACCCGACCATGCTCAGACCATGCCCCAACTTTGACTCTAATCCTAAAGGCCCCTTTCACATCAGCAGCTCAAGCTGGTTTCTTGAACATGACAATGAGGTCACTGTACTCCAATGGCCTCCACATTCAACAGATCTCAATCCAATAGAGCCCCTTTGGGATGTGGTAGAATGGGAGATTTGCAGCCGATCAGCAGCCACTGCGTGATGCTATCATGTCAGCATGGACCATCTGATGACACCTTGTTTAATCTATGTCATGAAAAAATAAGGCAGTTCTGAAATCAAAAGAGGGTCCAACCTGATACTAGGTTTACCTAATAAAGTGGCCGTGAGAGTGTGTGTATGTATATGTGAGATATATATATATATATATATAATACACACACATATATAACATTTTACATATCTCTCCATCTACACACACACACACACACACACACACACACACACACACACAAAATTACACATATATTATACACAAACACGCATTTAAAGGAAATGTCAAGACAGAGAAAAGAGATAACACATCTTGTATTGGAGTGGCCCCACGGTGAAGGAGCGCAGGGGAACCTTTGGACAGCAGCACTGTCAGTCGGGAGGGAAGGGGAGTATTAGAGGTTGTAGCAGATTTAGAGACCCTAAATAATGTCCAGCTCGCACTTCAGTTACACAAGCAGTAACGGCAAACCGTTTTTTTTCTGGGGATAAAAGGGTTTACATAAATTGAAAATAATCATTATAAGCATCTCTATCAATAGCAAATGGTTTGTTTCAACACTAACTGCTACATTTGCAGGAGAGCTTACTAGCTGGACCACCAGATGAAAAAGGATAGCAAGCCTAAAAAAGAAAAAACTAAAACAGCTGTTACATTGAAGAAATCGTAAGTTGCAATAAAATAAATGATTACTTTTGGGTTTAATAGCACTTTAACAAACTGATTTTTTTTCTACACTTATAAATAATGCAATCAGTCAGCACAGCTACAATAAACCATTCCATACCACAAGATGTTATCGTATCATACAAGGCTTTTGGGGATCCAGAACACACCCATTTAGCACAAAGTGGTTGTCTACAAAGTCAGCACATCCCTTCATAAGAGACAAACAGTATGTGATTTATAAGTGTTCTCCCAACAGAACACATTTACTAAATCAGTCAAGAGAAAAAGGCAGACAAAATGAGCTTAGTGTAATGAAGCCTTTCGGCTACTGAATACTAACCGTGTATGTCTGCTGGCCTCTAAAAGCCATTTAACATTTGCAGAACAAGCATTCTGCCAGCAAACCAACATCTGTCAAGTATTATTTCACAGAATACATATAGTTTGACAATGTAACAGGAATTTATGTTCAAGAATAAAAATAGCAAGGCAAAAGCATAAGATGATAGGTATTGGCTACTGCAGAGCATGAGAAAACTACGTAAGCTCTTTATGAAAAATGCTACATTGCTGTGACTGGCTATAGTACTTCTGATGCACAGATTTAGAACAAGCATGTTGCACATTTAAGCTGGAGAAGTCAGAACACCACCAGTGGGCTTGTTCTGGGTCAGTGAATTAGCCTTTTTAAGTGAAGTGAAATATTCAGCTTTTTCTTGAAAATACTTTAGTTGTAAACGTCAGATATGATAAATCAACAAAGCACATAACTCTATAGTGTGCATTTGCCTGAATCCAAAGCACAAAAGTGAGATTCCGCTCTCTGCATAACTGACACAACAGCCTCCCGGGAGATTTTTTTTAAACCCCCAAACATATATTTTCTGAATGTAGAGACCCTGGAGAATATTGTAGCGGCGGTTGCAATTTCCAGAAAAAACTGAACTCTAGTTTCAGTGCACAAAACACAATGCACTTTTTTGGAAAAAAATAAATAAAAGATGAGATTGCGCCGAGCAAATATGCAACAAACAACGTAGCTCTAAAATTGTCCTTAAGTGACTCTTTAAAGTGGAACTAAAATGCACCCTTTTTCCCCCCCCTATTCATCTGGAGGAGGGGCTTCCTCAATTTAGCACAGCCTCCTGCTACGTGCATGGCCTAAGGGTAGATGGATTCCAGGAAGTAAATGCTGTATGAATCATCTGTCATTTTGCCCTCGCTAAAGATGGCCGCAGTTAGAAATGCTAGGGAGTTTTTTTTTTCCCCAAAGTGATTTAATAAAGCATGGAGACATCAATCAATGGATTGGGAAGTTTACTTTAAATATGAAAAAGAAATATAGTTTTTGGGTTTGAGATTCCAGATACAGTTTAATTCCGCTTTAAAAGCCTTTACACCTCAGCATTTTAGCATTAACCCTAAATGATGGCCTTAGAATTCTAGCGTTCACTCCTGCGTGTGGTGCAATCTTTACTTTGTATGTAGGCACCCTCAATCCACAAGTTTGTGTTTGGATGTGTGTGTATATGTGGAAAGAGGCAACCAAAAAAACGCTTCAATTTTTTTTTATTTTTTAATTGAATATACTCGGCTTTAGGAACTTAACCACTTCAGCCCCGGAAGAATTTACCCCCTTCCTGACCAGAGCACTTTTAGGAATTCGGCACTGCAACACTTTATATGACAATTGCGCAGTCTGGCGATGCTGTACCCAAACAAAATTGACATGCTTTTTTTCTTGCTGACCAGCTGCCAAAGTTCTACTGTGATATGCTGTTTACCCACTGCTTGCTGGTAAGCCTCTGTCCATAAGGTGGCGGTTCACTGGATCGTATCAATCACTTGGGTGTCGTTTAATATATGCACTTTTGTGGACTTTATTATTTATTCAATATATAAGGACTTTATATTTGTTTATTGGCGCAATTTTTTCTTTTTTACAAAGTTCTACTGCGTCAGGTTGGCTCGGCTAAGCAAATTGACGTTACCTTACATCGCTTCCCATTGTGGCCACTAGGGACACGATCTCCGCTAGCGGGCGCAATGAGCGTTGGGCACCCACGACACACAGATCCCGGTTCTTTCAGAGGAGAAATTACCAATTGTGCCTTCATACAAAGTATGGACACCGATCAGTCTCCTCCCCTAGTAAGTCCCATCCCCACTTCAGTTAGAACAGAGAGGGAACACAACCCCTTGATCGCCCACTAGTGTTAACCCCTTCCCTGCCAGTGATGTGCATTTGTATACATTGATCACTGTAAAATTGTCAATGGTCCAAAAAATGTGTCAATCTGTCTGCCACAATGTCGCAATCCTGATAAAAAAATAAAAAGAATAAAAATGGCATAAAACTATCCCCTATTTTCACAAACCAATCAATATTCACTTATTGCGATTTTTTTGTTTACCAAAAGTATGTGGAAGAATACATATCGGCCTAAACTGAGGGGGAAAAAAAATTTGTAAAAAGAAAAAAAAAGTGGGCTATTATAGCAAAGAGTAAAAAATATTGCCTTTCTTTTTAAAATGTACGCTTTTCTGTTGATTGCGCAAAAAAAAAAAATAGAAAAAAAATAAATAAATCGCAGAGGTGATCAAACACCACAAAAAAAAAAAAAAGCTCAAATTGTGAGAAAAAAAAAAAGCACGTCAATTTTGTTTGGGTACAGCGTCGCACGACTGCGCAATTGTCAGTTAAATCGGCGCAGTGCCAAATTCAAAAAGTGCTCTGGTCAGGAAGGGGGTAAATCCTTCCGGGGCTGAAGTGGGCAAGTTCCTTTTTCTTCTACTTTATTGCTATTACATTGGGGGCAGAAGTGATGTAACACTTTCTTCAAATAAGACAGATGTGAAAAGTGAAACCAACTGTTCTCCACTCTGGGGGAAGAGGTCACACTAGTAATCAGCCACCCAAATCACTTCTACATAAAAGTCTACAGTGGCCTGAAGAAGTGTAAAACAACCACCTGCAGAAATAGTTCTACTGCTATACCAATAACACTAAAAAGCCACGTGTTCAAATGTCATACTATAAAAAAAAAAAAGAAAAAAGAAGGACGTGCGATAAGAATAAATAAAAATAATACATTGTTCCCAGGGGATTATAGACTTTACATCTCACTTACTCTCGGTAGTGCTTTCTGTCGGAGTAGCTGGAGGTGGAGCAGGTGCAGCATTAGCAGCTAGCTGAGAGGCCATGTTCTCACTCTGAGCTTTTCTGACAAGAGCCGCTAGTGGGTGGTCTGGATCAATCACCTTTAAGGGCTGAAAAAGAGGGGAAAAATGTAAAGTGGTACTTTTCAAAGATAAAGGCATACCATTAAAATTAAAATAACTAAAATGGCAAACTTTTTTGTTTTGGCTAGAGTACAGCCATTTATCATTTATTATACTCTTGTAATTTTTGACATATTTCATAATGTGTGTTCATATAACCAATCATGTTGTCTAGATTGGTCTATTATTCATTTACATCATTTTCTGATATTACTATCATTAATTTCACGTATTTTGGTTTTGCGCTGTACCTCACTTCCCTTTTTCCTAGTTCTTCCAATATATGTATCTGTATTATTGGTACTAGCAGCACTTCCACCCCCATTGGTTTAGCGCAGTGTTTTTCCCATATTTTCTAGAGTACAGAGGGATTAGAACACCTGTCCCTGTGAAGGAGATCCACTCTCTCTATTTGTCCTGTTTACCTTTATTATTGAAAATGAAAGTAAAAGAAAAACCCAAATGTTAGGCTGCCCCAGAAATGGAATATAGTCTTCCAATTCTGGTGACCATTCCTCTCGCTTCCTGTTTGGCTACGGGACAGGAAATGAATGGAAATCTCAGCAGTGGGACACATGGCAAAAAAAAAACCCCAGACAGGGGCAATAACCCTCGTTTGCTCTATCCAAGATATAAAAATGTTTTGCCAATAGTTCGATAGGATTACTAAAGGAAAATAATTTTTTTTTTTTAGCTAAATAGCTTCCTTTACCTTACTGCAGTACTGGTTTCATGTCCTCATTGTTCTGTTGTTTTTTGGCTTTGAGGTTGCTGTAATCCTGCTCTGATCTCCACACTTCCTGCTTGTATGTTTCCTTATAACCACAGTACTTGGAGCTTTCTCACTGTGGTCTAAGCTGTCATTACTGTGTGTCTAAAACTTCCCAGAACCAGAAATCAGATTTATTTTAAAAACAAAACACTGCCCTGGATTTGTTTGTTTTTGTTCTGTGTGTCTCTTTCTACTTCACAGAAACATGAAGCCAGTTCAAAAGTGAAACTAACCTGCAGGCACATTATATGATTGATTTTTATCTATTTTTAATCATTTTTAAAAGGAATCAGTTAACTTTTATGTCTCTATACCAGGGGTGGCCAACCAGTGGCCCGGGGGCCACATGTGGCCCGCGACCTTTTGCTCTGGAATGCTGGGTTGGCAAGCCCAGATGGTTGCGACCCACCATAACACAGCATCAGTGTTGTAAATAATGCTGGTGGACAGTGGTAGAGGAAAAAAGTGGCTGTGGAGCAGAGCCCCATAAACCGATGCTTCCTCTACAGTGGTGGCTTTTGCCACAGGTGGAGTCTATGGAATAGTTCAGCTAACCCGCAGGATAGATGCAGGTGCACTACGCTGCCCCTGCACTGTGAGAGCAATTTTAGGCTCTTTTCACACGATCAGCCCAACCAAATGGGACCTTCAATTCACCTCTATAGAGCAACAGATGTCTGTCTACACCTGCCTACATCCGATCTGAATTTTTTTTATCTGGGTGGATTGGAGGGCCTATAGGAGTAGCCATGACCAGTCATCCACTCGCTCCGCTCATTGTGGCCCTTGACTGGTTACCAAGTTGCTTAAGTGGCCCTCGCTATTCAAAAGGTTGGGCACCCCTGCTCTATACCCTGTAAACAGTCATTTCAGCAAAAAAAATGTTTTCCTTTAGTGACCCTTAAATATGGAATTCCAATCAATGGGAATCACCCACAATCACAAACCAGAATATAACAGATCCATTACTGTAGGCAAAAACGTAAAGAAAGAAAAGAGCTTCAGCCCCCAGAGACACCAAATGACAGACTTAATTTACCTAGGAACAGAATCACCCATTAGCAACCTAAATTGAATCCCATGAATATGTCTGGAACTTGACATTCATTAAATCACAGGTGAATACAGAGAAATAACGTTAAAGTGGTTGTATACCCATTTTTTCTTTTTACCTACAGGTAAGCCTGAAGGTCCAGCAGACAGTGTCGGACTTTGCGGGGAAGAGGACTCCCCGCGTATGCGTGGGAGTGACGTCATTACGGTTCCAGCCACTCACAGCGCCTGAGCCGCGAAACCGGAAGACACACGGAGGGCAAAAGGTCAGCTCCCTCGACGTTGACTTGGATTAGATTCTGATGCCTCATCCTAAGGTACGTATTTCATAATGAGCTTATTATGCCTTTGCCTTAGAGGTTTTATTTTTATACTTTTTCTTTCTGCAGTTATACAACCACTTTTAGAGCCGGTTCACACTGAGGCGATCTGCTATAAGACTTCAGGTCGCCTCAAGTCGCACTGTTCAGAAAAGCAATGTATGTGAATGGGAGCCGTCTTAATACACACTACTGAAGTAGCTCCGACTTCAGAAGAGGTTCCTGTACTACTTCAATCCGACTTCTATTCGATTTTTACCCATTATTTCAATGGAAGTCGCCTCCAAGTCTGATCACTGTCTTAACTGAAGCAACTTTCCAGGAAGATAACATACATTTCTCAGGAAAACCCCTCCCTCCCCCTCCCACTCCTAGAGCCGATTGTTGTTTGATTGGCCACTGGAAAGTCTCCTGTCCTGGAGGCGACTTCAAGTCGTGTTGTAAATCGCCCCAGATCGCCCTGTGGTTCATGCTCAAGTCGTGTTGGAGTTGCCTCCGAAAGTTGCGCTGGAAGTCGTGTCGTCCCAATGTAAACCGACTCTAAAAGGCTTCAAGTTCACCTTTGTTTACTTTTTATTTTTTTCAGCCAAAATATGTACCAACCAGCTGAGGGTAGATGATGCAGGGTGTGAGTTCATGAGATCAGCTGGTCAACTCCTTCCTGTGTCATGACCGAAAGTCTGACCATTAAGTAAGGCAGAAGAAAATCGAGCAGTGTATTTAACCACTTCAATTATAAAGGTTATAATTATAAGTTATTTCTCTACATATATTTTGATACCAAAATTATACTGCTACATTTCTTTGGTAAAAAACATAAATGAGGATTTATTTGGTGTTGGAGGTGATGGGGACAGACATATGTTTTGTGCACTGTGACAGATGTTTTATCGGACACTGACATGTGTATGGGGGCAGGGGTATCAGTGGTGCTTGGTGTACAGTTTGTGGGGGGATGGGGGATCTATGACAGCTCTCTGTATTAAATCATCCTCAGAACAGTTACAGAGCTGCAGATCCAGCAACCCCCCCCCCCCCCCCCTGCACTGAGCTTGGCGGACTGCCAGAGACCAGCGACTGTTTACATTGTGACAGCTGTGATTGGACACCGCCGTCACGTGATCAGGAGGGGCCAATCACAGCGCCCATATCCCGATATCTGCTCGGCTGGATCCTGTGATCATAATGAGGACGTTCTTGAACGTCCACTCAGAACGAGGAAAGAACCACCCGCCCGTTTATGTGCAGTGGCTGGGTGGGAGATAGTTAAACATCTATGAAGAGAGTTAGGTAAGCCTGTGTAGAATTAAGCCTGTGTAGAATTAATGGAAAGCGGTTTTATTTTTGCAAAATAAGTACAATAATGTTATATTGGTACATGGGGAGCTGGAATTTAGGAAAAAGGTGAACAAAGGGTGAACTGAGCTTTTAATATGCAGGATGCAGCCATTACCTGAAAAAGCTCTAAACAAGTCTTCACTTTCCTGGCCACATCTGTGTTACAGGCCTGCAGACTTCTAAATCCTAACTCTTGCTCCCACAGGTTGTCACAGACTATCATGACAACATATCATGACTCACATTTCAGTTTATTTGTTTCATTTAAACTAGAACCCCCTTAATTGCATTTAAAATAAAAATGCTTTTAAAATGCTTTTCATAGGTACCTTTGTGAGCTCTTCAAGCCTGCTACAACGCTTAGACGCAAACAGACTTGGATGTAAGTAATCGCCACCTTCATCATCATCATCCGAATCCTCGACTGTATCTGTGCTTACTACAGTTTCTAGAACGAGATTGAAATGGATCATTATTGGTGGTATTAGTGTTTTATTAAAATACAATATCTTTGCAATCAAATTTATTAAATCTAGTGTAAAATTACAGGAAGGTTTTAAATATGTGAAGCAACTACTGTACTTAATAATGCTGAACTGAAATGACTAGCTTTGCTAGGCTTTTTCATAAATGATGCATTAAAACTGTTAACCACTTGCTTACTGGGCACATAAACCCCCTTCGTGCCCAGGCGAAATTTCAGCTTCCGGCACTGCGTCGCTTTAACTGACAATTGCGCGGTCGTGCGACGTGGCACCCAAACAAAATTGGCGTCCTTTTTTTCCCCACAAATAGAGCTTTCTTTTGGTGGTATTTGATCGCCCGTGCGGTTTTTATTTTTTGCGTTATAATGAAAAAATGAGCGACAATTTAAAAATATATATATATTTTTTACTTGTTGCTATAATAAATATCCCATTTTTTTTTACTCAGTTAAGGCCGATACGTATTCTTCTACGTATTTTTGTAAAAAAAAAAAAAAATCACAATAAGTGACTGCTTTGCGCAAAAGTTATAGCACCTACAAAATAGGGGACATAATTATGATTTTTTTTTTTATATTTTTTTTTTTACTAGTAATGGCGGAGATCTGCGATTTTTATTGGGACTGCGATATTGCGACGGACACATCGGACACTTTTGACACATTTTTGGCGCCATTCACATTTATACAGCGAACAGTGCTATAAAAATGCACTAATTACTGTATAAATGTGACTGGCATTGAAGGGGTTAACACTAGGGGGTGAGGAAGGGGTTAAATGTATTGCCTGGGTGTGTTCTAACTGTGTGGGGGGAGGGGGGTGACCGATGCTGTCTCCCTATGTACAAGAGAAACAGCATCAGTCGCCTCTCACTGACAGGACGTGAAGCTCTGTGTTTACACTCAGAGCTCCACGTTCCTGCTCTCTCACCGACGATCGCGTGTACCTGACGGACATCGCGGCCGCCGGGTACACGCATCGGATCCTCGGTGATGCGTCGGGACTGTTTTTCCGTGGCGCGCGCGGGGAATTACAAGTAAATCACGTCCAAAGACGTGACCCCGGCGCCTCAGGTCCGCGCTGCTGACGTATTCTGTCAATAGCGCGGACCTGAAGAGGTTAAAGAAGTATTATATACTAGAACTAAGGTTAAAAAAAAAAAAATACCAAAATAAGAAGACAATCTCGGGCATCCTGCTGCTTAAAAACAAGAAGGGTTATTTTACATTAGTTCAGGCACGTTTTTTGTGAAGAAAAAAAATGACGAAGATGGATTCAGGTCACATCGATTTGCACATGCGTTCAGAACCATCTAAAGGGAATATGACAAGACATTGTCCTATTACTTTAAAACCTCTTTAATGACCTGCTTCTGAAAATGATGCTTGGCTGCCATTTTAACTGCTTGCCGACCGCGCGCCGTGGTTTTACGGCGGCAGGTCGGCTCTCCTGGGCGAGAGCCCTTAGCTCTACGTCGGCTCTTTAAGCGGCTACTAGGGGGCGCGCGGGTACCCGGCGGGCACGTTCGCCGCCGGGCACCTGAGATTACTCGGTACAGAGGGAAGACCGGGAGCTGTGTGTGTGATAAAAATCCCGAGAAATGCTGGTCTTCTGTTCATAGTAAGGCCACCCCCCCCATACAGTTAGAACACACCCAGGAACATACTTAACCCCTTCCCTGGCCCCTAGTGTTAACCCCTTCACTACCAATGGCATTTTTATAGTAATCCAATGCATTTTTATAGCACTGATCGCTATAAAAATGCCAATGGTCCCAAAAATGTGTCAAAAGTGTCCGCCATAATGTCGCAGTACTGAAAAAAAACGCTGATCGCTGCCATTACTAGTAAAAAAAAAAAATATTAATAAAAATGCCATAAAACTACCCCCTATTTTGTAAACGCTATAACTTTTGCGCAAATCAATCAAATGCAAACCAAATGCTTATTGCGATCTTTGTTTTACGAAAAATGTAGAAGAATACGTATCGGCCTAAACTGGAGGAAAAAAAATGTTTTATTATATATTTTTTGGGGATATTTATTATAGCAAAAAATATTGCATTTTTTTCAAAAAAAGTCACTCTATTTTTGTTTATAGCATAAAAAATAAAAACCGCAAAGATGATCAAATACCACCAAAAGAAAGCTCTATTTGTGGGGAAAAAAGGACGCCAATTTTGTTTGGGAGACACGTCGCACGATCGCGCAATTGTCAGTTAAATCAACGCAGTGCTGAATCACAAAAAGTGCTCTGGTCATTGGGAAGCAATATGGTCCGGGGGTTAAGTGGTTAAAGCTGAACTTCAGTAATTTTTGAATTTTTCCAACTATTTTTCTGCCAGTAAAATACCTTATACAGCCCACTTCCTGTTGTGTGAATAGCCAGCTATTTACACAAATATACATCCCGTTGGAGGGACGCATATTTGCGCATGGCCAGCGCCAAGGGGTTAAAAGGCCTTTGCCAATGGACAAATGCAAAGTGCTTTTGGGCGTATCCTGCATTTGAAACGCTTCCGAGACCAGCGTACAATGACAGGTGCAGATGAACTCCTATTCACCTGCATCTTACTTCTGTAACCCTTTTGACTTGAATGTGGAGAGAAGCAGTTCTGAAAGAATGGTACCCATTTTAGTATTCTGATAAGCAGCTCTACTTAGGCATTGGTTTTCATAATCGGTGCTACTGCAACCACATTTGAAGGGCAATTCCACTTTTACACCAAAATGTAAGCCTTCATGGCAATCTACAGAGCTTAAAAGCATCTGTACAATGGCAGAAGATTATTAGCACAGCAGATGATTGCAGCAGGAGGAGTGGAGAGGGTGTTGGAAATTAGTCTCTACATTTTTGGTTCAAAAGGTGGAATTACCCTTTCACTTTATGAAGTGTTTGATGAATATAGAAAACCGCAACGCATGACTACATTTCACCAAAACAATTACTCATGAAAAATATTTCTGAGGGAGGGGAAAAAAATAAAATCATACTTTTCTGTTCATTTGTTTTTCCTGCCAGCATGGTGTAGCGTCCCTCCTTCATGGCCCTCAGTATGTGCTTATAGTAGGGATTGAGGTAATGGTCAAAACGCAAGAAGTCAAACTGCGAATTTCGGGCTTGCTTTGCTTTTAACATGATTTCAAACTGAGCACCTTGCTTGCAGACAAAATTGGCAGTGCGTTCGATGATGGCGTGCATTTTTGCTGTAGCTGGCTGTTTGAGAGACAGAGAATTTTGTCAACAAGTAGTCAGCTTAATTTATATAATTATATGTATGCATGCTAAACTCCAATGGTAATACTAGCAGGTAATTTATTGCTTCTCAAACAGATCACACTACAAATGCCTTCATATTTTTTCCCCCTGTAAGACAGGTGCCCTATTTGTTCAGACATCACCCATGGTTCACCATCTACAATCCTTCCCTCATAACTAGGGCTGGACATATTCCAGTTGAATAAAAATCTCTAGTACCTGCGTCCTGTTGCTCTGCTACCTGAGAAGGAATACTCCTCTGGTGAAAGCCCACCAGATGTTTATGAGGCTAGGAAACGCTGGCTCTCTCCCATGCCAGAGCCTTGGGGGTTAATGGACTGACATCATACAACGGCGGGATGAAGATGAAGGGGCAAATGTTCTGATGTGCAGGATAAGGGATGCAATGGATTACTATACAGATCACCAGAGAGCAAGGACTAGTATGTGTAGGACAGGGGGCAGCATGAAAGGGTTAAAAATGATCTCTGGCTCACCAACACAGAATTAAATCTGCACCTGCTGACCCATTAATTCTTTCCCATTTAAAAGTATTCAATCCCCCTCCTTCCCCTATTGTAAGGGGAAAGGGAGGGATTAATATTATAAACAGAAGCATATGATTATTGCAATATTCAGTCACAGTGATCACATGGTACCCTGCCACTTGGATCAGCTTCGTACAGTCTCGGTATACCGAGCCATTCAATGACAGCTCAGTCAGGTCTGGCCTCCCAACAGCTATTTACCCAGTGTCATTTATAATCAACACTGGGTAAATATAGGGCTGCTGATCCATCATAACCCAAGTCAAAAATCTATTATTGTACCGTATTTTCATTTGCTCATCTCCCAATCAATCCGATTTATTACTTAAAGTGACACTAAACTATATCCTTATGCTCCAAAAATAATCCATACTCATCTGCTTAATGAACCTGTAATCTATTTTCATGAAATAGTTTCTTGCTGCGTTTTATTGCATCCTTGTGTAAACAATGTCTGGGGAATTTTCCAGCCTAAAAATGTGCATTTTACATGCGGGTAAAAATGGAAAAAATGCCCCTGGTAGACAAAGTATAAGTGCAATTTCAGACAGACCAACGTACACCTATTCTTGTTTTCTTCTTTGCCCTGACCTAAACCATAACACCTTTCCCTGCCACAAATCCCTACTTGTCAAGAGCCATCGCCAGCAGCCTTCAGGGAACTCCGCTTTAAAATTTACTTTAATGAAATGCAAATTATTTAGGCCTCATTCCCAATGGATGTTTTGGGCATTTTTACAGGCAGCTGTTTTTGGCTTCAGACTTTTTATTTCTACAGTCAAAAAAATCCCCACCATTATGTTATACTATGTGTCCATGGACACATAGACTTATCAGCAGATTTTGGCTGGGGCATTTGGGCTTAAAAAAAAAAAAAAAAAAAAAAACACTAGTGGGTTTCCGAGATGAGTTTTTCAGCTGTAAAAACAGGAAAAACACAAAAAAAAACTGCTGTTTTTATAACGTTATTTTTCCAGCGTGCATAAGGCCTTAATGTTTAGGTTTAATACCCTGTATTAAAGCTGCAACTCCTACCATGAATAATACAATCGGACACACAGTTCTGTTGACACAGGAGTGCTAGCATTGTGCCAATAGTTAAGCAGCATGTCACTTTTACGAGGCATCGACGCATGTCAGCCACTTCCACTGAGTTCAATTGTAATGCTCTGAAACTGCACCTTAACAGCACATATTGCATTTATGGTGCGTTACTGAAGCATTTGTCAGCTGGGAAGAGAGGCAGTGGAAGTTCAGGTATCCCAGAATGCACTGGTAAATAATGAACGTGGAAAGAGCAGCTCTAGCCACTTCCTCCTTGTACAAAGTAGCCGCTCAGCAACACCATTTACGTGTACAGGCAAAAGTATCAAGCCAGCCAGCAATACTGACAGTGCCAGGGGCAAAGATGAAAAGTATACAAAAATCCATACGGCAGAGAATGACAAAGCTTTTCAAAAGGTTAAAAAACACCTCAAATGCTATATGCACGTTAAAAATTGTGTTCTTCAAAAAAGACACACGTGTAAACAAGCCCTAACCTTCCACTTAATCCAAAGCAGGGTGGATATAAATCAATGATTTTTTTTTATTATTTAAAATAAATAAAACAGATTTTTTAGATCATCACATTTAAATAAAATACTAATGCTAGTTTTCTATTTAAGATAAGTTAATTTAGTTTATTCAGCATGAAATAGAGCTTAGTTATGTAGCATGAGGCTGTATATTCTGCAATATATACATTTTTGGTAAACTCATTCAATGAATCCAAGCTGAGATGTACTGAATTGATGCATTTCACACAACTTCACATTAATCATCAGATAAACCTTCAGGAATATTTATTTATCGCATTGTTTTGCAAATCTATGTACACTTCAAATTGTATGATTGAATTTGGTTCCGATATTGCCGTTTTACTGATCTAACTACCAGTAAGAATTAGTCCTTACATTTAAAGAGCATTTGTGTACATTTGTTGTGTCACAGTCGCATCACCAGACATCCCATTAAAGGGAATGGGACTGTCGGTGAGTCAACAGCTGGTCAGAGGAGGAGCCGCTGCGGGACAGAAATGACAGTTGCTCTTTAACCACTTAAGACCCGGACCAATACGCTGGTAAATGACCCAAGGTGTTTAAGGCGATTCGGCACTGCGTCGCTTTAACAGACAATTGCGCGGTCGTGCGACGTGGCTCCCAAACAAAATTTGCGTCCTTTTCTTCCCACAAATAGAGCTTTCTTTTGGTGGTATTTGATCACCTCTGCGATTTTTATTTTTTGCGCTATATACAAAAATAGTGCGACATTTTTGAAAAAAAAAAACACTATTTTTTACTTTTTGTTAAAAAAAAAAATCAAATAAACTAAATTTTAGTCAAACATTTAGGCCAAAATTTATTTAGCCACATGTCTTTAGTAAAAAAAAAAAAAAAAAATCGCAATAAAAAAAAATAGCTACCTAGCGGGAACAGCGACACTAATACAGCGATCAGAAAAATGATCGCTTAGTGACGCTGGCAATAGGGAGTGAAAGGGTTAACACTTTATTAGGGGGGTGGGGGGGCTATCCTGAACCTAACACTAACTGTTTTTTACACTGCCTGTCACACTGACACTAAATGCAGTGATTAGATCACTGCATTCAGTGACACTGACAGGGGGTGGGGGGGCGATCACAAGGGGTTAATATGCCTATGTGAGTGTGTGTCAGTGTTGTGTTGGTGCACACTTACTTGTGATGTCTTATCTCATCAGCAGCGCTGGGAAACAGCGCTGCGATGAGAGAATACATAATTTCCTCCTTCCTGTGTAAACACAGGAGGAGGAAGTGACAGGTTGGGAGCGCGCTCCCATTGGCTGGGAGCGATCGCGGGGGGGGCGGGTATTCGCCGACATCCGCCCCCAGATCCCGGATCGCTCCCGGAGCCAGGGGGACCCCCGCACGCCGCGGAGGGGGTCCCGATGGGACCCCCGAACCGCACTTAGGCGGGGACGTAAATTTACGCCCTTGTGCCTGTACGTGCCATTCTGTGGCCGTATATGTCTGTGCGGGGGTCCTTAAGTGGTTAAAAATTATGATTTAAAAAAATCGAGTTAATTTAAATCGACTTGATTGAAATCAAATCCACCCTGCTCCTAAGTAACCAAAAAACTGGCTTCATGTGTTTAGATAACAGTGTTACATCACAGCAAAAAATTATATATTTAACAACTGAGCATGCCTCCTTGAATTTACCAGAAAAAAAAGCAGGGTATAACAGAAGACATCGATCCACCAATACTCCATCAACATCCTTGTGTAAAATAATCATATTTATTTTAAACTTACCAGTTCTACATCAGATGGCACATTCATCCCTTCAGGTGCAATAAAAGGCTCTTCATTATCTTCAGTATCGCTTGACTCTAAAAATATGTAACAATTAGCAATTAAAATTATAAAATACTAGCATTGCTTTACATTAAATATTTTAACGACTTCTGGACTGCCCATATACTGCGGCCCGGCTGCACAAACAACTGTACATACCTGTACGTCAGTCCATGCATTAAATACAGTGGGTGCGCCACCCGCAGTTGCAGTACAGGAATTTGCTTATGTAAACAAGGCGGATCCCTGTTGTGACAGGGGACAATACCGAGATCTGCTGTTCCTAGTGATCAGGAACAGCGATCTCTGTGTTGTCTCAGTAAGCCCCCCAACAGATAGAACACACCCAGGTAACACAGTTAACCCCTTGATCACCCCCTAGTGTTAACCCCTACCCTATCAGTTATACATTGATCAGTGCATTTTTTTAAAGCAATGATTACTGCAATGATGTCACTTGTCGCCAGATATGTCCGCCGCAATTTTGCAGTACCAGAAAAAAAAAAAAAAAAGTAGATCGCGGCCATCACCAGGAAAAACAATAAATATAAAAGTCCATCATTCTATCCCATAGTTTGTAGATGCTAATAGACATGTGCATTCGTTTTCGTCCGAATTTCAGGTATTTTCGTTATCGTTTTAAACAAACGATAACGAAAGCACAGAAAACGAAAGCCAAAAGATCCGACAAACAAATGCTTTATTTTCGCTGCAGTCGAATGTGCCTAACCTTAACCACTTCAGGTCGGCGCTATCGTCAAAAGATGTCTGCAGCGCCGACCTGAAGTGCCAGGTGGACGTCTTTTGCTTACATTACCCACGCGCGCCGCTGGGGGGAGCGCAGCGGATAAACACTGTGCCGTCGCATCGCTGGGTAGCCGATGCGTGTGCCTGGCGGCCGCGATGTCCGCGGGTACACGCGAACGGAAGTCCCAGCAGGGACGTGGAGCTCTGTGTGTAAACACAGAGCTCCACGTGCTGTCAGGGAGAGAGGAGACCGATCTGTGTCCCTTGTACATAGGGACACAGCGTCGGTCACCTCCCCCAGTCACCCCCACACAGTTAGAACACACCCAGGGAATACATTTAACCCCTTCCTCACCCCCTAGTGTTAACCCCTTCCCTGCCAGTCACATTTATACAGTAATTAGTGCATTTTTATAGCACTGATCGCTGTATAAATGTGAATGGTCCCAAAATTGTGTCAAAAGTGTCCGATATGTCCGCCGCAATATCGCAGGCCTAACAAAAAAAATAAAAAAAATCGCAGATCGCCGCCATTACTAGTAAAAAATAAATTATAAATCTATCCCCTATTTTGTAGGCGCTATAACTTTTGCGCAAACCAATCAATAAACGCTTATTGCGATTTTTTTTTAACAAAAATATGTAGAAGAAAACGTATCAGCTTGAGGGAAAAATATTTTTTTTTTTTAAATTGGGATATTATAACAAAAAGTAAAAAATATTGTGGGTTTTTTTTTCAAAATTTTCTGTCCTTTTCTGTTTATAGCGCAAAAAATAAAAAATAAAAATCGCAGAGATGATCAAATACCACCAAAAGAAAGCCCTATTTGTGGGGAAAAAATGATAAAAATATAATTTGGGTACAGTGTTGTATGACCGCGCAATTGTCATTCAAAATGCGTCAGCGCTTAAAGCTGAAAATTGGTCTGGCCACGAAGGGGGTTTAAGTGCCCAGTAATTAAGTGGTTAACTTTATTAGTCCAATATTATTCTACATAAAGAGAAAAGATTCAACATTATAGAGACATGAAGAGTCGACAGAGAGAGACATGAGGCATAATGAATTCAGAAATTCAGAGAGAATTCATTCATTAAAAAAAAAATGTGTGGGGGTCCCCCCAAATTCAATTACCAGGCCCTTCAGGTCCAATATGGATATTATGGGAAACCCCCGCCATCAATTTAAAGTATCCATTCCAGACCCCTCAGGTCTGGTGTGGATTTTAAGGGGAACTCCACCCCAAATAAAAATAATAAAAAAAATGGTGTGGAGTTTCACCAAAAATCCACACCAGACCCCTTATCCGAGCATGCAACCTGGCCGGCCACAGGAAAAGGGGGGGGGGGGGCAAGAGAGCGCCTTCCCCTCCTGAACCAGGCCACACGCCCTCAACATGGGGAGGACTTTTTTCCACGGTGTGTGTGTGTGTATTTTTACCCCATTACCAATTCACATAGGGGGGGGGGGCGGGATCTGGGGATCCCCTTTGTTATAGGGGTCTTCCAGATTCTGATAAGCCCGCAGACCCCCACAACCACCGGGCAAGGGTTGTGGGCATGAGGCACTCTCTCGTCCCCCCCTCTTTTCTGTGGCCAGCCAGGTTGCGTGCTCGGATAAGGGGTCTGGTGAGGATTTTTGGGGGAACTCCACGCCATTTTTTTTTTAAATGTGGGGTGGAGTTCCCCTTAATATCCATACCAGACCTGAAGGGCCTGGTAATTGAATTGGGGGACCCCCACGCTTTTTTTTTTTATGAATGAATTCTCTATGAATTGCCGGGAGCAGACTATTATTATAGCTGCGAGTGATTTTTAAATGACTTTATACAACATTAGAATTCTTCTATAGCTTGTAGGCGGAACATTCGACTGGAAATGTACGATTGCGGCATTGTACAGTTTTGTTGCTCCGTCGAATCTTTTTTTTTTTTTTTTAAAGATTCTGTTGAATCTTCTTAGAACATTCAACAGACACTATAAGCCTTCAATGACAGATTCGACCTTAATTATTTTGGATTTTTGGACGAATGCATTTTTTTTTAACAAAAAAATAAAAAAATAAAAACGAATTTCGGTAATAAACTAAATTAGGGCTGTGAAAATTAACTTTTAATTAATCGATTAATCCTTAATTGTTTTGATCGATCAAAATCTTTTTGATCGATTACAATTTTTATGATTGGTACTCACCTCTCCGTCGGCTTCTGGGCCTTAAGGGAGTTCCGTCGGAGATCCAGTGATGTCACGGACACGGGCAGGGCTTGCGGTGTCCATCTGAAGGGCTCCTTTGCTGTGCCCTCATATCTGCATGCCGGCGGGACCTTACTATCTGCCACACGCAAGGGCTGTTACACTTCTCTCCATCAACCTGGGATTCTACAGCCATCCACTGGGAGTTGTGATAGTTCCCTTCATGGGAAATCTACATGCCGACGGACTGATGTTGACCTCTCATCTGGATTCAGCAGTGGTATCGTACACATTTTTATACCAGTATCATACTTAGCTACATGTTATTATGACTGCTTTTGGTACCGTTTGGTATTATTCGCACCATTTAGACAGTTTATGTAGCTACATCGATTTTATCTCCAGTGCAATATTTATTTTGTTACCAACTTGAAGACTATAAAAGTTTTAATGCTATTCCCATCGAGCGCTGCCTTTGTGTGTTTTTTGTATCCTGCTATCCATTTTTTCAGTGGTTGGTAGCTGCACTGGGAATCAGCCTGCTTGGAGATCAGCTAAAAGTAGTTGGATCTGTGCATTATAATTAATTGAAATTAGTCGATTAATCGATTAAAAAAAAAAACAACGATTAAATCGAACACAAAAATTTTGATCAGTAACAGCCCTAAACTAAATACAATTTATTTTGCGGACGAAAATGAAATAATTCAGTGTGCACGTCTAGAGGCTATAACTTTTGCACAAACCACTATACGCTTATTGCGATTTTTTTTTACCAAAAACATGTAGAAGAATACTTTTTATATATATGTTTTTGGATATGTTTTATAGCAGAAAGTAAAATATATAGAAGTATTTTTTTCAAAATTGTCAGTCATTTTAGTTATAGCGCGAAAATAAAAAACGCAGGAGGAGGACATCAAGCCCTACTTGTGGGGGTGGGGATACGTTTTGTTCGTGTACAACGCTGCAATTGTCAGTTAAAGCGACGCAGAGCGGTACCGCAAAAAATGGCCTGGTCATTAAGGAGGCAAATCCTTAAAGCGGGGGTTCACCCTAAATCAACTGTCTACCATTAGATGCAGCATACTTTCGACATATGCAGTATGCTGGTCCCCCCGCTGTACTTACCGTTTTATCTTAGTTTTCCCCCGTCTTCCGGGTTCTCTGCCCCAGGGAATAGGCGTTCCTAAGACAAAGCGTAGTTGATTGACGTGCTGGTAAAGCGCGTCACGCCTTCCGAAAATTCCTAAAGTGGGACTCGGCTTTTTACGGCGCCTGCGCAGTCAGCTCTACACGGCAGACGCCGTATAGCGGCGTAAACAGCCGAGTCACACTCCGCTTATTTTCGGAAGGCGTGACGCGCTTTACCAGCACGTCAATCATCTACGCCTTGTCTTAGGAACGCCAACTCCCCGCAGGGAATCAGCTCGGAGCCGGATGAGAACGATAAACCGGTAAGTACAGCAAAAAAAAAAAAAAAAAATAAATAAAAAACAGCATACTGCAGATGTCAGCAGTATGCTGGATCTAATGGTAGATCGTTTTCAGGGTGAACCTCCGCTTTAAGGAATCTAAAAAAGTACTAGTCGTTTTTACAGCTGTCGTTTTTGGCTTCAGGCATCTTTTTCAGCAGCCAGTAAACTCCCCGGCATGGTATCCTATGTGTCCATACACACATAAGCTATAAGCAATTTTTGGCAAAAAAAAAAAAAAACCCCAGAACTAGTGGGTTTTAAGAGGTGTTTTTTTAACTGTAAAAATGCTCCAACTCCGATATAAGCTTTGGGCGCCTTTCACACAGATGGATAGAATGGTGCTTTTAGCTGCGGATTTTCTAGGTTTTCTACTGCAGCTAAAAGCACACAATGCTTTCCTATGGCCCCATTCACACACAGCGTTTAGCTGAGATTTGGTTGTATGCAGTTTGGTGCGAATAGAAAAAAATAGAATTGAATGCGTCCAGGTGAGTTTTAGCGCAACTATATGCACTTAACCGCAGGTAATCGCAGTCTTTTGTGTCAACTGCAGATAGCAGCGTGAGAAAAAAAAAAGAAAAAAAAAAAAAGAAAAAAAAAAAGAACAGGAAGCAGATCATAATCAAAAAAATAAAAAAGGGTTGCTATGGAAATGACTACCAAAGCTAAATGCGGCCTGTAACTGCACATAATTATGTAACTGCACATAATCGCAATGTACAAATGCAGCGAATCACAGTGCCCAGAGCCTTGAATTTTCTAAAAAAAAAAAAAAAAAAGTACATGCTTTTAATTGCGGCAAAACTGCCGTCCGTCTGAAAGGGGCCTAAAGATGCTTAAAACAGCTATTCTGCGTTTATCAGCATTTTTGAGCCATGAGCTTCTGTGGGAGTGCAACACTGAAAAAAATTCTACTGCAGAACTCAGTCTACAGCTGCAGCTTTCTACAGCCAACGATACTGGCATTTTTACAACGTCCAGTGTGCACAAGGCTTAATAATCAATGGTTTTGGAAAATCAGAGATTAAACTATTAAGTGAAAGCTACATTTGCATGTAAGGCGCCTTTCACACGGACGGATAGAATGGTGCTTTTAGCTGTGGATTTTCTAGTTTTCTACCGCAGCTAAAAGCACACAATGCTTTCCTATGGCCCCATTCACACACAGCGTTTAGCTGCGATTTTGTTGCATGTGGTTTGGTGCGACTAGAAAAAATTGAATTGAATGCGTCCAGGTGCGATTTAGAGCAGCTATATGCACTTAACCGCAGGTAATCGCAGTCTTTTGTGTCAACTGCGGATAGCAGCGTGAGAAAAAAAAAAGAAGAAGAGAAGAACAGGAAGCATATCATAATAATAAAAAATAAAAAAAGTTGCTATGGAAATGACTACCGCAGCTAAAACGCGGCCGCATGTAACTGCACGTAATCGCAGTGTACAAATGCAGCTAATCGCAGTGCCCAGAGCCTTGAATTTCACTGAAAAAGTACATGCTTTTAATTGCAGCAAAACTGCCGTCCGTCTGAAAGGGGCCTAAAGCTATGCATTTCAAAACTATAATAAAAACTATAACATCTCAAACCATGCAGACCTTATTACCAATATTCATATAATAGTCAAAAGAAAAGGATTCGCCTTGGGACTTTAAATGAAGTGGGCAACGTTTCCGCCAGTAAAAATAACAATAATTGTATAGTATATAATTTATTCAAGTAAAATTGTTTACATACGTAAAGTAAAATTGTTACAAAACACCAGCAATTGCCAATTGAAACAATACATATACAGTAAATATTAATGCACAAATATAGTAGTGGACAGAGTACACGGGCATCGTACTACCCGACTAGCCTAGTTTCGCAAGATCCAGCTCGCTCTTCAGGGGTGTGTGACACTGTACCTAGGAAGAAAAAATATATATGTTTGGCAATCTGACATAGTATTTGTTTTAAGGGCACAGGGCAGGAGGGGTTGTAGGTTCCCATACTCACCACTGAGCTTGACCATGGCTGCAAATGTGTGGCCCCAAGAGGGCAGCAGCAGGTGCCTCACCTGGGAGCTGAGTCAAAAGTCCCCTTGTTGACTCCGCCCCCTCAGCTCTCAGATGAGGCACCTGCTGCTGCCCTCTTGGGGCCACACATTTGCAGCCATGGTCAAGCTCAGTGGTGAGTATGGGGACCTACAACCCCTCCTGCCCTGTGCCCTTACAACAAACACTATGCCAGATTGCCAAACATATATATTTTTTCATCCTAGGTACAGTGTCACATACCCCTGAAGAGCAAGCTGGATCTTGCGAAACTAGGCTAGTCGGGTAGTACGATGCCCGTGTACTCTGTCCACTACTATATTTGTGCATTAATATTTACTGTCTATGTAGTCGTACAGGAAGGAACCTCTTTCTAAGTCGGAGCGACTTGTGTCGCTCCTATTAGAACGGTTCCATAGCATTGATAGGGACGCGACTCTTCAGGCGGCTGAGCCGCCTGAAGAGTCGCCCCAGTGTGAACCGGCTCTTAAAGTACCGGGGCGAATCCTTTTCTTTTAACTATATGTAATAGGGATGGAAGTGTGTCACTGGGGACACCAGACATTTCCTATTTTTTTCGAATATTCATATAATAGAGCATCTGTGTAGCAGTGACCATACCCTGATTTCATTTAATGTTAGCTGTCAGCAACAAACACATACGCATAAGATAAATACACAACTTTGAGAGCAGATTTTCTAAGGATAAGGGCTGCTCTCCAGGACTTAGACTGGGAGGGAATATTGGCATCAATGGACACAGAACAGAAATGGAAATTCCATTTTTATGTGGATTTTACACAGCATCCCAACTTTGTGGAGTTGAGGTTGTACCTTTTCTGACATGGTCTGACAGATTAAAGTAACAGGAGGAGAGTGTCAGACCATTAATTTCATACTGGGATTTAAGGAAGGACTCTAGCTGCCTGCCAGTGGAACCCAAAAGGATAGCAAACCTTCAACTTGTCAAGCGGTATTCATGTTAAGGTGGGTTACAGGTGTATACATGCTGACCACCAATTTAAAAATTCCCTTTGAAAAGGGAAAAACTCAAATACAATCTTAAGCATTCCCAGTGTGCATAGGAGACATTTTTAATATATCAGTAGTAGTCAAAATGTCTTTGCAGCCCTAAAACACCCAAAGCCTGCAACGGCCAGCTGATCCTCCAGAACCAATTTAATACATACTGCATCAATAAGGTTTCAAACAACCCCCTGTAAAATCTGAGTCAATGGCAGCATTTGCCTCTTCAGAGGCAGACTGCTGGAATGCTGAAGCGGAGTCAGATTTTGACAGGGATCACAGGCCCAGCGTGAGCACATGAGGGACAGAGGCAAACTCTGCAGGGCATGGCACCAGAGTACCCCAGTTGCTAATCACCAACAGCTAAAGAAGTGTAGAAAGACTTTGATCAAGAAAACTAACAGTAGTGGTGCTAGAAAACAGATGTAGGTTCCCTGTGAGGACACCAACTAAAGTAAGCAGTCGCCCATGACAGTGGGACTGCCCTCGGCTTCTCAGCCAAGACATGTTGCATCCACATGGTGACAATGCACTTAAGCCCAACACGGAACAGTGCTTTAGCTACTCACAAACAAGGGGCTGATGAGGGTTTCAGAATGCGACCAGGGACTGTAGGCAGGCAGCGGAAAACGGACCAGACATTCATATGATGCTTCAGAAGCAAGACAATGCTTCCTCCAGGCGTGAAAGGAAGGCACTCCACTCAGCACTTGGTACCCAAGGCTCCGTTCAAACATCGAGATACAACACAGCACAGTGCGATTTCGTAAAATGTACCTGTACAAATTTAGTACGATTCCAGCACAATTTTGGCCAGATGGAATATGCAAACCACTTTAAAAGTAGCATCAAAGTATCATTCTAGTTGCAATGAATGATTGCACTGATCACATCAGATCAAAAACCAGATCGCACAAGCATGTGGCCCTAACTATTACAACAGTAAAAACAGAAGTAATGGGGAATTTCAAAACATGCCCAATGGTCCAACAGCGAGGTAGTTCTTGATGTTTTGACCAAACCGGACTTAATCACTAGACAAGTCTTTAGAGACAGGGTCACACCAGGGACTACATCATGGCTCTGGAACTGCACTGTAGTCATATCTGCCAAGTTACCCAGCAACTGAAACAGAATGGCCAGATGAAAATGTGTTGTAATGCAGCTGCTAGTGATCATGGCTTACCTCTATTACAAGCATTGTTGTTAAATTACAATGAGTAATATGGACTGCAGCATTGCATCAAAGCCATTTGTTACGGATTAAAAAAAAAAAAAAGGTAAGAAAATTCTAACGTTAAATGTAAATGTGTTTCAGGTGATTTGCCAGTCTAAGAATTATAGATTGAACATAGAGATCATCATAAAAAAAGATAATAAAAATTGTGATCATCATTATTCACTGGGGCCCTCATCCTAAGCTTGGTACATGCACCAAGTTATAGGGGGAAAAAAACATTTCTAGAAGAACAGGCTGTACAATTATCCTTTATATAATCTATTTTTATAAATGGCATAAAGAAAAAACACCACACAAGTGCCAAAAGGCTTACCCAGAAAGCAGACAACTCTGAAAAGTCGCCACATTACTGCCTACAGGTTTGGATAGGTTTACCAACCCACTCACCCAGTTAAATTACAGAATTCTGTAGAGGCTCATTAACAGAGAACGTTTTAGACAACTGTGTGTGTGTCATTTAAAAAGAACATTTATTTTGCTGTAAACAACTAATTGGACAGAAAGTGAGTGCAGTGTGAAACATGGCATTTACAATTAGCTCATAAAAAAGTCAGCATCTCCCATTATGAGACTTTACAGGTTAACCACTTTCATACCGAGCCTAAGGAATAAAATGGCGATCGTTGCAACTTTTTATTCTGCACAGTATTGCACAACAATTTTTCAAATGCATTTTTTGGAAAAAACGTAGTTTCACAAATTAAAAAAAACAACAAAAAATAGTAAAGTTAGCCCAATCTTTTTATATAATGTGAAAGGTGATGTTATGCCGAGTAGACACCCAACATGTCACGCTTTAAAATTGCGCACACTCATGGAATGGCGCCAAACTTCAGTACTTAAAAAGGTTTGTAAAGGTTCATGTTTTTTTCACCTTAATGCATCCCAATGCATCCCCCCCCCCCCACCCGTTTACTTGAGGCCTCGAAAGTCCTGCGTGCTGAATTTCGGCCTGGTCTTCTCGGCTCTTCATTGGATAGATTGATAGAAGCGCAGCCATTGGCTCGTGCTGCTGTCAATCAAATCCAATGACACAGGCGCCAGGGGGGCGAGGCCCGAGTCTGGCATTCGTGTCTATGGACACAAATGCTGGTCTCAGGAGAGCGCCGGCAAGGTAACCCCCTTTGGCAAAGCGCTTCCCAGGGGGGTTAGCTGATGCGGGGAGGAGCCGAGACAGCAGCCAAGGGACCCCAGAAGACGAGGATTGTGGCTACTTTGTGCAAAATGAGCTGCACAGCTGAAGTATGACATGTTTGTTATTTTTTTAACAAAAATTTGAACCTTTAATTCCACTTTAAAAATCTCCATAGGCTACGTTTCCTTTTTTATTACAGGTTACCATTTTAGAGTTGCAGAGGTGGTCTAGCGCTAGAATTGTTGCTCGCGCTCTAATGCACGCGATACCTTACATGTGGGGTTTCAACAGCGTTTACATATGTGGGAAGGACTTGCGTGTGCGTTCACTTCTGAGTGGTCACTTGAAATCTCTATGGCCGTCATCCGGTGACAGACGATTCTTTCTCCGGGCCCTCAATGGCACGGGAGAGCCCGGAGAAGCACCGGATGGCGGCGGGGTGTTCTCCTGTCAACCGTAAGAACGATCAAGCGGCAGAACTGCCACTACGATTGTTCTTATGATGCACAGAATTGACGGCTGAAAACGAGGATGATGTCTGAATGATGCCTGTAGCTGCAGGCATCATTCAGATATTTCCATTTAAAGTCAAGGACGTCATATGTTCTTATGATGCACAGAATTGACGGCTGAAAACGAGGATGATGTCTGAATGATGCCTGTAGCTGCAGGCATCATTCAGATATTTCCATTTAAAGTCAAGGACGTCATATGACGGCCTTGAGCCAGAAGTGGTTAAAGTGATTGTAAAAAAAAAAGTATTTCTGAGTCAATCATTTGGTCATCATTGGATTTGATTGACAGCAGCGGGAGCCAAGGGCTGGAGGGCCGGTAACTGCCAGGTGTTTTTTCGCCTTAACGCATAGGAATGCATTAAGGTGAAAAAACACGGGGGTTTACAACCCCTTTAAGAACAGCATTGGGAACTTCTACTCTGGCAGCAAGGGGGGGAAACACAGGAGTAATAGTGTTTATACTTCTGCTATAATGTCTAAATCAAATTGGAAAGATGTTTATTGACAATAAAAAGAGTCTCACTCAGACCAGCAAAGACCAATTCAACTATTTAAAAAAGAAGAAAAAAATTAAAAAATATGTGAACACTTTAGTCAGTTTATACAACATACTTACATTAGTCCAACTTGCAAAATCAAATATGTGCAAAAAATATTAGTATTATTACAAAAGAAAAACGTGTTTACTCAGGGTCAATACTACCATTGTTCTCGATGAATACTAATAAGCCAAGATGAAAACAATTGTTCAGGCTATTTGTAAAGTATTACACAGCCAACAGACTTCCATTATAATCGATGGAAAAAGGAGAGAGATTAGCTTAGATTGTACAGTTTAACATTCCATTAAAATCAATTACTTTTTCTCTGAGATTAGGAAAGGTTAGCACTCCTGTGAGGTTTCTTTTGATGATTGTGTCCCCACCAGAGACAAAACAGCAATAGGAGTTAAAATCTCAATATTTGGAAATTTCTTCTGACCATACAAATCTGATTGTATAGTCTATTTAATATCTATAATCACCTATAAGCATGGACCGGTCTGATTTGATACAAATTGAATAGATTTTTTAGGATTGTCCTCATATTACATGTTTTGATAACTGAAGTCAGTTGTACAAAGAGTGTACAAACTGAATAGTGTATGGACAGCTTTAGACAGTCGATACCACAGTAGGTGTCCCTGTTAAAAATTCCTTTGTTCCAGTTCTGGGTCACTGCTGTGAAAGTTAAGTAACCAGGTCAGGAGTTAGGGCAAGAAATAAGAGCAAGCCCAGGTTCACATTGGTACGATTTGGCATGCAATTTGACATGTCAAATCAACGGCTATTGATGGAAATGGCACCGTCCGAGTTCCCAAAAGTAGCTCCTGTATTACTTTTGGTGACTTTGGGGATTTGTATAGACATCTGTGGGGACACGGACAGCTAAACAAACCTCACGGATACAGTATAGCAGAGGTGGCAAACACAAGGCCCGCGGGCCGAATGCGGCCCTCCAGGCCATTTCATGCGGCCCTTGCACCTCTCCAGTCATCCTCCAGACCCCTACTTTCTGCTTTCAAGCAATGCATCCAACTTCTTCCCAGCAGCAGCATAAGGAAAGGGGGGTGCACTGTGATGTAAGGGAGAGGGGGGGACCTTAACTTCTGATGGGGGGGGGGGTGGCTCTTGACATCTAATGTAAGGGGAAAGGGATGCGCTGGACATCTAATCTTACAGATACAACCGGCCATTTTGAGTGCAACCATAATACTGATGCGGCCCACGATGAAATTGTGTTTGACACCCCTGCAGTATAGGTCTCCTATTTTACCCAAACTAAAATAAATATTTTGACTTTAGATCTACTTTAAAGTGTATGCAAAGAAACACCTTTGAGTTTTTGGATAAAGCGAGAGAAAGGTCTAAACCAGTGGTTCTCAACCTTCTAGGGCCGTGACCCCTTGATAAAATTTCCCAAGTTGTGGGGACCCCTAACAGTAAAATTATTTCATAGCGTGGGTTGAAAGCACCCAAGGCAAGACAAGTAATTTGCGCCTCTAACCCGTGGACATTTAGCGCTCCCCGAGTGCCTTCCACGCGTACAGTATTAAAACCCCTTATAGTACAATTTAGGATGTACCACTCTCTCGCTCTCCTTTCTTTCCCTTTCATCTCTCTCTATCCCAATTCCTTGTTTTTTTTCCCCCCATCCCTCTAATTGTCTTACTTGCCCTCTCTTTTTACTTTCTCTCCCTTTTTCTTTGTTCCTCTCCCTCTTATCTCCCTTCCTGGGAGAACAGTGTGGGCTTCAGGAACAGCCCAGGATCTGGTGACCCCTGGCAAATCACCATTTGACCCCCGAGGGGGTCCCGACCCCCAGGTTGAGAACCACTGGTCTAAACCCTCTGTCAAGTTTTTATAGTCATCTGTCCCCACTGGTGACCACTGGCAATTAAAAAGTGATGGGAACTTAACCGCTTGCTGAACACAGCATGACAATGTACGTCGGCAGAATGGCACGTCTGCACAAATGGGCGTACCCGGGCACGGGCATGCCTCATGTCCACCGGTAGCCCACCATCGTGACACAGAGAGGCAGAATGGGGGAGATGCAAACAAGGCATTTCCCTGTTCTGCCTAGTTACATAACATGGATCTACTGCTCCCAGTTATCGGGAAAAGCGATCTGTCATGTTCTAGTGAGCCCACCCCCCCCCCCCACAGTTAGAACACACTGATGGAACACACTGATGGAACACACTGATGGAACACCTTAAACCCCATTCCTGCCAGTGACATTTATACAGTACAAACCAATCAATATACGCTGTCCCCCCACATATGCAGCCCTGTCCCCCCACATATGCAGCCCTGTCCTCCATATCCCCCATATATGCAGCCATGTCCCCCATACCTAGATGCCGCCGCATAGTTAATACGCACAGGGAACATTACAGCTTTCATTTGAATAGCTGTAGTGTTTCCGCCACGCATAGTAACTCCCCCTTGCTCAGGATTGGACAGATCACCCGTCCAATCCCGAGCAAGGGGGAGTGTCTATACGCAGCGCGGCGGGAAACACTACAGCTATTCAAATGAAAGCTGTAATGTTCCCTGCGCATATTAACTATGCGGCGACGGGGGGGCTGAGTATCTGGCCAGGCATCGGGGGCATTCGCGGGAGTACAAGTACTCCCGCAAATACTCGGTATCGGTCCCGATACAGATACTGGTATCAGGACAACCCTAGGTGCAATCGCTCTGCAGTCTCCTAAAAAAAAATGTTTTAAAAAGGTGAATCTATCCTCCTCAACCCTTTCCTGTCCGCACTAGAGCCGAATGATGGTTACCTAGGATGTCGGGAGGCCGTCAATAGAAGTCCTCCCCTTTGCACTCTCCCCACACGCCTCACGTGATCAGTTAATGAGATGCAGATGATCAGAGTAAGGGGCAGATTGCACCCACTTACCGCGTGATCAGCTGTTAGCCAACAGCTGGTCACGTGATGTAAACAGAAGATCAGTAATCGATTTTTTGCCCACCAGTGCCACCTATTAATACCAGCTGGCAGTCTCACCTACCAGTGCCCAATATCATTGCCCTTCAGTGCCCACAAGTGCTGCCTTATCAGTGCCCATCAATGAAGGAAAAAAATTACCCATATTTTCAGTCTTTAATTTTAACAAAAAATAAATAAAAAATGCAGTGGTGATCAAATACCACCAAAATAAAAAAATTATAACAATTACATCTGGGTAGAGTTGCATGACCGCGCAATTGTCAAAGAGCGACAGCGCTGAAAGCTGAAAATTGGTCTGGGCAGGAAGGGGGTTTAAGTGCCCAGTAAGCAAGTGGTAAGAAAGCGTTAGTTGACACCTCTGCACTTTTTCCAAAAAAATCTCCCCCAGCACATTGTAAAGCACTGTTCAGATTTTAAAAAGCTGCCTTTTTTTCCCCCATAGCATAATTCTATGTCTGAAAACAGCTCTAGGTTTCTCAACCAGGGTTTTTTCAGAGGTTGCTAGGGGTTCCTTGAGCAATAAGCAATTACTGCATCTCCGATAAGTTCCCACTGACACCAATGATCTTTTGGCTATCTGTACAAGGAGATTTTCCCAATGTACTGGCCCATTCTACAGGAAGATCATGCTCTGAACAAAATTCTAAAGAAAAAACCCACCTTTATCTACAGACGTGCCCCCTCGTTACGTCACCACCTTGTACATAACGTTATCGATCCACCAAAACACATCAGCCTGTGCCCTGAGCTAAAGGGTTTCTTCAAATGTCAAAAATGCCTACCGTGTAGGGTAAGCAAGAAACAACCAAGGAGAAAACTGAGTTTCAAGTCAAGGGCTGACTTTAAAGAATATCAAATCAGAGATCTTATCACCTGTCATTCCACCCACGTGACCTATGTCATCGAATGCCCTTGCCACCTACAATATGTAGGCCGAACCACACGACAACTAAAAGTCAGGATCCGGGAACACATCAATAGGATTAAGAAAGGATCCACGAAGCATAATCTCTCACGCCATTTCAAGAAATTCCATCACCAAGATCCGACAGGACTTATCTTCTATGGTATAGATCTAATCAAAGATCATTGGAGAGGTGGGAATAAAACCATAGCCATCTCCCAGAATGAAACCAGCTGGATCTACCGTTTGGGATCTTTAAGACCTAATGGATTAAATGTAGATATAGATCTCAACTGTTTCCTAGCCAATCCTTGAGCAGTATACACTACAAAACCACCCCCCCTCCCCTTCCCGCCACATCCACTGGCCCTCACTGGGGGATAAGAGGTGACCATCACCTATACATACACCCACAGACTTCTATCCTCCCCCCCCCCCCTTTTCCAACATCCACTGGTCTACAATAGGGGGCACTAGGAAGTTAGCACTTTTTCACATATATGTATGCACTACATATATCTATATATATATACATATGTATATATATATATATGCATACTAGTTCCACTATTCTCATGCACCATATTAATTCTATACCACATATTTTATATATATTATTTGTGTGTAAAGTATTCACACTTACCTCTAACTTGTTTATCTAATAATGAGTTCACACTTGAGAGCGCACACCTTTATTTATTGGGGATACTCACATTAGGACCTCTCTGTAGGGTGTACATTATTGTTCCCCATTACTGCTTCCAGTATACCATGACCCATGATATTACCAGTGTTGGGGCATATATGTATTGTACACACCAGAGAGCATGGATAGGGGACTACTGCAGGTATACACTATACCCATACCCTACTCTAGACCCCCCAACCACTGTAAATATATTGTACTATCACATTTTATTGTTTTATCACATTTATATTCTAATAATCAATTATGATTTCTTGTCACGGTATGATGCACCTGTGTCACATCAATATTTATTTCCTTACGATGTGCTGAAGACCCAGTGCAGTGATTATAAAATATAATGGTGTACCTACACGTATACGGCCCTAATGAAAATAACCACTTTTCCATCAATACTTGTCACATTAAATGCAGAGTCGCACGTAGGAAGCTACTATCACTATTTCACCCATGTCCTGCTGAGGAATGTGACTCTGCGCAGCATATGTATAACATGGTGGTTTACCCAGACCTGCGCGGTGTCATCCACTCCCATTACATAAGATATAAAATATAAGCCTAAATATTCCATCTTGCATATAGGACAGGCATCCCTCACACTTCGAATTATATCACAAAATACTTTTAAATACCTATACATCGGTACACACTTCCTGTTTAGATCGGGATACCCAGGACTGTCGACATGGCAACTATTACTTGAGTCCTAAGGGCTTCTCATGATTGGAGCTTAAACCCGCCTGTTGAATTGGCCCACCTCAATCTTACGACACGCCTCCACAAGACTTACAGCCTATCAATATCATTGAACACTCTCGCAGCCACCCCTTCACCTGATTGGTCAACGCTACTTAGCGTTTGAACGTTGCCATGCCGACTTCCTCCATATATTTAGAGAGTTACTGTTTACGTGTACCCGCTTCAGAAGACGTTACCAAATACGAAACGTACGTAAAGCGGATACACGTACTCCTACACGCACTTCCGGGCAACCAGCTGATTGCGCTTGGAACGCACGCCGCTCCCATGCTGGGGAGAACAGCCCACGGACTCCCATAGTGCAGTGTATCTGATATGCCTATACCCATTTAAACGTTAGGCAACAGATTTTATTTACTCATTTTTATTATTTTTTTTGATTTTTTGGCTTCTTTTATCCCAAATCTGTATACTGCTTAGCCGTGCTCATATTCCATTTGCTGTCCTGCAGCCGGCTACCTATATACATTTCCGGTATACTTTTTTGGATCTTCTGTATATATATAAATTTTGTGTTATCGTTTTGCATATGTTTTGTACACGCCTTTTTGGCAGTGTCAATAAAACAAAATTTTTTAAAACATATTACGCTATGGGAACCTGTTTTTTCTGATTTGGAGGAAATCTGACAGACAACCATACTCTAACACCTGCATCAAGAATACCCACCAGGAACCGTGGATAAGGAAACAACAGCACCAAGGAACAACTGACCGTCTGATACGCACTCTACCCCTGCAGGGGTGATTGCTTCTGGTGAGTGGGGAGCCACAAGGGGGAGCACCGGACCCACTGCGAGTTAACACTTGATGCATTGTTAAAATCACCTACCCACATAGGTGCACCCTGAACTCTTTCCTACAAATTTGATTATACTTGCTGCATGGACTTTTGCAATATATGCTATATGTCTTTTTGATACCACCAGTATTTACTGCCTTTTTTTATTTGATTACGGGACCTTTTGCCCATATGTATATATGAACTAGGCCCTGGAAGGTTCTTTTTTGTATTAATATTTCCTTAATGTGGTAAGCAGCTTATGTATATTTGATCCATCTATAGTACATTTTGCATGTACACGTATGTTATGTAACAACACTGATACACATCCTTTGCCTGTGATCTAGAGTAACTACTCACCATCATAACCATCAGGCAGATATCTAACACAGGGAATGTTGCCCTAATAGAACCTATATACCAACCGAGCGGTTATATATCGGGCTAGTTATACAACACATTGGTGACAGCGCCACCACC
The DNA here is from genome assembly GCA_029574335.1 of Rana kukunoris. NCBI lineage: Eukaryota > Metazoa > Chordata > Amphibia > Anura > Ranidae > Rana > Rana kukunoris. Next base: position 209,730,516 of record CM056049.1, on the reverse strand, counting down.
CCCACCTTTCGTCCATTTACTTCATTATACCCCCTCAGGGGAGCTATATTTAGGGGGGGCAGCAGTCACCTACTATACCTTAACCCATCACCCTTAGAACTATCCTAAGCGCAGTTCACCCTCCTTTCTATCAGATTTTCCCAATGACCTCAAAATGTTCTGTTGACCCTTTTTAAAAATCTGAACACCGCTTTCAATGTACTGAGGGGTCAAAGCAAGACCCCTTTCACAATGGAGCGGTTTGCAGGCGCTATTGCGCTAAAAATAGCGCCTGTAAACCGACCCTAAACAGCGGCTGCTGTTTCTTCAGTGTGAAAGCCCGGAGGTAAAACCACCCACTAGCGGCCGAATACCGCCGCTGCTAAAAATGGCGGCGCTTTACCGCCAGTGCCGCTACTGCCCCAGGGTGAAAGGGGCATAAGTATGTTTTTTTTGGAAAAAGAGTGCAAAAACTTGAACTATTTCTCTATCACCTATTAAAGGCCATCATTCTTATGCAAAATCGCGAGGTCCTGCACATTTGTGCCCCTCGGGTTTACTAAAAGATTGAGGATTATGCCACGCCACGGTGTAATGCAGAGTTCCTCAGGGGTCCCCCTTGACGCCCGTACTATTCAATATCTATCTCCGCCCTCTCCTCAAAATCATCAGCAACCAGAATTTACTCTACCATTCCTACGCGGATGACACCCAACTCTACTTTCGCATTAGCGATAAAAAGGATCATTATCTCGGGCTAGAGAAATGCCTTACTTTGATAGAAGATTGGATGACGGAGAGTTACCTCAAACTCAATGTCTCAAAAACAGAACAACTTCTGCTTCACACCAGCCGAAAAAGTCTTGCCATGACAACATGGACACTACCGCCCATTTTGGGACAAACCATCACCCCTAGCAACAAAATCTCTGAGTCACTTTTGACACCCACATGACAATGGATGCACAAATAAGTTCAGTAGTCAGCGCATCCCACCATCTGCTGTGCCTGCTACGTAGACTTAGTCCCTTTATCCCAAAAGAAGACATAGCAGTCGTGGTGGGAGCATCAATCAACTCCAGACTCCACTATGCAAACGCCCTTTACCTAGGACTACCAAAGTACCAAATTGCTCGTCTACAAGTCGTCCAGAATACGGCGGCATGACTTGTAACAGGAAAAAAAACCTGGGAATCAATTTCCCCCTCCCTTAGATCACTTAATTGGTTGCCCGTAAAAGACAGAATTAAGTTTAAGACACTCTGCCTGACGCACAAATGTGTTCTAGGAAATGCGCCCCAATATCTATGTGAAAAATTTAAATGTCACAACCCCAATCGCGTTCGCCGTTCTACCAACCAAAATCTACTCCAGATACCCAAGGCTAGATACAAGTCCAAAAAAGAACGTAGATTTCCAGTCCAAGGATCTAAACTCTGGAATGCTTTACCAACCAGCATCCGAATGAAAGTGAATCACCAGGCCTTTAAAAAAAAAAACTCAAAACCCATCTATTCTGAAGGCAAAATATAGTAGGAAACGGATACCAAGCTCCCTGAGGCGATTCAGTTTGCATGTGTTGCGCAATACAAGTTTCTCACTCAGATCTAGCAATTTTGCATAGGTGAGGACGAGCAAAAATTAAGTGTTGGTCTTAAATGCTGGGCACAGGTAATGATAAAGTTATGTGTTAGGAGAGCAAGGGCAGCATTAGGCTTTATTTTGTGCACATATGAGGAAAATGGCGATGAGGAGAAATTGTGAGATGAATGACGACTTGTCACTGTGCTTTTACATCAGGGGTGTTTTCCCAAACTGTGCAGTCCCTGCAGAGGAGGGCAAAGACCTGGCTGTGCTGTCTGGCAGGAATGTCTGGGTCGCAAACTGCGCATAAAATGTCAAACCCATTCCTAGATACAACTGTTCCAATTTATGTATTTCAATAGTACCAAGCCACTAACTTAGAGTGCAGTAGAGTTGCACGATTAATCGTCAAGAATCGTTATTGCGATCTTTTTCGTTGCCCATTCTTGATACAGTGTTTCACAATGTTTGACATGAAAGAATTTTCTCTCCTGCACTTTGGTATGCAAAGAATTTCCTGTCTGCTCTCAGCCAAAAGTCAGTCTGGGCAGCCTGCCAAGTTTTGAAAACATTGCATCTCTTCAAAGGAATAAACTTCTTCTGTATGTAAATTAGGAATTTTTAACCACTTAAACAACAAACCTTTTTCTGACAGCTCTTTTCAAGTTAAAATCATTATTTTTAATGCTAGAAAATTACTTCGAACCCCCAAAGATTATATAACTTTTTAGTAAAGACCCTCCAGTTGTTCAGGAACTACATTTCCCATCATGCCTAGTCATGTCTGTGAATGTCAGTGTGTTACAATGCCTCATGGGATGTGTAGTTCTACAACACCTGGAGGGCCATAGTTTGAGGATCCCTGCCCTAGAGAATACAATGGCGGTTGTTGCAATATTTTTTGTTTCACTGTATTTGCGCAGCAGTCTTCTTAAATGCATTTTTTTTGGAAATAATTACTTTAAAGGGGTAGTTCCCCCAAAAACCTTTTTTTTAACATTTATTCAGGCTCGTTATGTCAAGGGGAATCAAGTTTTTTTTTTTTAGAAATGAAGCTGTACTTACCGTTTTACAGATGCATCGTCTCCGACGCTTCCGGGTATGGGCTCCGACTATAGGCGTGCCTATTTGATTGACAGGCTTCCGAGGTCGCATACATCGCGTCACGATTTTCCGAAAGTAGCCGAACGACGGTGCGCAGGCGCAGTATAGAGCCGCACCGTCGCTCGGCTTCTTTCGGCTACTCGTGACGCGATGTATGCGACCGTCGGAAGCCTGTCAATCAAATAGGCACGCCCAGACCAGACGATCATACCCGGAAGCGACGGAGACGATGCATCTGTAAAAAGGTAAGTATTGCTTCGTTTCTAATAAAAAAACACCCGATTCCCCTTGACATAACAAGCCTCAATCAATGGTAAAAAAAGGTTTTTGGGGGAATTACCCCTTTAATGAATAAAAAAAAAAAAAAACTAGCCAGTAAAGTTAGCCCTCTTTTTTTTTTGTATAAATGTAAAAGATTTTACGCCGTGAGAATCGGGAGAGAATCATGATTTTCAATCTAAGCAAAAAAATCGTGATTCTCATTTTGGCCAGAATCGTGCAGCTCTAGAGTGCAGCTTTAAAAGATGTTCTCTTTAAAAAGGTAATATTAAAAAAAATGGGGGGATAGGGACAAGACTAACCTACCTTTCTCTTCTTTCTGAGGCTCCTCCTCTTCTGTGGGTTGTGAAGGATCATAGTAATCACTCCGATATTGAAAACACACTGAATTATATGTTCCATCTTCTGCAAGGGCTTCGCTTAGCCGCTTATATTCTTCCTCTTGAAGGGAAATAGAAATATACTTCAAATCAGATAATCGGAAGAAAAGGCTTTTAGAAAATCAGATTTCCGCAGTAACATACACTCATTTTTTCAAATAACATTTTCCACACATTTAGTAAAAGGACAAGTACATGACAAAGTTCAGTTTTCTGAATATTTGTTAGCACTAGCTATAATAGAGTAAACTCCAGTGCACTGAAAACCAGGGCAAAAAAAAACTATCCTGTGGTCCACATTCAGACAGCTGTTTTCCACTCCAATGGGTACTGTCAAACAGATAATATCAGAAAAAAGTGAGTATAAAATAAACAAAGCTTTATGCATCTTTATGTATTTTCACTCCACACACGGATGCTTTTTGTTTAGGACTTCTGTATTCATCTGAAATAATTGATGTACCTTGCCGTGCTTCCTCTTCAAGCAAGTCCGTATGCAACGCTAAATACCTCTCTTCATCACACAAAGCTTCTATACGAGCCTCTTCTTCCGATATGTTGTAGTTTCTGTTCCATGAGTTGTGCTCTGCATCATATTCAGCTAGGTCATGCAAATGACCACGACCATCATACCTGCAACATGAAAAGCATGGTAAAAACTAAGTACTGTAAGTTCCAGTGCTTTATTTGAACTTACCTGTCTAAACTGCCCTGAACTAAACTAGACCCACCAGAACATGTTGCATTTTTCTGAAACCATGTTTCTCTGATTCATGTCCTCTTTGTCTACCATTTTTAGATGTACATGGTGAAATTTGGAATACTACATTCGCTACTACTACTAACTAGTCTGTATAAGAGCTGCATCTTTTCATGTAACGTCAAATGATAGTTCTAATGCCCATTGTTTTCTGCCAATGCATTAGGAGTGCTTACCGTAGGTTTTTCAACCACTATGAATGCTCTGTTTTATGCGCGTGCAATTGGGGTGTCTGGAAACTTCTAATTTACATTCACACAAACCCGAACACATAAATACCTATCCGAAAGAACCAAACGCTGGAAATTTTCTCGCTTCTTTCTGCTAGTCCGCATCCGCAGCAGAAATCTTCGCCAGAGAAGCGTGGATCTCTTGGTGGTAAAAGCATGGCTAGGCTCCACCCTTAGCCAAATGGCTGAAGAAATAAGTTCTGGTTATGTAGTAGAGAGACACACACATATATGGCAATAGAAACAGACATGTGTATTTTAAGGAGGCTTTGTCAGTAAGAACAAAAACCAATAATTACAGATCAGATCAGAAAGACAGTCAAGACTATTTGCTCTTGTCCCAGTGACATGTGACATACATTAAAAAAAATGGAAACTTTGTAAAATAAAAATATATAGCGTGATTAATTATCCAATGCAAACAAATCTATTGGCCATGTTACATAAAAATAGATTACAGTAATATTATAAAATAAAAAGAATGCCACAGAAAAGAGCAGCAGATATCATCTAAGTCACTGACAAAATAATAGTTAAAGACAGCATATAGTCTAGATTGATGAAATAAATAAAAGCAAAACCTCCTTAATTTACAAACTGGATTATTTAAATTAGAAGCCGATTTATTTTATAAGGGAACATATTATAAACACATTAAGCAGATATTGCCACTTAATGGTGTTTTTATTTATACAATCCATCTTACTGGCAAAAAAGGCTTCAAACATATCTTTTCCAAATGAAAAAAAAATTATACATATTTATAGCAAGTCCATAATCCACAAAAAAAAACATATCAATGTGTGTTACATAATACAGGCGACATTAGTGGAGATAAAAAAAAAAAAAAAAAAAGGGTATCTAGCCAGTAATTTAGCAATAGTGGATATGGACCCCTGGCATTTTTACTGCCACATGTAACATTTTTCATTGGAAAAAGATTTTTTACTAGTGAATATGCACAACTGAAACAGAAAAGATAGAAGAGGCTGATGCCCTCCAAAATGTAACTGGACAGTCCATCAACGAGGATTTCCGCCTACAAAAACTGTGGAAAACATAAAATAGGGCAAATAAACATTGAGCTCAAGACATGGAGCTTTTATGCATTAAAAAGGTTAAAGAACAACTCAAGTTCAGGAGCCAAGAACAAAAAATAAAAAAAATTATAAATATGGTTAAAGTTTGTTCAAAAAAACAATCAGTCAATGCTGAGCATAACTGCAGAATTCCAAAACAACCAAACAAATAATATCATAAGAACCACTTTGCTAAATATCCACACAGGCTTCTAATGCAAAGATCAAAGTGCATTCATAGCACTGTACCTCGGAAATACCAAAACCACCATTCTTTTTAAAATACACATGAGCCAACAACAACTGCAACAACAGACTTCAAACTTATTGAAGCACACTGCACAATATCCAAGTATGTGAAGTAGAGCTGCACAATTACTCGATAAAAATCATGATCGAGATTCCACCCTCCTCATGATCTTAACCCAGCATTTCCCCAGGGGCCCTTTCACACGTGCGGACGAACGGTCCGCTTTTTCTAAGTCCGTAAACGGACTTAGAATGGGGCCCTATGGGATCGCGTCCGTTAGCGGATGATGCATCTGCCAACGTCCATCTGGATCCGTTTTTCGGACGGAAGAAAACCCTATTTTTCTTCCATCTGAAGGATCGGATGAAGATGGACAGACGGTCCGTCTTCATCCGATTCCCCATAGGGGAGAGCGGAGGAGAGACAGGGCGGTCCCTGCACAGTGTGTGGGGACCGCCCTGTCCGCCGACAGCTGAGCGGGGATCCCCTCTGAGCCGACGGACACACACGGAGCGGACCGAAAAACGGTCCGCTCCGTGTGAAAGGAGCCTAATTCATGTTAAATGCAGAGCCATTCTCTGCTCAGGGTTGAAAAAAAAAAAAACACACACACACACAATGTTTGTCAACAGCTATAAAGAGAAACAATGCATCTCTTGGTTCTTTTAGATCAAAAGAATGAACTTCTTCCAGTAAACAAGGTCATTTTAAAGGGGTGTTCCACCCAAAAAAACGACCTTTTCTCAATCCACTCCTCACCCCCATACATGCCACATTTGGCATGTAATTTTTTTGGGGGGGGGGGAGTGGGGGCTTCAGTAGGAGTGGGACTTCCTGTCCCACTTCCTGCTTCCGCCGAGGGGCTGGTTAGGCGATTAAGCTTAATCGCCTACACCAGCCCCCTCCCTGTAGGCGATCACATGGGACACTGACAGGTCCCATGCGATCGCCTCTCCAATCAGCGGCGAGCCGCGCCGCGCACGCATGCGCAGTACGGCTCGCGCATGCGCAGTGGGTGCCCGGCCGTGAAGCCGAAGGCTGTCACGGCTGGGTGCCCACAGTCAGGATGGAGACGCCGGCCGGGGAGGGGGGCAGAGGAGCGGAGCCCCGGGCGGCGCGTCGCTGGAACGCAGGAGCAGGTAAGTGAGTGTTTATTAAAAGCCAGCAGCTACACTTTTTGTAGCTGCTGACTTTTAATAAACACAACTTAGGGCTGGAACACCCCTTTAACTAGAGGTCTACCGATATGGGTTTTTTTTTTCCTGGCCAATGCCGATATTTAGAAATTGGGGCATCCGTTTTTTTTTGTTTTTTTTGGCAGGTGGGACTGGTTGCTACTGAGAGGTGGCACTGGCAAGTGGCACTGATTGGCAGGTGGCACTGATTGGCACTGGCAGGCGGCATTGCATGGCACTAATTGGCACCGGCAGGTGGCACTACATGGCACCAATTGGCAGGCGGCATTGCATGGCACCGGCAGGTGGCACTACATGGCACCAATTGGCAGGCGGCATTGCATGGCACTAATTGACACTGGTTGATATTGGCAGGTTTCACAGCCAATAGTGTAACTGTGAAACTGAATGCTCTCTGCAGTGCCGTGGTGGTGTGAAACTGATTTGAGAGAGGAGCTGACAAATTCAGCATGTTGTCAGTGGTGGGTGGGACCCTGCAGCTATCCAGCCAATGATTTGGCTGTTTAAGGGGCGGGGTCTCTCTCCCTCTCTCGGAACCCCAAACATTATATAATTTGTTTTTAGCAGAGACCCTTGAGAATAAAATATCAATCATTGCAATATTTTATGTCACACTGTATTTGCGCAACAGTCTTTCAAAGGCTATTTTTATGAAAAAATATACTTCAATAAATAATAAAATAAAAACTAAAGTTAGCGCAATTTTTTACATAATGTGAAAGATGTTACACAGCGAGAATTGGGATCTTGAATTCTAAGCAAAAACTTGTGAACTCAATTTTATCCAAAATTGTGCAGCTCTAATTTGAAGCAATGAAAGAAAATCCTACAGTCCTATCTAGGAAGATTGCAGAGCGAGACGCCGAGACCCAAAAGATTTCGCTTCTTTATCAACCAGCTAAAAAAGCAAACAGGTTGACTTCAAATTGAATCAAATCAAATAAAGAGCCAACAAAAAAGAATACTCTACAAAAACCAACATTGCCTGCCAAAGCACAATCTTTAAACCTGTTTTTTCACACTTTTCAGCTGTCACTAGATGTCAAGAAATAATACCTTTACTTAGAACCAACATTTTTGGATTGTAAGCAACAGGATACTTGTAGCAAAGACATCAGATAAATCACATGGCTTCCCTACAAAAGCACCTTCCCACCATCCACACAAAATTGCCATATTTGAAAACTAAAAGGTATTACTGGTCTGCTTTTTCAAAGCTCATATAAGCCCCAGAATGGCTAACTGGACACAATAGACAGAAAAAAAAGACAAGTTTGCAGCATATGTAGTATGTGAAATACAATGACTACCCTACATGAGAATCACAAGAGACTATTACTTTAACCCTTTGACTCAAAATCCTGTTTTTGCACATCAAAAAATCAAAACAAAAATAAATAAATAAAATAATGATAGTTAAAACCACCAAACAGATTTTCTAAAAGCAGAGATGGTGGTTATTCCAATGTCAAACAATATTAGCACCGTTTATCAAACTTGTATTTCCAGCAGAAAAAAATTAAAGTTAAATGTCAGTACACCGAAAGCTATAGATTTTGAAATTTTATGGTAAAATATAATAGAAAAAAAAATTAGGTTGTGCTGAGTGAATAGACACTCAGCATTCAAAGCTTTAAAGCAGCAGGTGAAACAGCGACAAACTCCAGTACACAAAATCTTCCATAGGAAACACTTAAATGGTCTTTACAGGTCATCAGTTTATAGTTAACTATAAATGACCACCCCAGAATTATTTCTTACTCTGGTGTGTGCAAGAAATGTGTAGTGTAACCAATGTTTTTGTATGTAGGTGACCTGGACGCACAAGTTTATGTTTGTATGTGACTGTACATAAGTGTAGCACTCTTTTTTGGGGGGGGGGGGGGGGGCTAAGCCCCGCAAAATTTAAAAGCCGATAGTGACAGTCAGCACAGGCAAGTGAGGGAGCCTGTGTGTGCAAACTGCTCCCTCACCGTGTATACTGCTCCTCTCCTTGCACACACTTCCATGAATTAAAAAAAAAAAGAAAAAATGTGTGTGTGTGTGTATATAAAGGCTAGCCCATTTTTTTTTTTTTTGTACAACTCTTTCATGCCTAAGCCTATTTCTGACATTTGTTGCTTACACGTTATAATCCGTATTACTTAGAACTCCCAAACATAATTATATATTTCTTTAGCAGAGAATCTAGAGCACATGTGTCAAACGCAAGGCCCGCAGGCCGAATTCGGCCCTCCGGGTCATTTTATTTGTCCCTCGCCCTCCTCTGGACCTCCTCCAGACTCTTACTTTCTGCTTTTAAGCAATTTGTCCAGCTTCTTCCCAGCAGCAGCATAAGGAAAGGGGGGTGCACTGTGATGTAAGGGAGGGTAGGGGACTCAACTTCTGATGGTGGGGTGGCTCTTGACATCTAATGTAAGGGGAGGGGATGCGCTGGAATTTAATCTTACAGATACAACCGGTCCTTTTGAGGACAATCATAATGCTGATGCGGCCCACAATGAAATGGAGTTTGACACCCCTGATCTAAATAATAAAATGGCAAGCAATATGTCACACTGTATTTGCGCAGCGGTCTTTCAAAACGCAATTTTTGGAGGAAAAAAAGGAAACTTTTGAATAAAAAAAATTAAAAGTTACCCCCTTTATTTTATACAATGTGCTCTGTAGCTCCGTAGATAGCGGTGATACCTCACATGTGTGATTTGAACATTGTTTACATATGTGGGCATGACTTGCGTGTGAGTTTTCTTTGCTGCACAGGCTCGTGGGGACGGGGCGCTTTAAAAAATGTTTTATGATTTATTTTATTACATGGACACTTAAATGTGATCACTTTTATTGCTATCACAAGGAATGTAAACATCCATTGTGACAGTAATAGGTGGTGACGGGTACTCTTTATGGAGGGATTGGGGGTCTTCAAGACCCCCAAATCCCTCCCTTGCACTTTAAAGTATTCAGATCGCCAAAAACGGCAATTCTGAATACTGTCTTTTTTTCTTTTTTAACTGCGCCATTGGTGGCCGAGTAAACCGGAAGTTGTGTTGCTACCATGTTTACACAAAGGAGACTGGAAATAAGCCTTTTCCAGCTTCCTTTTAGTCTTATGCTAGCCGGTGGAAAGCCCGCTTCATGGCTCAGGTCTCCTGGTGGGATGGGAGGCCCGGAAAGAGCAGCGGGGATGTCTCCTTCCACTCCTCCGGGATAATGGATGAGCAGCTTTTAGCCACATTGGTTGTTATCCCTGAGGAGCCGGCCGACCGCCCGCTATAAAAAAACGGTACTGGGGTGATACATGCATCATCCCGGTATAACCCCTTAAACCGAGGACGCATATGTGCGTACAGTAAGTGCTAAGGGGATATTGTGAAAGATGTTACGCCACGAGAATCATGATCTTTATTCCAAGCCAAAAATCATGGATTCTCATTTTAGAAGCAAAGATAGCCGCTCCAGGTGAGGTGTGCCCTTGTGATAATCCTCCTCGCATAAACCCCAGGTGCTGGCAATGCATCAAGCAAGGCAGAAAAAGAAAATGTCTTTCTGGACAGCCGCACTCAAAACGAAAAGTTGCCTTTATTGTAAACTCACAGCAGCACTACAAATCACAGCAGACCGCAAACTGACGCGGTTCACACTATTCCTAGTGTTTCTTCATAGCCATGATTAAACACTAGGAATAGTGTGAAACGCGTCAGTGTGGTTTGAGTGCAGCTGTCCAGAAAGACATTTTCTTTTTAGGATGCTCATTTTATCAAGAATTGTGCAGCTCTAATGTAAACCAAAAATTAGACTCAAGTGGATAAGTGCATGTAAAAAAGGGACAAACTCTAAAAAAAATTCTCGTACGGGAACAGAACAAACGATTTTCATTTAACCACTTAAGCCCCGTACCATTATGCAGCTTAAAGACCTGGCCACTTTTTGCGATTCGGCCATGCGTCGCTTTAACCGACAATTGCGCGGTCGTGCGACGTGGCTCCCAAACAATATTGGCGTCTCTTTTCCTACAAATAGAGCTTTCATTTGGTGGTATTTGATCACCTGTGCAGTTTTAAGTTTCTGCGCTATAAACAAAAATAGAGTGACAATTTTGAAAAAAAATATATATATATTTTTTACTATAATAAATAAATATCCCCCAAAAATATATATTAAAAAAAAAAATTCCCCCTCAGTTTAGGCCGATATATATTCTTCTACATATTTTTGGTAAAAAAATAAATCGCAATAAGCGTTTATTGATTGGTTTGCACCAAAGTTATAGCGTCTACCAAATAGGGGATAGTTTTATTGCATTTTTATTAATATTTTTTTTTTTTACTAATAATGGCAGCGATCAGCGATTTTTATCGTGACTGCGACATTATGGCGGACACATCTGACACCATTTTGGGATCATCGTCATTTATACAGCGAACAGTGCTATAAAAATGCTGTTTACTGTAAAAATGACACTGGCAGTGAAGGGGCTAACGTGTAGGTGGCGTTGTAGGGGTTAAGTGTGCCCTGATTTGTGTTTCTTACTGTGGGGGGCGTGGCTTAGCGTGTAACATCACTGATCGTCGTTCCCTAGAACAGGGAACAGACGATCAGTGTCAGACTCCCTAGGAAGCACAGGAAGGGGTTTGTTTACACTTACCTCTCCCTGTTCTTCCTCTCTGTGACCCAATCGCGGGACAGCGGTGGCGATCGGGTCCGCGGTTACCGCGGGGACGGTCACAGAGCTTAGGACCGGGTCACGAGCGCGCTGCGCGATCCACGGCTGGGCCATTAAAAGGGACATACATGTACGCCCCTTGTGCCATTCTGCAGACGTATATCTGCATGCGGTGGTCCTTAAAGCGGTGGTTCACACTAAAACAATTATATACACAATGACATCCAGCATACTTCGGATATGTAAAGTATGCTGGACTTTTTTTCGGGGGACATACCGTTTAAAAGTTATTTTTCACCGGACTTCCAGGTTCTCCCTGCTGCGGGGGAATAGGAGTTCCTAAGCAGCAGCGTAGATGATTGATGTGCTGTTATGGTGCGTCACGTGTTCCGAAAATATCCGAGCTGGGACTCGGCTCTATACGGCGCCTGCACAGTCAGATCTACACGGCAGGCGCAGGCGCCGTACAGAGCCGATTCCAGCTCGGATATTTTCGGAACGCGTGACGCGCCATAACAGCATGTCAATCATCTACACTGTTGCCTAAGAACGCCTATTCCCCCGCGGCAGAGAGAACCCGGAAGCCGGGAGAAACAGAACTTTTAAATGGTCCAGCATACTTTACATATGCGAAGTATGCTGGATGTAATGATACATAGATGTTTTTTTAGGGTGAACCTCCGCTTTAAGCGGTTAATGTGTACCATTTTCGGACAAGAAGCAGCAGAAAAGAAAGACTGCACATGATCAGAAATAACAAACAACAAAAATAGTCTGTCATACGAGAATTTCCAAACAAATTTTTGTTGATCGGTTCGATTTTGCAGTGGAACGAGGGAAACCGGATGATCGTTCACCCTATTTTCCTACCCCACTTAAGTCACAACAAAAGACAACACCACAATGTGCTTAAGCTGATAAACACAAGCAACTCTGATGTCTTTATTGAACAAACCAATTAAACATTCACAGTGATGGAAGGAAGAAGTGTGTGTGTGTGTCCGTCCTTAAAGCAGATTACACAGCACGAAACTGTAAAAAATAAAAATAAAAAACTGAATGGCATGCCCTCTCTGCGCTGACCACAAAAATCAGGGCCGCTCATCCCTTATCACTGTAGTCATGTAGTCAGAATACGTCCCTGCATCATACACGTGTCCTCTCAGCACTCCTCTCTCTCCCCCTCCTTCCTGCCTGTCATCTCCCTCTGGCCCGGAGAGCAGAGCCATCCTCTGTGACTTCCTGTCATAGACACCTTGTCTGTTCAAGATTTATGTTTGGTAGACTCATGAACAGGGATGTTTGCCAGTTTTGCGAGGCATGGTTCACATCAGCTGATGCTTAAGAACAGCAGTCTTACAATGTTTGAGTGTCAAACAATTTGCATTACCACCTAATGACTTTTGTATATTATCCTCCCATTGCTAGGAGGTCTTGTGTTTATAAAAAAAAAAAGAACTTTGGGTACACTTAAACATTCACAGTGCTGAAGGGAAATATAACTGGTGCGTTCAATAAAGACACGAGAAATTAAAGTTGTTGTGCGTTGTCAGCTTGGCTGCATTCACACCTAGGCGACACGATACGCCGCGTACGCGGCTTATCTTGCCGCCTGTAGATTAAACTTTTTTTTTTTTTCTTTCTTTAACATTGCGGTCTATGAGCGAACACCAATGTCGCCTGAAAAAAAGGGTCCGGGACTTTTTTTCAGACGACAGGCGTGGAGATGTGAACCATCTCCATAGACCGCAATGTTATTTCACATCTCGAGCGAAAAGCGCGACGGGCGACCGGCGTTTTGTCGCTCAGATGTGAATGGAGCCTAAAAGGGGTTTTAAAGGAAATGTTTTTTTTTTTTCATAATAAGCATCCTTTACCTGCAGACATTCCTCTTCACTTCCTCATTGTTCGTTTTTCCTCATAAGTTGCTCTATTTCTTCTCTGTTCACTTCCTGCTTGTCTGATTTTACGGACCACCGTGATGGGAGACTTTACTGCGCTGGTCAGCAACGTGCTCGCCCCCTCCTGGGAACTACATCTGTGTGGCAGGACGCTCTCTACGCAATAGGCTTCAAGGAGGTTTGAATTACTGGGCGTGCCGCAATTCATACTGGGAAATGTAGTTCGTACATGAACGAGCGCCGCAAACCAGGAAGTGAATGAGAGAACAGAAACTAAAACCCCCGGAGGTGATATAAATGAAGGAATTTAATAGGTATTTACTCGCTTGTTGACAGAATCACTACACTATTCTGTCTGTCTACCATGCATACATTCATTTTAGGCAAAGAAAAAAAATGTCCTTTACAACTCCTTTAAGCACATTGGGGGAAATTTAATTAGGCTGCGTCGTCACCATTCTGGCGAATCCCTCGTTAATGTATTGTGCCAAATTCAACACTTTTGGTTCCGACATACCCGGGCGCCAGAGTCAAGTACTTCTAAAATGCACCACTTTTACATTGTGGTGCGAGGAATGTGCCAGACTCCAAATAAAGTACGGACAGTTCATATTTTACAGACGTGGAGCAAATTAAGACCATCTCTTGACATACAGAAAGAGGAACTGGCTCAGACAGATTCTACAAAAGAGTCTGGCTTGCACTCTAAAAGTGGCGTAGCTTGCTCCAAATTCAAGTACAAATTCTAGACAAGTAAATGAATTTGGAAAATTCTACATGAAACACTTATGCAAAATCTGTCTCTGCCAGAATATATGAATCCCCGGGATTGTGTTTATCAATATCGCTGCGACTTAGATGAAGATTAGATCAGCCTTTCTCAACCAGTGTGCCGTCAGAGGTTCTCAGGTGTGCCCCGGGGTCAGTGGAGAGAAGGCTGTCAGATGAGCTCTCATGCCGAACTGTGAGAAGCAATGTTGGCTTCAAAAGTGAAAGTAAAGTGCGGAGGAGTGTGCTGTGCTCTCTGCTTCCCCCTAGAGTGCAGTACCCGGCTGAATGAGGAATATGGAAAGGTACTGAGCTCGAAGCTAGATTTGTTTTAAAATGGCTTTATACATGTGTCTGTGTGTCTTCACATGCGAGTGTGTAGTGTGTGTGTGTGTGTATAGTGTGTAGTGTGTGTGTGTGCCATCAGAATGGCTTTTGTAGGGCTTGTTTGATAGCAGCAGATGCTACTCCTCTGAAAAGCAATCCATACACAGATCGCTTTTCAGAGGCATTTGAAAGGGTAAAGAGGCATTATGTTGCCTCTTTACCACCTGTTTTAAGCCAGTAAATGCAGCATCACTACACCGCAACCATGCAATGCACACAGTTGCGGAGTTGTTGCAGTGGAGACCCATTCACCCTCGGTATACCTCCAGTTGCAGCCACAGCATGTGAACACTTCTAGCTGCTGCCTCTGCAGCTAAAGGTGGAGAAGTTGGGGTGGTAAAAACATCTCAAACATGTGGTTTTACCACCCCTATGACATGTGAACAAGCCCTTGTCTGTGTGGTTGCATGTAGGGCAGCCCATTAATTTCAATGGGCTTCCGTACCCACAAAAATGCAGGAAAACAAGTCCCCAACCTTCTTTTTTTTTATTGCACTGCAGCAAAAGCACCCCACGTTATCCAAAATGGTACCCCTAAAGAGCAGAGCATTTGTCAGGAATGAGCACGATTTTGCGCGTGTTCTGCGACACACCGTAATGTGAACCAAGCCTTGGCTTGGGGTGCCTCAAGACTGAAAATACTTTTTAAGGGTGCCCCGACTAGAAAAAGGTTGAGAAACAGTGGATTAGATCAGTCTATAGCACGTTGCTAGAGAAAAACAGATACGCTGACATGTGTGAAACTCTATAGTCACATGGTTGCACAGATAAGATAAAATTAGGAAATAACAGCTTAAAAGGGAACAGAAACTGGACCATGCTCAGTAGATAAAAGTGGTTGTGGGTTATTCTGCGCAAAGGAATAGACAAAGCACAAAAAGATCAGTAGAGGTAAACAGTTGATTTACACAAGCTCAGGCTGCACCAGGGAGGTACAGTAAACAGCAGGATCAACCAGGATTTTTGCAGTCTACAGAAAACAACTGCTCTAGTGGATAAGGGAGTATGAACACAACTTAATGTAGCATCTATTGACAATTTTGGTTATTTGCATTTAATGACATTTTAAGTGTTGCATGTATAATATAATACTGTGTAGGTGACTAAAATACAATCATCCAGTATTAACAAAAAAAAAAAAAACACACCACCATTAAATAAAAGCCATAATTAAACATAAGCTCACAAAAACACAGTGTCAATCAAGGGCTTGCATGTGTAATGCATTTGTTATAGAGTAACCCATAACAGGAAAACAAACTGGAAGCCTTTCATAGGACCAAGCATCTCCGTACAATTATAATATGCCCTTTCTAAAATGCATTATGGTAAGTTGTTAGGAGAACCACAGAGATACTCAGCAATGACTTTAAAATATGACTTTAAAATGACTTTAAACTATGCAATCCATGAAAAAGAAGTGAACATCAACCTTTCCATTGCAAGTATAAAGTATTGAGTATTGCTGTTAACCAATTCACTGTCAGAAAGGCCTGATCTTGCATCATTAGGCATTTTGTTTTTTGACCCATCTGTTCCAAGTGATTGACACACTAGGTAAAAGTTAGTCAAGCAGATGACAGCCTTAAAATGTCTTGCAGCAAGTAGTAGTATCTCACTGTCAGACAATCCTGGTAATGGAGGGGACACTGCCAGGTTGTGGGTGGGTGTGTGTGTGTTGTGGGGGGTGTACAATCCTAACAGCACATGGATGTTTAGGGCTCCATTCACACCTATGCAGGAGCCAAGCACATTGTTGTGCCTTCTGGCAGCCCATGAATTTAAACTTTTTTTTTTATCTCACCACACCAAAATGCATGGTACTTTACTATGCATTTTGGTGCAAGATTTTGCACAGGTTAGCAAGATGCACTGGGGGTGCCATTAAAAATAAATGGCACTGCCACACACATACAGCCACCAAATATATGTAACTATATTTATTACATTATCAATATCAAAAGGGAAAACTGGCCCATAGTGCACATTGCGGTTTGGAGGCACTACCCTATTGATTTCAATGGGCAAGGGCTCTATAGGAGCGATATTTTTAGCACAATAGCGCCTGCAAATTGCTTCAGTGTGAAAGCAGCCTAAAGGCCCGTACACACGGTCGGACTTTTGGCCAACCAACTTCAAAATCTGCAACTTTTCGAATTTGTCCGACCGTGTGTACGTTCCATCTGACCAACTTTTTTGGGTTTCATCGGACAAAAAGTTGGGTCTGCGAACGGACCAACTTTACAGCAACAAAAGTCCGATGGTGCCTTGTCCGACCGTGTGTACAGCAAACCTTCGGACTTTTGGACAAAGTACAAATGCGCATGCTCAGAACTAGGGTTGTCCGGATACAGATACCAGTATCGGTATCGGGACGGATACCGAGTATTTGCAGGAGTACTTGTACTCCCGCAAATACCCCCGATGCCTAAATAGAATATCCCCCCCCCCCCTGCATCGAAACCCACCGCCGCATGGGTTAAACGGCGTGCGGGAACATCACAGCTTCCATTTGAATAGCTGTAGTGTTCCCGCGCGTATAGACACTCCCCCTTGCTCGGGATTGGATGGGTGATCGTGATCTGTCCAATTCCGAGCAAGGAGGAGTTTCTATACACACTACAGCTGTTCAAATGAATGCTGTGATGTTCTCCGTGCAGCGGCGGCGGCTTTCGGCGGCTAGGTATGGGGGACATGGCTGCGGGGACTAATCAATTAGGAAAAAAATCCAAAGGAAATTTTGTTGGATGTCCTACCGTGTGTACGGGCCTTAAAACACACTAATGGCCCATACACACGATCCGAATATCGGACGAAAACGATCGTCCGATGATGGATCGTACGATTTTCGGATCGTGTGTACACTACTTTCGACAGCCGATCACGACCGTTCATCCGATTAAATTCGATCGGACAAGCGCAAAAAATTTTCTCGTCCGATGTCCGATCGTCCGATTTTCGTTTAGTCAATACATCCGACAATACAATACAAATACATTACAACACGTGACATCACTTCCGATAATTTTTTTCTATTGTACGAGAATTTTCGTGAGTTTAAAAACCTATTTTAAGTTTACTCGCGATTATTAAGCGAAAAAAGTCGTACGATCCGTCGGCCGATATTCGGATCGTGTGTATGGGCCATTAGGCTAGGTTCACACCGGCAACAATGCCTGCCACCCTTTGAAAAAACAAAATTGGTTTGCAGGTGTTCAGGAAGTGAGATTGCAGTCTCCTGAAGACATTTTTTTTCTGTTTTATTTTTTCTCTGCTAAAAGGGGATTTTACGTTAAACTACTGTTTGGCTTGTGGCTTCAATTTCATTGACTGATATGGACGAGTGCTGCTTACCATACTCTTCAGAATTAAAGCGGATTTCCGCTCAAAAAATAAAAAAATATTAAAAGCCAGCAGCTACAAATACTGCAGCTGCTAACTTTTAATATTAGGACACTTACCTGTCCTGGATTCCAGCGCCGTCCGCAGGAGAGGACGAGCGATCGCTCGTCACTCTGCTGCTCCCCCCGCCATCCACGCTGAGGGAACCAGGAGGTGAAGCGCTCCGGCTTCACTGCCCGGTTCCCTATGGCGCATTTGCGCGAGTCGCGCTGCGCCCGCCGATTGGCTCCTGCTATGTGCTGGGAGCCGAGTGAAGGGAGGTGACGACATGCCCGCATTCTACCCGAGAATGCTGGGCCGGAAGTGGGTGCAAATACCTGTCTTTAGACAGGTATCTGCACTCCCTCCCCCCCTGAAAGGTGTCAAATGTGACACCGGAGTGGGGGAGGGTTCCGATCAGCGTGAGTTCCACTTTAGGGTGGAGCTCCGCTTTAAGAAGATACAAACACAGTCACTACAGCTCTACACATAAATTTGGCAGTACAATACAAGACTCAGTCCATGCTGAAACATGTATGCATAGAGCTGGACTTAAAGGGTTAAAGCTTTTATGTCTGGCTTTGCATTTAATAAAAAATATGCATTCAATGGCAGTGTACTCTATGCTTGCTTCCCTTCTCTGGACTTTAGGGATTGTACATTGTACATACACCAATCGACCATAACATTATGACTACTCTATAAAATGAGTAAGCCAAAACAGCCCTGACCCATCAAGGCATTGAAGCCAGTACACCTCTGAAGGTGTGCGGTGATATCTGGCCCCAAGCTATCAGTAGCAGATACTTTAAAAACTATAAGTTAAGTGGTGCACATGCACCTGGCCATCCGCATAATGTAAAAGAAAATGTGATTCATCAGACCAGACCTCCTCCTTCCATTGCTCCATGGTCCAGTTCTGATGTTCAAATACCCAACACGTAGGTGCGCTTGGCTGTGAACACGAGCTAGCATGGGTCAAAGTCACTCTAATCCCTATGCCTGCCCATTTTTTCAGTTTTCAACACATCAACTTCAGGGACAACATGTTAAGTTGCTGCCTAATATATCCCACCCATTTTCAGATGCCATTGTAAGGACATAATCAATGTTTTTCACATTACGTCAATGGTCATAAAGTTATGGCTGATTGGTGTATATATGCCAATGGTACCTGTTCTGTATCTGGGCCTGACAAAAAAAAAAAAGTTAGGAGCCATTTTTTTTTTTCAAAAAAAATCTTACGGGTGGAACATGTAACATGTTCCTGAAGGTGAACTTTAACCCTTTCACAGCCAGAGCTGTTTTTGCATTTTTTTGCACACATTTAAAAAAATAATTTAAGGCCTGGAGATTACATAAAACCCCCAAATGTTATACATTTACTAGGAAACACAACATTTTAGTAAAAAAAAATAACACATTAAAAATGTATTTGGGGGGGGGGGGGGGGGGGGGACAATAATGCAATAAATGACCCAAAATATAAAAGATGATGTTGCACTGAGTGAATAGATAGATACCCATGTCAAAACTTAAATTTGCGTGCGCCCGTGAAATGGCAACACACTTCAGTTTTGTATATTTTCCATAGGCGACACATTAAAAGCCCCCTACGGGTCATCAGTTTAGTATTACGAAGAAGATCCGATGCTAAAAAAAATTGCTCTCCTTTCCGGCGTGCCGGGCGATATGCAACAGGTGTATTGCAATCAATGTTTTTAGGTGAAAGCACCACCCGTCCCGTATGTTTAACCACTTCCAGCCCAAGGACGTCATATATGATGTCCTGGACTTTCAGTGGGGATATCTGAAAGATGCCTGCAGCCACAGGCATCATTCAGATATCCATCTCTTCAGCCGGCGAATCCCTGCACCATAAGAACGATCATAGTGGCGGTTCCGCCGCTTGATCGTTCTTATAGGCAGCGGGAGGGGACGCCCCCCCCCCTCCCGCCGCCATCCGGTGCTTCTCCGGGCTCTCCTTTGCCATCAGAGACACGATCTGCTGGCGTCCGATGGAAACCATAGAGTAGACTGGTGTCCAGTCATCTCTACGATCGTCGGAGGCCCGTGCACGATGTTATGACGTCACGCCCGGGTCCTGGAATGGCTGAAAGCATTAGATCAGTGAATTATTTTTTTTTTAAGGATCTAATGCTTTCCAGCCTGGAGGAGAGATGTGGGTTTTATTGACCATGCATCTCTCCATAAAGAGTACCTGCCACGAACCATTCCTATTACAAGGGATGTTTACATGATGAAAAAAAAAAAAGTAAAAAAAAGTGTAAAAATAAAAGAAATTGAGTAAAAAAAAATAAAAAAATATTTTTTTAACGCCCCTATCCCCGGCGCTCAGAAGCGAACACACACGTAAGTCCCGCCCACATATGCAAACGCCATTCAAACCACACACGTGAGGTATGGACGCGTGCATTAGAGCGCCAGCAACAATTCTAGCACTAGACCTCCTCTGTAACTCTTTAACTCTGTAACTTTTTAAGTACTGACGTTTGGCGCCATTCCATGAGTGTGCGCAATTTTAAAGCATGACATGTTAGGTATCTATTTACTCGGCGTAACTTCATCTTTCACATTATACAAAAAAATTGTGCTAACTTTACCGTTTTATTTTTTAATGCACAAAACCGTTTTTTTCCCCCAAAAAAAGGCGTTTGAAAAATGATTGCGCAAATACTGTGCGAGATAAAAGGTTGCAATGGCCGGCATTTTATTCCCTAGGGTGTCTTCTAAAAAAACATATATAGTGTTTGGGGGTTTTGAGTAATTTTCTAACAAAAAAATTATGATTTATGCATGTAGGAGAGAAGTGCCAAAATAGGCCCGGTATGGAAGTGGTTAAATTTGTGCGTGCGTGCAAAATGTTTTATTTATTTTTTTACTTAACTTTTTTAGTCCCCTACATGATGATTTGGTGACAGGTTCTCTTTAACTACTTGTCGAATGCGCTACAGACAGCCGGCTATACCTAGGACACCATTATATGACGGCGTGCTGTGATCATGCCTGCCGCGGGACACGGGCGGCGTGTTGTGATCGCAGCATCTGCAGTTTACAAATTAAGGTAAAGAGCCAATCAGTGGCACTTTAACTCGTGATCAGCTGTGTCCAACCACAGCTGATCACGGATGTAAACCAAGACGGTTATCGGCACTCCTTTCCTCATGCTGACAGTATAAAGAGAAAAGAGAACTGATAACCGGCTTCTCTCCAAAGGGACATGGCCTGGGCAAGAATGGGGTATAAGTGGGCAGTAGGCAAGTGGTTAATAAAACATCTCCCCTGTGCTCCACTGAATGTAATGGAATGCACATTGCATTCTTTCCTGGCCTTAAAGCATTCGTAACCCCCAACAAAAAAAAAAAAAAAAAAAAATTATGATCCTGTCCCTTCAAAGCATGTTATACAGCACATTGCTTTTTCTGTGTCATTTGGCCCTGTCACCTAAAAAACCTGGCTGATCTTGCCTGGCTATACCCTCCCCCCTATAAACTGACCACGTGTATCATGGCTGCTAAGCCCTGACACCGTGGCCAGTTTAGGTGCCTCTGTCATTCGCAGCGCTCCTGTCCTCTCCCTGCGAGTTTGGGTGTGTACCTTGTCCTCCACGCCCCTCTCCTGCTGCTGCCATACAATGTAAAATAACTTTCTTTACCAACTAGAATCCTTTGTTAAAGCAGGTTAAATCATTTAGTGGCTTTCTTTTTTTTAAATAATGTGGCACAATACCTTATGCAAGAACAGTCACATGACTGCCCGAGGAACTCCTCCTGGTGACAGAGAGAACCTCAGCCCCTCCCTCTCTAGTCCTTGGAGCGGGGCAGGTGAGCGTCGGGACATCAGCTAACTGGCAGCGGCGTTGCAAAATAAGATATTGCTCCGCATCATTAAAAAAAAAAAAAAGGCACTTTCCACCTGGAGGGTGTGTACATGGACGTCCTCCTGTTTAAGTGGTTATACCAGGATGATGCCTGCACCTACAGGCATCCACCCAGTATCATTCTCTTCAGCTGATTCCCTTCACAGTGGCAGTTAAGCCGCTTAATTGTTCTTACAGGTGACAGAAGGGGACATCTCCCCCATCCCGCCAACTTCCGGTGCTTCCCCCGACTCACCTGTTCCATCGGTGAGCTGGAGAAGGAATCCATTGGCAGCGGAAGTTGACCATAGAGATTTTCGGGGAAGAGATGGTGATCTTTATGTCTCTCGGATGTAGTTGTAAATACTGCCATGTACTTGGCTGGAAAGCTGAGATCGTCCCATTTTTTTTAATCTGTGTCTTTCTAGCCTGTAGGAGAGATGTGGGGGTCTTATTGACCTCACATCTCTCCATAAAGAGGACCTGTCAAGCACTATTCCTATTACAAGAGATGTTTACATTCCTTGTAATAGTTATAAAAGTGATCAAAAAAATGAATTCAAAAAGGAAAGCGACAAAAATCACTGTACCCTGACAATAGAGGGTAAACTGTGCCTGCGTGTTACACGCAGGGGGCTGTGGAAAGTTATTTTCCTGAAACTTTGCTCTTATACGTGTTATACAGCGATAAATCTATCTCTCTCTCTATAAATATCTTTTTCTTTTTTTTTTTAAAGCGTCCCCCGTAAGCTCGCACACACACACATATGTAAACGGCCCTCAATTCACACATGTAAGGTATCGCCGTAAACATTCGAGCAAGAGCATTAATTCTATACCAAGACCTTCTCAACTCTAACCTATACTTGTGAAAAAAAAAAAAAATGTAAGCGTTGCCTATGGAGATTGAGTACCGAAGTTTGCCGCCATTCCACAAGCAAGCACAATTTTCAAGCATGACATGTTCGTATCCATTTACTCTGAGTAACATCTTTCACATCTTACAAAAAAATTGGGCTAACTTTGGTGTTTTTTTATTTTTTATTAATGAAACGTTTCACCCAAAATAAAAAGAGGGTTAAAAAAAGCTGCGCTGGCATGCCTGACATTTTATTCCCTAGGGTCTCTGCTAAAAAAAAAAAAAAAAAACACCAAACACACACAATGTTTGGGGGTTCTGAGTAATTTTCTACCAAAAAAATAAATAAATATTTTTATATGTGGAGCGAAGTGCCAGAATTGGCCCAGATGGGAAATGGTTAATGGCTGGGGTAACTGTCAATGGGGACCCAGAAGTGACATCACATGTCACTTGCAGATTAACAAGAAGGGGAGGGGATGTGGGGCAGCAGGGTGTGTGGAGCATTTGGGTGGCAAAACAACATTTCTTGACGCTATGACGACCTGGCACCTAGGGTTTGTCCAGCCCTGTTCTGTATACAATACTGGGATTATATATCTATCTATCTATATCTATCTATGATAGTAGGTCTGAATTATAAAATTTCTTGCAAAATCCACAAGATTCAAGCCATGTGTTATATACTGCAGTTGTAAACCATTCAGTGCCGGTTCATAGAGATCACGTGATTCGCACCGCACTGCAAAGCGAATCACATGCGATGTCCGTGGGATGAGATTTCAGCCAGAAAGTATGGCTGAAATGTCATGCAGACCAAACTCACACAGGACCTTTTTTTTGGTCCGCACCACAAACGGATCATGTTCACACCCATGCGATTTGATTCATGTCCGAACTGACAGTTCACAGCGCGATATGCTAGTTGCAATGGGGTCGTCATTAACCACTTCAATAGCAGGCACTTCCCACCCTTCCTGCCCTAGCCAATTTTCAGCGCCGTCTAAATGACAATTGCACGATCATGCTACACCGTACCCAAACTACATTTTTATCATTTTGTTCCCACAAATAGAGCTTTCTTTTGGTGGTACTTGATTACCTCTGCGGTTTTTATTTTTTGCTAAACTAATAAAAAAAGACAGAATAAAAAAATAAAATAAAAAAAAGTTTCTTTGTTTCTGTTATAACATTTTGTAAATAAGCTTCCTCCTTCAATGATAGGCACTGATAAGGTGGCACCAATAAGATGGCACTAAAAGGATGTACTTATGGGTGGCACTGATAAACTGTATTGACAGGCATCACTGGCAGGCATTTGTTTGCCACTGATTGGCAGCTGCCTGGGCACTGACTGGTATTTCCCTGGGGGTCCAGTGTGGTGGCCTTGCCTGGTGGTCCATTGTGGCATCGTGGTGGTCCTGGGCAGGCATTGGAGGGGGGGCTGCGCTGAAAAAAAAATCAGGACACCCCCCCCCCCCCTTGTGAGGAGAGCAGCCGGCGCCAGTGAGGAAAAGCCGATCAACGGCTCTTCCTGTTTACATCGTGATCAGTTGTAATTGGACACGGCTGATCACATGGTAAAAAGCCTCCATGAGGCTGGGTTCACACTTGTTCCGACAACGCTCCTACATTGGGAGCTCATGTAGCATGACGTGTGAAATTCAATGTTTCCCTATGAGAGCTGTCTTAACTGGTCCTACACAAGTCGGTCCGTCTTTGAAACTACTCCCTGTACTACTTTGGTCCTACATTGATCCTACGTCAGCCCATTGAATATCATTGAAGTAGGACCAAAGTAGGAGCCTTGTCCTTACCATCCGACTTTTGACACCTGACATGTGATTACAGCACCAGTAAAAGGAATTTATCTCACGCTGGGATTGTTTTGATTGGTCAAAGAACAAGTCAGTCTATCACAAAGTAGGACCAAAGTAGTATCCTGTTCATGAAAGTAGGATGGATGTAGGACCAATGTAGGATAAATGTAGGACCAATGTCGCAGAGCAAAGTAGGATGAATGTCGTGTAGTATAGTGTGAACCCAGCCTCAGGGGCTCTTTACCAAGATCGGTGTAGCGGTGTGTCAAACTGACACACCGCACCACCGATTGCCACGGGGCTGGACGTCATGACGCCCAGTCAGGATAACTGAACCATCGCCCAGCCGTCATTCTAGTATAGGCCAGACGGGAAGAGGTTAGCAATGTATTGACTCGCTTGGCAGTTCGCATATGGCAGTGCGAAGTGTCGTGGGAGACTTGTGCGACACGGGAATCCGCAGTGGATTCTCAGGTTTCCCGCATTACACAGGTGTGAACAGAGACGTAAATCCTTTTTCAAGTGGCCTTTTTTGTACAAGTGAGTGAAGGGTAAAGCTGCATGCACTCAGTATCAGTGGAGAGGGGGGGGGGGGGGGGGGGGGGAGTGCTCCCTACATTCTATAGATATGTGTATTGATCCCAGTTGTAGGGATTAGGTGTCCCATTGCAGTCACACACAGGCCTGTCTATCAGTGGAGGAGTCAGAGCAGCCCCTGCAAACAGAAGTGATCACACTGGGTTACATTAGGTAATTGTCATGAGCTTCCAACCGACCTATCTATGAGAATGTTGTTGTCTCCCATCCAGGGGATGAGGTGCCGGCCCTGCTCATGGTACAAGGCCTTCTCGTCGTCCCGGAACACCTTGCAGGCATAGCCAAACACCAACAGGTCCGCCACCGCCTGATGCTTCCCGCTGCTCTTCTTCCGCGGAGCCACCGGGAACATCCTGTCCTCTATCTGTACGGTAACACCACAAGCGAATACACCGAAAGGCCTCCGGTACTGTGCGAGCCCCGGCACAAGATGGCGGGAAACACACTTCCGCTTCCCAATCCGCAGATTCCACACACTGCTCCAAGGGCCTCCCGTCCTCTGTAGGTCTACAAGAAATACAACACTTAAAATTACCGGATTAAAGCACACAGTAGTTGCAGAAACGGCGTCTCCTTAGTTAATGTACCGTTCTCTTTTTTTTTGTTTTTAGTTTGCAGAAAAAGGAAAGTGCGAAAGGAGAAATTGTATATATTTCCGCCAATCCCAATATGGCGGCGGACAGTTCGCTTATTATTAGGGAGGCGGGGCTGTGCGCTCAGAGCTGGGATTCCACCTTCTCACTGTCATTTGCTGTTTATGTGTCTGCTTTCATATAACAGAAATAAACTAATAGAATAATAAACACAAATTGGGCACCCAGGAGCTTACCCCCATAATGTGCAAGTATCAGGCTGAATTTAGACTATGTGCAGTAATGTCTTACTTTTATTTGCCTTTCAAACACCTTGAAAGCAGAGTTCCACCCAAAAGTGGAAGTTTCGCTTTAGGCTGCTTTCACACTGGGGCAGCGGCTCCGTTTAGGGTTGCCACCTTTTCTTCAAGTCAATAAACTATACATATAGTTTGCAATTAAATAACATTTCTAATCATATGAAGTTAATCACAAGAGTCCCCCTTTACATCAGAGTCCACAGAGCCCCCCTTTACATATGAATCCGCAGAGGTCCCCCTTTACATCTGAATTTGCAGTGTGCCCCTTTTACATATGAAGCTGCAGAGTTCTCCCTTTACATATGAATCCGCAGAGGTCCCCCTTTACATCTGAATTTGCAGTGTGCCCCTTTTACATCTGAATCTGCAGAGTTCTCCCTTTACATATGAATCCGCAGAGGTCCCCTTTTACATCTGAATCCACAGAGTTGCCCCTTTACATCTGAATCTGCAGAGTTCCTCCTTTACGTCTGAATCTGCAGAGTTCTCCTTTTACATATGAATCCGCAGTTCCCCCTTCACATCTGAATCTGCAGAGTTCCCCCTTTACATCTGAATCTGCAAGAGTTCCCCCTTTACATCTGAATACTCAGAGTTCTCCTTTTTTATATGAATCTGCAGAGTTCCCCTTTTACATCTGGATCCGTAGTGTTCCCCTTACATATGAATCCACAGAGTGCCCCTTTTACATATGAATCAGCAGATTTCCCCTTTTACATCTAAATCCGCAGAGTTTCCCCTTTACATCTGAATCCGCAGAGTTCTACCTTTATATGTGAATCCGCAGAGTTCCCCTTTTACATATGAATCCACAGCGTTCCTCTTTTACATATGAATCCATAGAGTTCCCCCTTTACATCTGAATCCGCAGAGTAACCCCTTTACATCTGAATCCACAAAGTAACCCCTTTACATCTGAATCCGCAGAGTTCCCTTTTTACATCTGAATCTGCAGATTTCCCTTACACTGTAAGGTGGGACTCTGCAGACTCTGATGTAAGGGAGAACTTTGGGGACTCTAACATAAGGGATGCTTTGTTAACCCTGATTTAAGGGGGAGACTGAATCCTCTGATGCACGGTGAGGACTCTAATGTAAGGGGGGATGCTGTGGCCTCAGGTGTAAAGGAGAACTGTGATACAAGGGGTGCTCTGAGAACCCTGATTTACCTTAGTGTACTCACTCAGAGGCAGGAGAGAAACGGGGGAGACCTCAGTCACAGACAGGGATGGATGATGAGCTCCCTCACCCCTTGGCAGTCAGCACCTCTCATACAGATTTATCTGAGGCTGCTGAAATTCAAATTTCCACCCCCCCCCCCCATTTCCCTTTTCTGATGCACAGCGCTGGGGATTGGAGTGTGGGCAGACATTGAGGGGTAGGGCGGAAGGAAGAGGAGCAGATCAAGCCCCCTCTCCCGTCTGTATGGGGGGGGGGGGGGCTGTTAATGCTGGCCTTGGGCAGTGTGAAAGAGTGTAACAGACACTCTCAGCTTAGACAACTGCTCCCACTTCCACTTGGCTCTACCATAGGTGATTCCTCGTCTCCCCCTTCTTCCCTGCAATCTTCCAGGATACATCACAGGTCCCAGAAGATTGCAGCCGCAAGCTGTCACAGCCGGGTGCCCACACTTGTGATGCCTGCGCCAGAGAGAACCGAGGATTCAGCAGCCACATTGCTGGGTCCTGGGACAGGTGAGTGTGTGTTTATTAAAAGTCAGCAGCTACACTTTTTGTAGCTGCTGACTGTTAATAAACACAAAACCGAGTGGAAATCCACTTGAACTTGCACAGTTTAGTAGATAGCATTGGCTTAAAGCAGAACTTTACCCATAAAAGGTTGATAATAATTAATGTTATGAGTAGCTCCAGTAAATTTTTGTTTATTATTATTATTATTACACAGGATTTATATAGCGCCAACAGATTGCGCAGCACTTTACAATGTAGAGGGGGGACAGTACAATTACAATAGATTTCAATACTGGAGTGTTAATAGATGCAGGGGTGATCTGATGGAGGTGGCTCGGGTAAGGTTCTTAGGTGGAGGTGGGAAAGGCTTCCCTGATTAAGTGGGTTTTCAGGGATCACCTAAAGGTGGACAGGGTAAGAGCTGATCAGATATACTGGGACATGGAGTTCCAGAGGATGGCAGAGGCTCTGGAGAAGTCCTGGAGGTGAGTATGGGAGGAAGTAACAAGGGGGCTAGAGAGCAAGATGTCTTGGGAGGACTGGAGAAGACGATTTGGGTGACATCTGAGGTTGGTTATGTAGCTAGGACGATGTTGTGGATGGCCTTGTTTGTTGTGGTTAGTATTTTTAATTTTATACAGTGGGGTAGGGGAAGCCAATAAAGAGATTGGCAGAAAAGAACAACAGCCATGGATTGGTTAGTAAGGAGTGAATACATTGTTTTGTGATGTCGTTAGTCAGGAAGGGGGAATTCTTGAAATGTTGCAGAGGTTAATGCAGCAAGATGTAGCAGTGATTGGATGTGGGGGCTGAAAGAAAAGTCTAGGCTTACACCCAGCACCCTGTGTGGAGGGACCAATGGTTGTGCCGTTGGTTTCCCCTTGCGTCAGAGTGGGGAGGAGTTTCTTGTGCACGTGACGGGTGGCCCCGCCCTCAGCTATAAAAGAGCTGTCAAACGGGTCGCACGTCATTCGTTCGGGTGCCTCCTATGGAGGCGGTGTCGTTCGTAGCGGCAGGTTGGAGTTGGCTTTTTTTTTCCTTAGCGCTCGAGAATGGATTACATCGTTGGAATTTATTTGTTATTTTAATTCTTTTTAATACAGTCCCAAGCTGTCTCCTGTGGTTTTTAACATTTTGACACTTTTTTTGTGCAATGGTAGGGGTACCCGTTGCCAATTCACATAGGGGGGCAGGATCTGTAGGTCTCCTTTGTTAAAGGGGCTTCCAGATTCCAATAATCCTCCCGCCCAGAGACCCCCACAACCACCGGGCAAGGGTTGTGGGGATGAGGCCCTTGTCCCCATCAAAATGTAGACATCCTCCCCATGTTAAGGGCATGTGGCCAAGGGGGGGGGGGGACCCATGCCGTTTTTTTCAATTACATTTATCTGTATTTCCTTTAGAAATGTCATTTTGTGCAGAGACTGTTATAAACACGGGAACCATGCGCTACTTTACAGGCATACTATAGACACCCCCCAGGTACAAAATTTAAAGGAATATTTCACTTTTATTGTTTCATTATTAAAATCACTGATCCTGAAAAAACTTCAGTTTTTAAAACTTTTTTTTTGCATTGATACGTGTCCCCTAGGGCAGGACTCAGGTCCCCAAACACTTTTCATGACAATAACTTGCATATTACCCTTTAAAATGAGCACTTTTGATTTTTCATGTTCGTGTCCCATAGACTTTAACCACTTAAGCCCCGGACCATATTGCTGGTCAATGACCGGGCCACTTTTTGCGAATTCGGCACTGTGTCGCCTTAACTGACAATTGCCCGGTCGTGCGACGTGGCTCCCAAACAAAATTGGCGTCCTTTTTTTCCCACAAACAGAGCTTTATTTTGGTGGAATTTGATCACCTCTCTGTTTTTTAGTTTTTGCGCTATAAACAAAAATTGAGCGACAATTTAAAAAAATAATTATATTTTTTACTTTTTGCTATAATAAATATCCCCCAAAAATATATAAAAACACATGTTTTTTCCTCAGTTTAGGCCAATACGTATTCTTCTACATATTTTTCATCCAAAAAAATCGCAATAAGCGTTTATCGATTGGTTTGCGCAAAAATGATAGCTTTACAAAATAAGGGAAAGTTTTATGGCATTTTGATTAATATTTTTTTTTTACTAGTAATGGCCGACATTATGGCGGACATTTCGGACACTTTTGACACATTTTTGGGACCATTGCCATTTTTATGTCGATCAGTGCTATAAAAATGCATCGATTACTATAAAAATGCCACTGGCAGGGAAGGGGTTAACACTAGGGGGCGAGGAAGGGGTTAATTATGTTCCCTGGGTGGGTTCTAACTGAAGAGGGGGTGGGACTGACATGGGGAAATGACGGATCACTGTTCATACATTGTATGAACAGACAATAAGTAATTTGAGTAATTTCTGTAACAAACGATCGCGGGTGCCCGGAGGCGATTGCATCCGCCGTGCAGGCGCATCGGCATCAGGGGCGAGCAAGAAATTCGGTCCCAGACATCCATATGCTCAGCATCTGAATGCTAGTTTGGCTAAATTGCTAGCACTCCAACTGCTGCCTTTTCAGCTGGTAGACTCTGCCCCCTTTTGCGAATTTGTGAAATGTGTGGTACCTCAGTGGCACGTTCCCAAACGCCATTTTTTTTCTCTGAAGGCCATTCTGGCTCTCTATTGGCATGTGGAAGGCAATGTCTTGGACTCGTTGGACAGGGCGGTCAGCGGTAAGGTGCATATTACCGCTGACTCATGGTCCAGCAGGCATGGACAGGGACGTTACCTTTCTTTCATGGCGCACTGGGAAACTCTGCTGGCAGCTGGGAAGGATGCAGGACAGGGTGCAGTATTAATGGAGCTTGTTCTGCCACCATGCCTCCAAAATGCTAGTAGTGGTGATTTTGCCACAGCTCTCTCCTCCTCCTATTTTTCTTCCACTATGGTCTCTTCCTCTGCCGATTTCTCCTCGGAACCAGCGGTGCTCCGTAGGCATTCAAGGGGCTACGCATGCACTCAGACAAAAAGATGCCATGTGGTGCCTGAGTTGGTCTGCTTAGGGGACAGGAGCCACACTGGGGCAGAGATTCTGTCAGCTCTGCAGGGGCAGGCTCAAAGGTTTTTGACGCCATGCCAGCATCAGCCAGGAATAGTGGTTTGCAACTATGGCATCAACCTCCTCTCCGCCCTCCGACAGGGACACTTGACCCATGTTCCCTGTTTGGCTCACGTCCTTAAAGGGTCACTAAAGGAAAAACATTTGATTTGCAGAAATTACTGTTTACAAATCCAGGGCAGTGTTTTGTTTTTAAAATGAATCTGGGAAGTTTTAGACACACAGTAATGACAGCTTAGACCACCATGAGAAGGCTCCCAGCACTGTGGTTATAAGGAAACAGACAAGCAGGAAGTGTGGAGATCAGAGCAGGATTATGCACAGGTGCATTGGATAGAAAAAGATCCTGGACTGCCACACTCCTTAAAATGATGTCTTTATTGTACAAATGAAATCCAAAATCAACCAAAGCGATGCAGTCAAAATGAAGTGAACAACAGGAAAAAGGTGGCTGACATGTTTCACATCATGTGATGTTTACTCATAGCTTACTCATATCTCAGCTTCAGCAGTAGTCTTCAAGTGAACATTTTCAGTCCCCAGAAACCCATGGATAGGGATGAGCCGAACACCCCTGCGTTCGGTTCACACCAGAACCTTTGAACGGACCTAACGTTCGCGTGAACATTTAGAACCCCATTGACGTCTATGGGACTCGAACGTTCGAATTCAAAAGTGCTCATTTTAAAGCCCAATATTCAAGTTATTGTCGGAAAACCTCTTTGAGAACCCGAGTCTTGCCCCAGGGAACATGTATCAATGAAAAAAAAAGTTTTAAAAACTGTAGTTTTTTTCTGGAGCAGCGATTTTAATGATGTTTAAAGTGAAAAAAAAATATGAAAAATTCCTTTAAATATCGTACCTGCTGGGTGTCTATAGTAGTGGCACGTGTTTAGAACTGTTCCTGCACAAAATGAGATTACTATAAGAAAAAAGTAATTTAAGACTGCTTGCGGCTTTAATGTCATGTCTGGTCCCCGCAATATGGATGAAAATCACTGAGGAAAATAGCATGGGTTTCCCTGCCCCCCTCCCCCCAGGTCATTAAAAGCCCCTTTGGCCCTATATACCTTGAACAGCAGTATGCAGGTGGTGCAAACAAGACAACCAGTAGTAGTGTTTTGGAGGCGTGGTGGCGAAACAACCTCCAACAGTACTGTACCTTGCCCTGTGTCCTTCCCAGCTGCCAGCAGAGTCACCCAATGCACCGTGAAAGAGAGGTAACGTCCCTGTCTATGCCTGCTGGACCATGAGTCAGCGGTAATATGCACCTTAGCACTGACCGCCCTGTCCAGCGAGGCTTGAACATTGCCTTCCACATGGCGGTAGAGAGCCAAAATCGTCTTCCGTGAGAAAAAGTGGCAGAGACTGTAGGTTTGTTGTTAAGTAGAATCTGTTTGTAATTTTTAACTGGCACTTCTTTAAAGTGTAGCTTGAGACATAAAATCTTTTTTTTAAGCTTTTCTGAAAACATAAAGAAGGGTTATCACCCCTGTAACATTTCTTTTGCTGTCTGTGTGCATCTGTTCAGAAGATTGCACCTCACTTTCTGTCCCAAAGACAAATGATTTTTTGAAAATGTTTTTTTTTTTGTGAAACAAGGATTGTGATAAATCATCAGTGGACAGGAGACACCTTTTACAGAAGACCTTCCTAGGGGTAGATTTCCTCTCACTTCCTATTGTCTCCTTCCGTTTGCAAGTAGGAGTCGTTTGTAAATTGGATGTTTGAAAGTAGAATTGTAATTACACGCCCCTGTTAAACAGGGGCAGAAAAACTGGGCCTTAGGCACTGGTGCTGGTGCCACAACACTGCAACCCCTCACAGATACTCTAGTTGGAGCGCAGCAAAGAGCCTGCTGCAAAGTATTGCATCAAAAATCGTAAATTACACGCCCTTGTTAAACAGGGGCAGAAAAATTGGGCCTTAGGCACTGGTGGCGGTGCCCAGAACCAACAATGTTCTTATTAGCTAACAGCAAGATCATTGAGTCAGCATAACAGGACAGTCACTCAGCATCAGCATAGGCAGTCTCCAAGGGATCTGACATTTCAAAAAAATTATTCAGTTACATCAGGATCAGGTGCTTGGTAGCTGGTGTTGATCCAAGCCTGATTCATTTTTATGAAGGTCAGTCGATTGACGGAGTCGGTGGAGAGGTGCACCCTGTGATCGGTCACAAAGCCTCCAGCAGCACTGAATGTGCGTTTTGAATAGAACGCTAGATGCAGGACAAGCCAGTAGCTCAATTGCGTAATGTGCAAGCTCTGGCCAGTGATCCATCCTCAAGACCCAGTAAGCCAGAGGATTTTCGGTGGGGAAGGTGTCCAAGTCTGATCTTGCCCCTAGGTACTCCCGCACCATGTAAACCAGAAGCTGGTGATGGTTGCTGGAACCGGTCATACCTTGGGCTGCGGACTAAAAAAGGTCATGTAGCATAGGTTTGCTGAGGCATGCAGGGCACAGTGCTCTGGGTCACTGAGGACGACAGGATCCACAGCCACCTCATCCCAGCAACGTAAAAGTCCATGGGTTCCTTGGGACTGTAAATGATCCCTTGAAGACTGCTGCTGCTGATGCTGAGTGCTATGCTCCACCTCCATGCTGCTGATACAATCATCCTCCTCCTTCTCTTCCTGTGTGTTAGGCAGGCAAGCAGGACCAGTGTCTGGATAAAGGGGGCCTTGAGAGGTAAGGAAGTCCTCCTCTTCCTCCCTCTGTTCTGCCTCGAAAGCCCTGTCCATTATTCCACGTAGTGTGTGCTCCAACATGTGAATAAGAGGGACAGTCTCACTGATGCATGCACTGTCACTCCTCACCATCCTCGTGGCCTCCTCAAATGGTGACAGGACAGTACATGCATCCCTGATCAAGGCCCACTGGCGTAGGAAAAAAAAAAAAACCCTGACCCAGTTCAGCTGCCATATTGGCACAGGTATTCATTGATAGCCCTCTGCTGCATGTGCAGCCGCTGCAGCATTGCCAATGTAGAGTTCCATCTGGTGGGCGTGTCACAGATTAGACAGTTCTTGGGCAGGTTTTATTCCCTTTGGAGGTCTGTCAGCCGTGGCATTATATGACCTTCGGAAATGCACACAGACTTTCCTGGCCTGCTTCAGGACAACCTGTAAGCCCGGGTACCTGCCAAAGAACCGCTGCACCACCAAATTCAGAACATGCGCAAAACAGGGCACATGGGTCAGTTGTCCCTGTCGCATGGCAGAGAGGAGGTTGGTGCCATTGTCGCTAACCACCATTCCTGGCTGAAGCTGGTGTGGCGTCAACCACCTCTGAGCCTGCCCCTGCAGAGCTGAAAGAACCTCTGCCCCAGTGTGGCTCCTGTCTCCAAAGCACATCAGCTCTAGCACCGCATAGCATCTCTTTGCCTGCATTCCTGCGTAGCCCCTCATACACCTACAGAGCACGGCTGGTTCTGAGGACACATCAGCACAGGAAGAGGCCACAGAGGAGGAAGAAGAGGAGGGGGCGGAGGAGAGAGGTGAGTCACAACCAGTAGTAGTGTTTTGGAGGCGTGTTGGCGGAACAACCTCCAACAGTACTGTACCTTGCCCTGTGTCCTTCCCAGCTGCCAGCAGAGTCACCCAATGCACCGTGAAAGAGAGGTAACGTCCCTGTCCATGCCTGCTGGACCATGAGCCAGCGGTAATATGCACCTTAGCACTGACCACCCTGTCCAGCAAGGCTTGAACATTGCCTTCCACATGGCGGTAGAGAGCCAAAATCGCCTTCCGTGAGAAAAAGTGGCATTTGGGAACTTGCCACTCAGGTACCGCACATTCCACAAACTCACGGAAGGGGGCAGAATCTACCAACTGAAAAGGCAGCAGTTGAAGTGCTAGCAATTTTGCTAAGCTAGCATTCAATCGCTGGGCATGTGGATGGCTGGGAGAGTACTTCTTTCTCTTTCGGTGATGCAGCAGCTGGGGCAGGGAAATTTGTCTGGTACAATCTAACATCGGTGTACCGATAGTAGATTGCCCGCATGTACTACTAGGTTGTGACACACCTAATTCTACACCTTCAGTCCTATCAGTGCAGGCTTCAGAGAGGACTGAGGGTATAGTGTGGTTGGAGATTCCAAGTGATGAGGGGCAAGGGGAGGTCCGCTTTGTTCTTTGGTGTGGGTCTTTCAGGTATGCTTGCCACTGAACTGCATGGCAGGTCGACATATGTCTGGTCAAGCATGTGGTGCCCGGGGGCGTGTCCAAGATGGCCACCGGAGCAGACGTGCTGTGAGGGAGCTCCTGCTTGATCTCCGCTGTTTAACCCTGCTTCCCTGCAGCTGGACAATCCTGACTGACCCAGCCCAGTGTGGACATCGGCGGAGGACGGTATGACCAAAGGGAGGGGTGCCCTTTCCTCCCGAAAGTCCCTAAAAGCTGTCCCCGCTCCCGCTGGGCAGAGCACCCGCGTGGCGGCAAACATGGCGTCTCAGACTGAGGAGACGGGCTCGGAGCAGGCTGCTACAGAACAATCTAACTTTGAAGCTCTGATGCAGGCGATCGGCGCCTGTCAGACCACCCTGACTAGTAAGATTGAACACGTCCAGCTGGATATTAGCCTCATACGTCGGGACATGGACTCCTTTCGCTCCCGCCTTACAGAGATGGAGCGCCGGGTGGGGGACACCGAGGACGTGCTGCAGGATCATACGGCATCGCTCCGCACGCTGCAAACCCGGGTCAAGCACCTAGAAACCCGCGCAGAAGATGCGGAAAACAGAAACAGGAGAAATAATCTCTGCATAGTAGGACTACCTGAGGGGGTTGAAGGAACTAACCCTACAGGATTTACGGAGCACCTGCTGCGCTCCCTTCTCCCCACCGCGGCCTTCTCCCAGTTCTTTGTCGTGGAGAGGGCTCATAGGATGCCTGCTGCCCGGGGGTCCCCGGGAGCTCCTCCTCGCACCTACATACTGAAACTACTAAACTTCAGGGACAGGGATTTGGTCCTACGTGAGTCCAGGAAGCTAGACCAACTAAGATTTGAGGGGGCCAAATTGATGATCTTCCCAGACTATTCTGTGGACACCCAGAAGCAACGCCGTTCATTCGATCAGGTGAAGCTCAGCCTCAGAAACCGCAAGATTAAGTACAGCATGCTGTTTCCAGCCAGACTGCGAATCCAAGATGGCGAGACCGTGCGATTCTTCACCTCTCCTGATGATGCCTCACGATGGCTGGAGACCCTGCCCGGACACTGACAAGCTTGTGCACCGAGGGTATGTCTGAATGGCCCTGCTTCTTGCCCTTGTTTGTTAGACCCATTTACCCCCCCCCCCCCATTGACTCCTTGTATTTTTTGTAAAAAAATGTTTTCTTTTCTCCTTCATGTTTGTTCCTGGCTTCTGCGCTGCCTAGCGTTGGGGGTGCTGCCGCTCCCTGACTATCTACTCTGCTGCCCGCATGCCACCTTGTCTGCCCACACTGTCCGCACGCAGCTGGGGGGGGGGGTGAATAGATGACTTCCCCCTTTTTTTTTCTGTTGGTTTTTTCTTTTGTTAATGGGGTGATGTTTCATCCCCTGACGGTGTTATTTTTTTTGCAACCGCCTTAAGATCTGAGCCCCCGGAGTCTTTTTGTGCTGCTCCGGGTGAATGAACCAATACTCTGCAGGGAACGATGATCCTTAATAATACAATGGAGACCTTGCTGCACGTAGTGTGATACTCAGGTGTCCTTCTGTTCGTGCAACCCACTGGCTGTTGCCATGTTTGGTTTTGGGAGGAAAGCACACCGAGGTTTGGGGGGTGGTGCGGGGAGGGGGGATGGGAACTATAGTTGGAGCTTCTGTTTTAGCTCCCTTCTGGTTTTATGTTGCAGCTATGCTACTGATGGACCCTTTTCATGTGACTGTATATTGCTAGTGACTCCTAGACATACTTCTCTGCTGATGTATGGCGCGTGGGGCCTCACGAGAGGGAGCCTCATGTGCATAAATGATGTGATGCACCTATTTGTTGAATCTCTGTCTCCTATGTGGTGTAAGATGATATCCTGTGCTTGTTCATTATCGCTCTCATGGCTCCATTAACTATATTGTCATGGAATGTTCGGGGGTTAAACTCCAAGATTAAGAGGTCCCTGGTGTTTAACTATCTGAAGAAATACTCCCCCCGCATTTGCATACTCCAGGAGACACATTTGCTGGGAAGCAGGACGCTGGCTCTCCGGAAACCCTGGGTGGGCTCGTACTACCATTCCACATATTCAGCCTATTCTAGGGGGGTCAGCGTCTTGGTCCACAAGTCACTTGAGTTTACCCTGCTGGATCTACACCTTGACCCGGAGGGGAGATACGTGGTTGTGCATGCCATGTGTGATAGGTTAGAGCTACTCATTGTGGGCATCTACATCCCGCCCCCGGCCACGGTGGCTGTGCTCGGGGGGCTCACCACGCTCCTAGCGCATTATCCGTCAGCTGGGGTGATTATTGCCAGAGACTTTAACATGACCCCCAATCCGGCCCTAGACAGGCACAATGCGGGGCCCCTGGGAGATTCCCCTTTATCTCACTGGGCGTGGAATTATGGGCTCACAGACGTCTGGAGGATGAGGCATCCGGACAAGAAACAATATACCTGCCACTCGGCCACGCATGCCTCATTCTCTAGGATCGATTTGATATACACCTCTGACACACTGCTCTCCCGAGTACTGCAGGTGGATATCCTCCCACGGGGCATTTCTGATCATGCACCTCTTTTGCTCACTATGCAGACTGACTCGCTGCCTGGCACTGTGTTATGGAGGCTGTCCGGGTTTTGGGTCACGGATGATAGGGTGGCCCCTCTGATCGAGGAGGAGCTGGGGGTTTACTGGTCACATAACGAAGGCACGGTCCCTCCCCCAGTCCTCTGGGACGCCTTCAAGGCCTATACTAGGGGACAATACAAAACGGTGATTGGGAAGGTTAGGAGAGATACGACACTGGCGTTGGAGGAGGCGGAGGAGAGAGTCCTCCGATTAGAGGAAGCTTATGTAACTACTAAAGATGCTTCGACAAATGCTGAGATGCAATCCCTCCACAGGGAAATCTCCCTGCTGCGGGTTGCGGCCACTAGGAAACAACTGCTCTCCCAGTCGCAAAGGATCTTTGAACAGGGGGAGAAAACGGGTAGGTTACTGGCGTGGCTGGCGAAGGAGCGATCTTCCACATCTCACATTGCCTGTATCCGGGATGACCAGGGGGTGTCCCACTCTGACCCCC
Source organism: Rana kukunoris (assembly GCA_029574335.1). Lineage (NCBI taxonomy): Eukaryota > Metazoa > Chordata > Amphibia > Anura > Ranidae > Rana > Rana kukunoris. Next base: position 209,692,496 of record CM056049.1, on the reverse strand, counting down.
CCGGTATTAATGCCCAATTTACAGAGTACTATAGACGTCTGTATACCTCCAGGGCAGAATACACTGCAGACAGCCTAAATGACTTCCTGGATCAGGTAGACTTCCCGCAGCTCTCAGCTGTGGCCCGGGCCACCCTTGATGCTCCATTCACACTTAAGGAGGTGCAGGTGGCTGTGGCCACGCTTCAGTCGGCCAAGACACCTGGACCTGACGGCCTCCCCGCCGAATTCTATAAGACAAATAGTGAACTGCTTGCTCCTAAGTTCCATAGGTTGCTTCTGGCCATGTTGGGGGAGGGCAGTCTTCCTCCCTCTATGGGCGAGGCGATCATTGTAGTCGTACCAAAACCCAATAAAGATCCCACGCTCTGTGCTTCATATCGTCCCATCTCGCTACTCAATGTAGACGCCAAGATTACCACTAAGATCCTCTCAAATAGGCTCAACTCACTCATCTTATCCCTGATACATGGAGACCAGACTGGCTTTATGCCGGGCAAGGGCACCGACATTAATTTGCGTCGGTTGTACACGCATCTGTCCTATGCGGAGAAGACTGGCTCCCTCGACGCCGAGAAGGCTTTTGACTCGGTGGAGTGGGAGTTTCTATGGCAGGTCCTGACCCGGTTCAACTTTGGCCCTAAATTCATCTCATGGGTAAAACTAATGTATAGGAACCCCTCGGCGAGAGTTCGTACGAATGGCATGCTTTCCCCCCCCTTCTCTCTAGGTAGAGGCACCAGGCAGGGATGCCCACTATCACCGGGGCTGTTTGCCCTGGCGGTGGAGCCCCTGGCTATTCTCCTTAGAAATGCCCCGGAGGTTGGCGGGATTCAGGTTGGACCGTTGGTTGGACCGTTGGCTGAGAAGCTCTCCCTCTATGCAGATGATGCGTTACTGTACTTACCAGATGCATCCTCCTCGCTGACAGCGGCTCTGCAGATCATTGATCGATATGGTTCCTTCTCGGGCGTTCGGATCAACTGGTCCAAGTCAACTCTGTTTGCGATGACCCCTGCCCTGCCCTCTATAGACCCGCAGATCCCGTTGGCCCTGGTCTCTAGATTTAGATACTTGGAGATTGAGGTCCAGAGGGACCTCTCTCAATACTTATCGGACAATGTGTATCCGATCCTCCAACAACTAATCGCTAAGTTTCAGGCTTGGAAATCTCTTCCCCTCACGCCTGTAGGTCGAATTAATCTCCTCAAAATGACTTTCCTCCCCAAATTTCTTTATGTATTCCGTAATACCCCGGTCCCCATCCCCAACTCCTTCTTTCAAAAGATAGACCGGGGGGTAGAATCCTCTCCTATGATGCCCTGAAGGACCCTTTCATTTGCTACCCAAGATGTTCTTTCGTTATTTGCAGTTGAGGCACGCGGTTCAGGCCCAGTTTCCTGGGGGGGTCGAGCTCCGATCTCATAGGGTGGAATCTTTTTTGATGTCTATAGGGGTAGACCGTATTCTATCATCTCTATACCTCAGGCTCTCGTGTGGGGATCCGGGCGGAGGCTCTAAATTGTTTGATAGGTGGAAGGCGGATCTGCCTGCCCTCGCCGCTGATGACTGGGAAGCAGGAATCCAGCAATATATCCCTCTCAAGGTGTCGGCTAGGGACAGGAACATCCAACTTAAGTTTATCCACAGAGCATACTACACCCCGGTGCGGCTCTTGAAGATTTATCCTACACAAACGGATAGATGTCCCAAGTGCACTACAGGCCTTGGTACCTTTCTACATGTGGTTTGGGAGTGCCCGGTCATTCGGCGGTTTTGGTCAGGGGTGGTGGACATTATCAACTCTGTAGGCAACGTACATATCGACCTGAATCCAATCATACTGCTTCTGGGTGTATGTGACAATGTTGTACCTAACACGCACAAACGGCTGTTTGTATTCTACGCCTCCTTCTATGCCAGAAAGTCGATCCTGCTTAAATGGAAACAGCCGGATCCTCCAACGGTCTCCCAGTGGAAAGCTCTGGTGAATGCAACGCTGCCCTTATATAAGCTCACGTACATGAACCGTAAATGTCCTAAAAAGTTTGAGAAGATCTGGGGTGCTTGGTCCAAGCAGTAACCCCGGGTCCCGGGTCCTGCCCTTGAGGCGAGAGGTCGCCTTTTGACTTGAGCCCTCCCCCTTTTCCCCCTCCTCCCCTCCCGCTACTTTCCCCTGGCCTTGATCTCCCCCAGCCTGGTCCCCTATCCCCTCCTCCTCCTATCCTCTCCTCCCCTTTCTCCCCGGTCACCCACCCTGGAGCCCAGGGCATGGACAATCATACTCTTGCCCTTGCCCACATAACATGTAGAATCTGAAGGTGCTGGTGCCTAGCAGAGACTAGCGAACGTGATGTTTGAGACTTGGTCTATGAATATGGTTTTCCTTCTCCTGTAAGCTATAGCTGCAATGTTTTATTCCTTATTCTAAAATGTTTTGTTTGTTCTGTTTAGATGTTTTTGTGATTGTCATTTGCTGTATGTCTTCATAACTCTCCTTTTGGAGACAAATAAAAACTTTTCTGTTAAAAAAAAAAAAAGCATGTGGTGCCCAAGCGGGTGATGTTTTGGCCGCACCAAACACCAAAGAACTTTTGCAGTAACGCTGAGACACAGCAGCGCCCTGTACAGGCGTAGCTCTGCGATCTAATGCAGTTGGTGTGCTGCCATTAAGCTGGCCCCTGGAGGACATCCTGCCCCTTTGGAGATGTGCCTGTGCCTCCTCCTCTCTCCTATCAGACACCCACATAGAGTCAGTGACCTCATCATCCCCTCCCTCCTTATCATTGTCAAAAACCTGGCAGTATGCTGCAGCTGGGGGAACATGACTGCCAGATTGCTGTCCCTCTCGGTCACCCCCTCTCTCTGGGCTCACATTACTGCCTTCCTCTATCTGTGTTCCATCATTGGAGCCTTCAAAACACTATGCATCTTCATGCAGCATGTACCCAACACTGTGTTGAAACAGTTCGGGGGACTCCTTAGGAGGACATGGTGGGACTAGGGAAGGAGTAAGTGATACCATTGAGCAGAGGGAAGAGTAAGCCTTGGCAGCTAATTTGCCAGACAAAGTACCCTGAGCCTGGGTGAGAGAGGATGAGGAGGATGAGGCTGGCTTGGTCATCCACTCTACCAATTTGTCTGCATGTTGAGGCTCAACATGGCCAGCTCCCGAAAAGAAGGACGAGCGTGTGCAACGGCCACGTGCTGAAAAGTATGCACCGTGTCCACCACCAGCACTGTTGCCTCTAGATGCAGAGCCTGCTTGCCTTCTTGACTCTCTGCCTCTTTTTGTTGTCCTTGCAGACATTATAATGGCCTGCAGAGGACAAAGTCAGTACACACACCTCGTACCTTCAGGTGCAAAGTAATTAGCACACCTGCACTATAAACCAAGTGGGCTTAGGTGCAAAGTACTTAGCACACTTGCACTATAAACCGAATGGGTTTAGGTGCACAATAATTAGCACACCTGCACTATAAACCAATTGGGCTTAGGTGCACAGTAATTAGAACACCTGCACTATAAAACAAGTGGGTTTAGGTGCACTGAGCACACCGGCAATACAACACGTGAGTGAGAACACGCAGATAGCACATCTAGGAAGAACCAATCTAACTAAACTATACAGGGCTAGATTCAGGAAAGAGATACGACGGCGTATCTCCAGATACGCCGTGGTATCTCTGCGTCTAAGACCTCTTATCTATGCGACTGATTCATAGAATCAGTTACGCATAGATTTCTATTAGATCCGACTGGCGTAAGTCTCTTACGCCGTCTTATCTAACTTGCATATTTATGCTGGACGCTAGGTGGCGTTCCCGTCTAAAATATGCAAATGAGCCTAATACGCCGATTCCCGAACGTACGCCCGGCTGGCGCATTTTTTTTTACGTCATTTGCGTAAGTGTAGGTCCGGCGTAATGTTACCCCTGCTGTATGAGGCGCAGCCAATGTTAAGTATGGACGGCGTACCAGCATATTTTTTTGCGTCGTTTACGTAAAACGTTCACGAATTGGGCTTTGCGTAAGTTTTCATTGAGTCATTGCGTCGTGATTTGGAGCATGCACACTGGGATAAATTCACGGCCGGCGCATGCGCAGTACGTTCAGCGGGGGATCACGCGTAATTTAAATAATACACGCCCCCTACCCGCCCAATTTGACTTACGACGGGCCATTTACGATATGCCGCCGCAAATTTACAGGCAGGTGCTTTGTGAATACAGCACTTGCCTGTAAAAGTTGCGGAGGCATAGCGTAAATAGGAAACGCTACGCCCGCACAAACTTACGCACATCTACCTGAATCTAGCCCACAGTGTATACATATATGTACAACTCCTAGGATGTATATATATCCTCTACACACTATGGGCCAGATTCACGTATTCCAGAGCATCTTTGCTCTGGAGTAACGCTTCTGATTTGCGTTGCGCTGCCGAAATTTTAGGAGCAAGTGCTGTAATTCACGAAGCACTTGCTCCTAAAGTTGCGGCAGCGCATCACAAATGAGCCGGCGGAATTCAAATGTCGCGGGTACGGGGCGTGTAGTATGCTAACTACGCGCGATCCCGCCGCCAACGTACTGCGCATGCGTCGAGTGTCAAAACATCCCCGTGCGCATGCTCCAAAATCTGTGAATGAACGTCAATGACGTCACATTCCCATTCATGACCGTTTTACGCAAGCGACGTTTTTTTTTTTTTTTTTTCGACGCGATGACGACGCCTATACCTAACATAGGATACTCCAACCCCATGTAGGTATATCTATGCGCCGCGTATCCCGTCCGGAAACGTCGTATCGTCATTGCGTCGCGCTGGATTTCGATCGTGAATTGCCGATTTCCGCTCATTAACATATTTTTTGAGCGTAAATCGGCGGGAACGCCCCCGGCGCCATTTTTAAGTTGAAGTAACGATGCGATGGCGAAACTCAGTTACGCTGCTCGCATCGGAACTTCAACCCGGCGTTTCTTGTTTTCTGGTTACAGAAAACAGAAACGCCGGCTCAAAGCCACAGTTAGGCTGGCGGATCACTCGATCCGCCAGCGTAACCTTTCCTGAATCTGGCCCTATAAATTTAACTGACTAGCCTGCCTGCTCTATCTAGCTAGAAAAAAAGATAATCTCTCTCTCTCTCTGTTTGATCTGTAACCAGCACTGGAACACACTACACGAGGCCGCTCAGCAGGCGGCCTTTTATAGTGTGGGGCGTGTGCTAAAGCCCTGAGCCATAATTGGCCAAAGCCACCCTGGCCACCCAATTATGACTCCGTTTTTTGCACGCTGTGATTGTGATTGGCCAAGCATGCGGGTCATAGTGCATGCTTGGCCAATCATCAGTGCGCAATGCCGCAGTGAATTATGGGTCGTGGAGCGACACTCGAATTCGGTGCGAACGACCAGTTTTGTTCAAAATTCGACGAACGATCGAACAGGCAATGTCGAACGCGAAGCTCATCCCTACCCATGGACTTGTATGTGGCTGGGAGGAGGTGGCTGTGCATCATGTAATCGTCCACAGACTCAGAAGATCGGCTCACCTTCATAAAAATGTATCAGTTTTGGATCACCAGCTACCAAGCACTTGATGATGATGTAACCGATTATTTTCCTATGAATGTGAGATTCCTTGAAGACTGCCTATGCTGATGCAGAGTGACTATCCTGTTATGCTGAGTGACTATCCTATTCCTCCTCAATGTTCATGTTGTTAGCTTCTAAGAACATTTTTGTTTCAGGGCACCACCCCAATTTTTCTGCCTCTGTTTAACAGGTGAGTGTAATTAAATTTTTTGCTGTAATATTTCACAGCAGAGCTCGTTCCTGCACTCAACAAGAGTATGGGCTCTTTCACACGGAGCGTCCGTTCAGATCCGCCTGCCAGGTTTTTTTTGTGGACCTGAACGGACGCTCCGTGCTCCTCTATGGAGCCACGGATGTCAGCGGAGACATGTCCGCTGACATCCGACCCGCTCCGATCCGCCAAAGTATGACGGAGGAAAAACCTACTTTTCCTTCTGTCTGGCGGATCGGATCGGATGAACACGGACAGATGGTCCGTGTTCATCTGATCCCCCCATATGGGGGGGGAAAGACAGGGCGGTCCTTGCACAGTGTGCGGGGACCGACCTGTGATCCGGCAGCTCAGCAGAGATCAACGGAGCGATCCCTGCTGAGCAAACGGAGGTGCACGGGGCGGATCATTACTGATCCGCCCCGTGTGAAAGAGCCCTATCTGTGAGGGGTTTCAGTGTTGTGGCACCACCACCGCCACTCTAGGCCCAATTTTTCTGCCCCTGTTTAACAGGGGCACTTAATAAAATGTTTGATCTAATATTATACAGCAGGGCTCATTCCTGCGCTCAACTAGAGTATGTGTGAGGGGTTGCAGTGTTGTGGCACCACCACCAGTGCCTAAGGCCCAATTTTTCTGCCCCTGTTTAACAGGGGCACGTAATTAAAATTTTTGATCTAATTGTAGCGCCTGTGTACTTTCAGTCCAGGTGCTATTCCAAATTTAGAGGGGGGTGAGAGAGTTACCTAGCTCTCATTTGTGTTCTCCGTTACTTCTACGAATTCCCGTGGTGACATTATTACACTGCCAGATCCACGGTTCTACCGATAGGTCTCATGCCTTTGTTTGAATCCCTGTTGCTGCTTTTCAAGAAGACACGGACAAGAGTTTTTGCCCCTATCCATGTTATGTTTTATTCTCCCCGGGGATCCACATTTTGGTGCATGTGCAGAACTTCGGGGGGGGGGGGGGGGTTTGACCAGTTAGTCAGGATAGGTTCTTGCCGGCTTCTTCGCAGCACCAGAAGAAAGAAAAGAAGAGAAGATGTTGTAACGCCCAGAGACTTTTGAGGGATGGGGGGTACTCCTGTGCCAGCGTCACTAATGACTTTTGGGTCTAAGGTCACCATGTGCCCCTTTTGGGCAAAGGGTGACTGATAAATAATAATTCAGGTATTGCAGGAGATCTGGACATATTACAAGCTGTAAAGGTCAATGTTTCATTCAAGGTGGGGACACATGCTTTTGAGGTGTTATTTGCATCAGCTCCTAAGACCTTTCATTGTGTGATGCTAATGACACTGTTTAAAGCCTATTTATGATCAGGTGTGAATATCTTATTGTTGGAGATAGAACGTCTGACATAGGAATGTGTATTCTGCAGGTGAATCACTTATTGGCAGAATCGGGACGTCTGGGGGATAATTAACGCACCTGAATGTCATTATCTAAAAGAATATGATTGAAGTTCATTGTGTGATGTTAGGGGGGTGGAGAGTTTCATTGTCCCTGTGATTAACTGTGACATGTTTGTAACTGTATAAGAACCAGCTGAGATTACCAATAAAACGTTCATACATTTGACTCAGAACACAGAGCATATGTCTCGTCTCTCTGAGGGAATTCTTATGGATCGGGTCTGCTGGCTTGTCAGATAAGCTGTCGTGGTTGGGGCGAAGGAATGGAGGATACTCCTGTGCGAGCATCATTAAGGACTCTTGGGTCTAAGGTCACCCTGTGCCCATTTTGGGCATAGGGTGACTGATAAATGATAATTCATGTTTTGCAGGAGATCTGGACATATTACAAGCTGTAAAGGTCAATGTTCTATTCAAGATGGGGACATATGCTTTTGAGGTGTTAATTGCATCAGCTCCTAAGACCTTTCATTGTGTGATGCTAATGACACTGTTTAAAGCCTATTTATGATCAGGTGTGAATATCTTATTGTTGGAGATAGAACGTCTGACATAGGAATGTGTATTCTGCAGGTGAATCACTTATTGGCAGAGTCGGGACGTCTGGGGGATAATTAACGCACCTGAATGTCATTATCTAAAAGAATATGATTGAAGTTCATTGTGTGATGTTAGGGGGGTGGAGAGTTTCATTGTCCCTGTGATTAACTGTGACATGTTTGTAACTGTATAAGAACCAGCTGAGATTACCAATAAAACGTTCATACATTTGACTCAGAACACAGAGCGTATGTCTCGTCTCTCTGAGGGAATTCTTATGGATCGGGTCTGCTGGCTTGTCAGATAAGCTGTCGTGGTTGGGGCGAAGGAATGGAGGATACTCCTGTGCGAGCATCATTAAGGACTCTTGGGTCTAAGGTCACCCTGTGCCCATTTTGGGCATAGGGTGACTGATAAATGATAATTCATGTTTTGCAGGAGATCTGGACATATTACAAGCTGTAAAGGTCAATGTTCTATTCAAGATGGGGACATATGCTTTTGAGGTGTTAATTAGACATGTGCAAAAGGAAAAAATTTGTTTTGTTTCGTTTCGTTTCAATTCGTTATTTAATTAATTTCGTTAAGTTAGATTCGTTAAATTTGTTAAATTCGTTCACGTAATTCGATCATTTTCGACCGAATTCGAAAAAAACCTGGTCGAATTTGATCGTTTTCGCCCGAATTTGAAAAAACCCGGTCGAATTGGAAAACATTTCTACCGGATTCGATCATATTTTGATCGGATTCGAAAATATTTCAACATAATTTGATAATATATAATACGCTATCGGTAATATTTCAACCAAATTCTATGATATTTTAACTGGATTGGAAATTATTTCAACCGGATTTGAAATTATTTCAATCGGATTGGAAATTATTTCAACCAGATTTGAAATTATTTCAACAGAATTTGAAATTATTTCAACCGGATTGGAAATTATTTCAACCAAATTTGAAATTATTTCAACCGGATTTGAAATTATTTCCACCGGATTGGAAATTATTTCAACCGAATTTGAAATTATTTCAAGCGAATATGAAATTATTTTAACCGGATTTGAAATTATTTTAACCGGATTTGAAATTATTTCAACCAGCTTGAAAATTATTTCAACCGAATTTGAAATGATTTCAACCGGATTGGAAATGATTTCAACCGAATTTGAAATTATTTCCACTGGATTGGAAATTATTTCAACTGAATTTAAAATTATTTCAACCGGATTTGAAATTATTTCCACCGGATTGGAAATTATTTCAACCAAATTTGATTGTATGTATTTGTATTATTGTATTTGATTACATTCTATTAAATGTTATTCTGTTCTTTACTATTCTTTGATTTTCATTCTATTGTTTTATTATTTTACATTCTATTTTATTGTATTCTCGATTTATATTTTTTAGATTTTTTCAAATTTTTTCAATTTTCTTTCGAATTTCTTTTCAATTCGAATTGTTTTCGAATTCGATTCAAATAGGATTTGTTTTTCGAATTCGATTCGAATAGAATTTGTTTTCGAATTAGAATTCAAATTTTTTCGATTCAAATTTGTTTCGAATTAGAATTTCGTTCGCGTTTTTTCGAATTTGTTTAAATTCGGTAATTTTGTAATTCGGAAATTCGGATGCATCCGAATTTCTGAATAATGAAAAATTAGTCCGAATTCGAATTCGTAACGTAACAAAATGCACATGTCTAGTTTTAATTGCATCTGCTCCTAGACATTCCATTGTGTGATGCTAATAACACTGTTTAAAGCCTATTGATGATCAGGTGTGAATGCCTTATTGTCGGAGACAGAACGCCTGACATAGGAATGTGTATTCTGCAGGTGAATCACTTATTGGCAGAGGCGGGACGTCTGGGGGATAATTAACGCACATGAATGTCATTAACTAAAATAATGTGATTGAAGCCCCACTGTGTGATGAGGGGGGTGGAGAGTTTCTTTGTTTCTTTTGATAACTGTAACATGGCTGCACTGTATATAAGAGAGCTAGGCATTAAAGAGTTCATTCATACATTTGAAACCAGAGAGAAAGGAGCTTGTCTCGTCTTAATTCTGGGGAATCGAATGGATCGTGTCTACATGGATTGTCGGGCTGTCGGATAAGCTGTCTTGGGTTGATGGAAGATCGTAAACGGTGGTGACCGTTACAGATGTCATGTTATTTATTTCCCTTCTTTTGCTGATCGCTCTGAAATGAGCAAATAGACTGCCGTTGTAGTACCAGCGCATTGGCCTCTAGAGGCAGTGTTCTGTAGACTTTACTTTTTTTTCTTGCAGTAGAGACTAAAGAAAGAAAATTGTACAGATTTGTTTTTTCTCCCCCTCCTAGGTTTGGCAACTTAGGAAAATGTCTAGCACTTACTGGAATATTACCTCTCTGGGATAGAAAGGAGATTTCGCCCTCTATGTCAGGTTGGAGGGTGCAGTCTCAGTTCTACCCATTGAGCTAGCAGGTATACACGGCTGTGTATACCCACATGTAAATATGTGTACTGTGTATATGTTTTTTTTGAGTGTGTGTTTGTTTTGCAGGTTCGTTGACCTAAAATCAACACTGTCGGAGAATGGGGCAGTTTAGATAGATAGTATTGTGTAATTCCATAGTTGTTACTGTAGTATTCAAGAAAGCAAAATATTGTATATCTTAAAGTTTTATATTTATATTTTCCTACTTTCTCTCTATTGCTGTTACGCAGAATCAGGCCAGGCACTCAGGCTTGAATGCCTTCATTGGGACACTGGGGACAGTGTTTATTTCAGTGGGGGGTGTGTGTAGTGCCTGTGTACTTTCAGTCCAGGTGCTATTCCAAATTTAGAGGGGTATGAGAGAGTTACCTAGCTCTCATCCATGTGATTTGTGCAAATTCAGCTTCTGTCATAGCTGGACTATGCTGTCAGTTCATTCTGTGTTCCTGAGGGTGCCTTTCCATGACAGGTGGCAGCAGTGGAGCCCAGATGAGAGCGCCTATTTGCCAGAATCCAAATCAGAGTTTTTTTTCCCTCGCGGGGCATGCTGGGGGAGGATACTTCTAGGGCAGATGCCCGCTCAGCGGGAGTTTTTGGTTGGATCCGCGTGCGGCACCCACCTTCAGGGTGTGTGCATATCACGGGCCCCGGCGATATAACCTACCAGGCCGGGGCGCATGTGCCACGCATTATGTTTGGTTCTGGGACCATGTTGGCCTGAGGCGGTGATGGATCCCAGTGACTTATTGGGTTCCCCATCTTAGGAAAGAAGATCCCAAGCGAGTTGTGCTGTTCGGTGAGGAGTCAGTCTGAGGAGAGCCAGGAGGCTGGCGATCCAATAGGGCCTAGACAAGCCATCGGGGATCGAGGTGACTGGACACTGGCAGTTTGTCTAATGGCAACCTGTCAGTCGGTGACCGAAACCAAGAACTACCGGAGAGAGAGATTCAGGCAAGTACTTTATTTGAGAAGGATTTGCTCCTAATCTGCGTTCCAGAGCAAGGGCCTGTGGTAGAGGTTCCACTCCTATTTCTATTTGAGCCAAGTCTGTAGCAGAGACTTGTTTCTCGTTTTCAAGGTTCAGAGTGATACTCTGGCTGCCAGTTCTGTGAGAGAGACTGTCCAGGTACACTACAGCACCCACTCCGTCTGGAGTGGCGACGAAGCAAAAGTATCGTTGGAAGCAGGACTGCTTCTGCAAAGTTAAGGCCTGAATCTGCAATTCTCCTTTTCACCAATCTTTTATTCTATCCACTCCAAGTTTACTGTTTGCATTGTTGGGCAAGAATAAAAGCACAGAAAGACACCAGCTGTTTGGACATTCCTTCATTGTTCTCATTATCATCATATCCCTAGACATTCATAAAGGTAACACGCCATCCCAAATCTATCCAGCGGCTCCTGAGGGGGTAGCGCTACATACTATTTTACAGGCTCGTTCCTGCGCTCGGTGAGAATATCTGTGAAGCTTTACAGTGTTGTGCCACTACCACCATCACCGCCTAAGGCCCAATTTTTCTGCCCCTGTTTAACCACTAGCCGACCAGCCGCCACAGTTATATGCTTAGTAGAAGAGTCTGGATCTAAACACAGTGATTAGTTCTGGGCAGTAGTGGTGCGTCGATTGTGGGCGCCGCCCCCCTCTCTCCTGCACCGCCACTTAAGTCAACAATACATAGATTCATGCATTGGCTTTGGAAGTGTCTATCAGAGCCAGTGGCTCTGATAGGCTTCTCGATTACAGCTTGTGGGCTGTAATCAGCTTCCAAATAGTTAACCAGGGGTCGCACAGGGTGTGCGTTCCCTGGTTAACACTGATCCGCGTACACATGATCAGTCCAAACCAGTCCAAATCAGTCCAGTTTCATCGGTCCAAACCGACCGTGTGTATGGCCCATCAGTCTTTTGTCCTTCAGTCCAAAGTTTTAAAACTTGCTTTAAAATTGGACTGATGGACGCCTGACCATCGGTCCAAACCGATGGTTCGTGCGCAAAAGCATTGGTTCAAAAGCCCGCGCATGCTCAAGATCAAGTCGACGCATGCTTGGAAGCATTGAACTTCTTTTTTCCGCACGTCGTTGTGTTTTACTTTACCGCGTTCTGACACAATCAGTTTTTGAACTGATGGTGTGTACGCACATCAGACCATCAGTCTGTGAACCAATGAAAATGAACTTCAGGGGGCGTGGCCAAGACCGGCATGTGAGAAGACGTGTGTCTCACAGCTCCTCCGCAGCACCTGCTATTGATCCTCTCCCAGCAGCGATCCGACGGATCTAAACGGCTCTCCCGCTGGCTACCGACCCGGTCACCCTCCCGGTCCACCCACCGGCTCTCTGCACCCGCGGAATGACCAAAAAAAAGGAAGATTGGCCGGCGCTAGAAATCCAAGATGGCGCCGGCGCGGCCCAGGCTCTCCGCACACCACGAGGCGCCGACAAGCCCAAGGAAGGGACCAGCAAAAAGGCTGCAAAGTTACAGGGTAAGGAGTACCCGAGGGACATGACCTATTATACCCAAAAGCTGGGGGGCCACCCGGATCAGGATGAAGGGGGGGGTGCGGAGCCCCAGGCCTCTCAGGGACACCTGGATGGGGGGGCCTGGGGAAGTGTTGATCGGGCTGATACAGGGGATCAATCTATGGCATTCCCGGCTGCTGCTAGTGTGGAGACTGGGGACCCTGAGCAAGAGCAACCGACCCTAGCTGAGATACTAAGAGCGGTTCATGTCTGCACCGCGTCAGTGAATACTCTTAAGGAACAGTTTGGGGGCCTCAGAGAAGACGTGTCCCTGCTGAGACAAGATCTACAAAAGATCCGGGAACGCACAACGGCTGTGGAGAGCAGGGTGAGTGAGGTGGAGGACAAGCTGCCCCCAGTTGCTCGTGAGGCACATGCAGCACATCAGCTAGCCAGAGACACTAATGCTAGAGCAGATGACATCGAGAACAGATTACGCCGGAATAATGTACGCATAGTGGGGTTGCCGGAGAAAACGGAGGGCCGGGACCCCACCACCTTTATTGAAAGTTGGCTGGTGGAAGTATTTGGAAAGGAGGCCTTCTCCCCATTTTTTACAGTTGAACGGGCGCACCGCACACCTGGTCGCCCACCGCAGCCTGGCGCACCCCCCAGACCCATCCTGGCCCGTTTACTGCACTATAGGGACAGGGAGGCGGTGCTGAGACATGCCAGGGAGAGGGCCAACGTCCGGGTGAACGGAGTACGGGTGTCCTTCTACCCGGACTTCTCAGCAGAGGTACAGCGTCGGCGAGCCAAATTCTCTGACGTGAAAAGGCGTTTACGTGCACTACAACTACCTTACGCTATGCTCTACCCCGCTAAGTTGAGGGTCACCGCTGACCGGCAGACCCACTTTTTTGAATCGGCCCAGGATGCTGCGGTATGGCTGGATCGCAATGAACAGGCCCTGCGCCACCGAGACAGAGAAGAGGAGGGAGAATGATCCTGCGGAGGCTGTGGTGGGCTCCTTTGCCATGCCTCTTTAGTGCACTGTTTGCGCACCCACGTATGGGGGGATTGATGGATGCCCCCCCCCCCCCCTGATGGAGGTACTCACTCTGTTGCCTACACTCTTACAGTTCCACACAAAAGTGAGTTTCTATCTTTTTCATGTCACCTGTGTATCTGCAATGTTCTGCTGGGAGAAGTTATATTAGGATGTGAACTCTGAGTCATCTTGTGAAGTTGCAAGGAAAATGCGATCTCTCCACATGAAACGTGGAGGAAATGTGCCTTTTGGGGGTCCGCTCCCTGTTGGAGCCGCGGGGTCTGCCCGGTTGGCGGCCTGGACTCGTTTCTTTTCTTTTTTCAGACTAATGTGTTGTTTACAGATTGTAGGCCGGAAGTACGGGTCTGAACCGTTGTCGGCCCGGGCCTTTAGTTCTTTGCAAATTTACCTTCTTCATCGAGAACACTGTTTGACTGCTACTGCACCATGGAACTATGACTGTATATTCCTAATCATGCCCGGGACTCCCAGTACCTGCTTGAAATTGCCATCCCTTGGGGGGGAGCCGCCCCCACTCAGAATGTCTTTGCCAGTTAACCCATGTTTTTTTTTCTCCAATGGCTGAACTGCCCATAATCTCTTGGAATGTGAGGGGCCTAGGCTCCCCACTGAAACGTATGATGGTGTTTACTTGTTTGAAGAAGTATCATCCCATGATCCTGTGTATGCAAGAAACGCATTTAACCACTGAAACACAATGTTGCCTTAAATATGCTTGGGTGGGCAGGGCCTACCATTCTACTCACACCTCGTACTCTAGGGGTGTGAGTGTAATGATACATGCCTCAATTGACTTTCAGGAACTAGATGTGCGGGTAGATGATGAAGGTCGGTTTGTATTCCTGCATTGCCGGGTGGGTAAACTGCACTGTATATTGGCTTGTATTTATATACCCCCGCCGTTTGCGGTGGCGGTGCTCCGGCTGTTGCTCGCCTATTTGGGGAGCGGGCCGGACCTGCCGCTACTGATAGTGGGGGATTTTAACTGTTGGCTGAGTCCCTCCGCGGACAGACACCCCGGTTCTGGGGTCTCTGCCACTTCGAGGGAATCTCCGTTGCTAAGACTGCTCAATGAGGTGGGGTGGGTTGATGTGTGGAGGTTAAGGTACCCGCTAGAGAGGCAGTTTTCCTGCTTCTCCAAAACGCACGGGACTCTGTCCAGGATAGACCTGGCAGTGAGTAACTCTGCAATGCTCCCATCCATCTCAGATGTGGTTTATAAGCCCCGTAGTGTCTCAGACCACTCACACTTAGTGACTAGACTAATTATCTCCCCTCCATCTACACTTCCTAGGGCCCCATGGAAGTTTAACGCCTTTTGGCTGAAATTATTCCTGTCACACGAGGAGGTGGAGCGGAGCATGCGGGAGTTTCTTGATAATAGAGAGTTTGCCGAATCCCCAGCTGAGCGGTGGGACGCATTTAAGGCGTATGTGAGGGGGTTACTTATCCGTGAAATTACCAGGGTGAAAAGGGACTCTTCCGGGCTCAGAGAGGACCTTGAAAAACAGGTTGCGGCCCTGGAGGAGACTTTTGTGCAAACCCCGACGGAGGCTGCCAGGGAGGCATGGCAGTCCGCTCAATCAGCATATGAGCGGCTGCTGTCCTCCAAGGCAGAACGGAAACTATTTTTCTCCAGACTGGCTTTCTTTGAAGAGGGCGAAAGTACAGGGCGCATGCTGGCTAGGATAGCCAACTCCCAACAAAGATCTCCCAGTATTGGGGCAATCAAAACTAGGGAGGGCAAGATAGTGAACTCCCCAGACCTGGTTTTGGCAGAGCTAGCACGATTCTATGAGACGTTGTACCTCCCCACGGAGCAGTTTACCCGGACAGACCTACTGACCTACTTACATGACATTGACTTCCCCCGACTGGGACTTGCACAGCGGAGGGCCCTGGACGCCCCCTTTACCTTGGAGGAGCTGCAGGCGGCGTTAGCCGAGTTCCCCAACTGTAAAGCTCCGGGGGCAGATGGCTTGCCCATGGAGATATACAAACACTATGCGGACATCCTCCTCCCAAAACTTTTAACGGTCTTTAACGCAGCAAGGGAGCGACAGATTTTGCCTGCCTCTATGGCTACGGCAAACATCGTGTTAATACTGAAACCCGACAAGGACCCTCTAGACCCGGGCTCCTACAGACCGATATCGCTGCTACAGAGCGATATCAAGCTATTAGCTAAAATGCTAGCGATTAGGCTGAACGGGGTCATCACTAGCCTGGTCCACCCGGACCAAGCGGGCTTCATGCCTAACAAGTCGACGGCTGTCAACTTGCGTAGACTGTTTCTTAATATGCAGTCCCCGGCTGATAATATGGGACAAAGGGCTTTGCTCTCACTGGACGCTATGAAGGCCTTCGATAGCGTCGAGTGGGAATACTTATGGGAGGTCCTCGGGAGGTTCGGGTTTGGAGACGCTTACATTTCCTGGGTCCGGTTGTTATATTATAATCCACAGGCTGCCATCCGGTCGTCTGGGGCGGTGTCGCAGACTTTTTCCCTGGGACGGGGCACGCGGCAGGGATGCCCATTATCGCCTCTACTTTTTGCCCTGGCGATAGAACCCCTAGCAATTAAGATTAGAGCCAGCCCGGAGGTAGTAGGGTTTAGATACGGAGACAAACAAGAGAAAATTATGCTATATGCGGACGACACTATGATTCTGCTTGGAGACGTAGAGGGCTCGCTGAGAGGGGCCATGGCCCTAATAGGAGAGTTTGGTAGATTTTCGGGGCTACAGATAAACTGGACAAAATCCTCACTGATGCTTATCGATAAAGGGGGGGCCCCACCGGCCTCTCTTACGGTGCCTTTGTCTGCCTCATTCAAATACCTGGGTATCCAGGTGACGCCCAGGATATGTGAGTATGGAAGACTGAATGTGTCCCCGCTGCTGCTAAAATTCCGTGACCGCATTAAGACGTGGAATTCGCTCTGCCTGTCAGTTGCAGGTAGGGTGAACCTGATCAAAATGATCCTCATGCCCCAGTTGCTTTATGTGCTGCATAACGCCCCCATAGTGATAACCTTAAAAGTATTTAGAATTGTTAACTCACTGTTTCGCTCGCTCATATGGAAAAACCGCACACCTAGGATTAAATTGGAGCATCTCCAGTGCCCAAAGGATGAAGGAGGGCTCGCCCTGCCCAACCCATGGCTGTACTACATAGCCGCTCAGATGCAGCATTTGATAGGTACAGTCCATACTGGGCAGGAGAGGGAGGGGGAGGGACCCGGCTCCTCAGAACTGGTGATGCTTCACACAGTTGGGGGTGAGTCGGTGACGTCTGCTCTGGAATCACTAGCGTTTGGGAAACCGAATAAACAATACCCGACATATAACCTTATTCAAAAAGTTTGGAACAAGGCTAGGTATCTACAGGGGGTGACAGGATTCACAGACTACAGTCCCATTTGGTCCAATGACTCATACCCGGAACTCGCTAGACTGCAGCATGGGGCACTTTGGAGGAGGTATGGAGTGGTCTATCTGGGGCAGATATTTAGAAACGGGGAACTGCTCTCCTTCGAGACCTTGCAGGGCCTTTTTGGGCTTCCTCAGTCGATGAGGTTCTACTATATGCAACTCAGACATGCAGTGAAGGCCCAGAGTAGAGCCTCAGAGTGGACCCCCTCCCCTACCCCTTTGTTTAACTTGATTGCAAGGGCAGCTAATACCAAGGGGTTTATATCTCAATGCTATATTATGCTGCTACATAGCTTCTTGACCAAACACCCGCTGAAAGTGAGGGCCAAGTGGGAGGGGGAAGTGGGCCCGATGGACGGCGAGCAGTGGGAGGAGGCACTCCGGGTTGTACCAATTTGCTCTCTGAATGTTTCCCACAAGGTGTCGCAACTGTATTTACTACTGAGGGTGTACTACACCCCTCACAGATTGTTTACCATGGGGCTACGACCCACCCCACTATGCACTAGGTGTAAGAGAGATCATGGGGACCTGATTCACCTACTGTGGAGATGCCCGAAGCTCCACACATACTGGAAGGGAGTGGTGGACACCGTGAATAGGGTGTTCCAGGTCTCGCTGCCCACTGACCCAAAACATTGTCTGCTGCTCATACTGGAAGAATTGGAATGGGAAGAGGGTACTAGAGTGGCGGTAATTAGGTCTCTATTCACAGCCCGTAAGCTAATAATGTCTCATTGGATATCGGAGGAAGCCCCTAGTTTGAAAGAATGGATCAATGTAGTGGGGGAAATGCTCAGGAAGGAGAAGGTAATATACCAGCACAGGGGATGCCCTCAGAAATTTGAGAAGCTGTGGGGTGCTTGGCTGGATGTACCGGGACTGGCCCCGGTGGATCTGGTTATGGGCAGGCTCCTGGGCCTGGTCAATTAACCCTGGGGAGTACACCGAGACAGGACCCCTTTAAGGAGAGTGGGGAGATGCATACAATGGGAGGTGGAGGAGAGCATGGTTGGGCTCTGTGAATAATATGTATATGGATGGTGCAGTGGGCAGGTATTTCTCTAATAGAATATGTGACTGATTGTTTTGGATCTTATCTATATATTTGAAATCTCGATGTATGTCTCTTTTTTACCTGTGTCTCAATAAACTTTTTTCTGGATAAAAAAAAAAGAAAATGAACTTCAGTCCATTTTCATCAGTTTGGACTGATCGTGTGTACGCTGCCTGACACGCGTCTCAGCCAATCAGGTTCACTGGGTCTGGCTACCAGTAACCTGATTAGCTGAAGCGACATCAAGGGCGGGAGAAGACATCGAGGGACAGTGGAGGGAGGATGGCTGTCCCGAGAAAGGTACGTTTCGGGCGGGCAGGCAATCTGGTGGTATTTGAGGGGGCAATTTGGCAGCATTTTACAGGCAAACTGGCAGTTTTTGAGGGGGCAAACTGGTGGCAATTGATGGGCACAGTAGCGACAATTGATGGCATGGCAAAAATCAGACTGCTTCTTTTCTCATTTATACAATTTTTTTTATAGCAAGACTGTAGGATTTGCTGGGTAGGGACTGACAGCCAAGCATTCTGCCATTCTGAGAATTTCACTACAGTGTTTGTTCAGTCCTACTTCTTATTTTTGGCCATGTGGCAGTGTAGGTGTGCAGGGTCCGTTAAAGTAAAACTGTGGTCAAACCTCTTTTTTTTTCCTTTTTGGATAAAATAAGGAAGGGTCGTAACCATGGTCAGATTTGTTTGCTATCTGTGGCCTATTGGAAAGATCTTCTCCATTTCCTGTCCCACAGCCACAAAAGTGAACAAAAGGGAATTTCCTCATTGTCACCAGGGTCACCAGGGTCACCAGAACGAGTGTCTCTTGATAGATTTCCCCTCTGTTCCTGTTCTAGTGGTAACTCAAAATTTTTGATTTTCTTCCACTTTCACTTTCAGTTATAACTGCCACCAGGACAAGTATGACGTGACGTCTGGTCAGGATATTGAAACCACTTTGCCGCCGTCTTTTTGTAATAGGGCGGGCGGCAAGTGGTTAGGAATCTTTATGCCTAAAATTTTTTTAACATGTGTGCAAAAACGCAGTGCTTAAGCTGTGCACACATTATAACATTTTTGTTGTTCAATTTATTTTAGATTTACCTTCAACTATGTAGTGCAAGGACCTGCCTGATTGCATACAATTTGAAGGTGTTTAGGTTTGACCTCATATTATATGGTTTTAGTAAATCTTAAGGAAAGTTGTACAAGAAAATTGTATAAAAATTGTATAGCATGTAGCCAGCTTTATTTTCAGACATGGAATATGAACAAATCACATCTTTCTCTACTGTATACTTTTCTCTATCCAAAGGACAAAGTGTGATTTCTCTCTGCTGCCTTTTCCTCTGTTATCTGCATAAGTCATTGCTGACAGCTTTTTCAGACTCCCAGGAATAAAAAGGTGACCGGGGAGGAGAGCTGCAGCACTCCGCTTTTGATTGGCAGCCACAGCTGTACATATTACCATGTACTGTGAGGTGGGGGATGTGTCCCTTCCCTCCAAACAGCTCTGCAGTGTAATTCCGCGTACACACGATAATTTTTTTGTGTTGTAAAAAATTACGTATTTTTTTTTATGTCATTAAAAACGATTGTGTGTGGGCTTCAGAGCATTTTTCGGGTTCTGAAAAACGGGCATTTTTTTTACGAACATGCTTTATTTTTTAACGACGTTTTTAACGTTGTCGTTTTTCGGGTTGTAAAAAATGGTCGTGAGCGGGCTTTAGCGACGTGAAAAACCCGCGCATGCTCAGAAGCAAGTTATGAGACGTGAGCGCTTGTTCTGGTAAAACTACCATTCGTAATGGAGTAAGCACATTCATCACGCTGTAACAGACAGAAAAGCGTGAATCGTCTTTTACTAACACAAAATCAGCTAAAGCAGCCCAAAGGGTGGTGTCATCCGCATGGAAATTCCCCTTTTTTTACAACCCAAAAAATTATCGTGTGTACGCATAAGACTTAAGATTCCCGCACCCTTATTTTCAGAGCTGAGAGATGCTGCGTAAAATGTGTCTTTTGGAAGGCTGTAGAGCAGAGATGGTTGCAGATAAACATGTACAACTTGGGTATGATTTGTTTAATCTCTGTGTATCACTTGAGGCCAGTCACTGGCTAAAGTGGAAGAAAAGCATAACTATATTTAAAAAAAATTCCCCTCTCCCCTCCTCCCATAGGCGTGCACACAGAGTGTGCTTGGGCACACCCTAATCACCCTGAGCACCATTGTATCTGTATCTGTTGTGTGAAACCGTGTGCTGCACCCTCCACACATATAGAATCTGTCATAATTTGACAGCAGCCTTGTATCTGCTGCTGCTAAATCCCTTCTGTCATTTCAGGTCCCGGGAGCTGGGGACGGGTGCAACGTGCTGTGTTTACAACAGTAGTGCTCCTGGCAACTCACAGAGAACCCACCCTGCCCTGTGCATTTCTATGGGAGCAGAGGAGGAAACAAAGGATGTGCTTTGTTGGGGGAATTTTGAGGGGGAGCTCTTTCCTACTGAGGTAGGTTGGGGGGGATGTGAGATGTGCACTCCTGAACTCTGCCCCCTGTATACAGCACACTCCTGAACTTTTCCCCCTGTACACAGTGCACCCCTGGACTCTGCCCCCTGTACACAACGCACTCCTGAACTTTACCTCCTGTACACAGCGTACTCCTGAGCTCTGCCCACTGTACACAGCGTACTCCTGAACTCAGCCCACTGTACACAGCGCACTCCTGAACTTTGCCCCCAACACACAGCGTATTCCTGAACTCTTACCCCTCCCAGTACACAGTGCACTCCTGAATTATATCTCATGTACACAGTGTACTTCTGAACTCTGCCCCCTGTACACAGTGTACTCCTTAACTCTGTCCACTGTACACAGCACACTCCTGAACTCTGCCCACTGTACACAGCACACTCCTGAACTCTGCTCTCTTTATTTACAAGTGGTTTGTAAAGTCATAAAAAATAAACAAAAACAGTAAATCAAATCCTTGCTGTCCGGCGCTAAATAGTAGACTGCTCTCTAGTGGTGCAACGGATCGTGACCGTTCCGTGATCCAAACGAGTCGAACTGTTCGGATCGGCACACAACGCGCTCCATGGAGCGTTCCGCTGCCTCGGCCTTAGGAAAGGCCGCAGCTTCGTCCTAGCTCCGGAGTGGTCGGCCATCTTGTACACCGGGCAGCGGCAGCTGACTAGGTGCGCACTGACGTCATCACCCCTCCCTCAACTGCTCGTGGATCTTCTAGCCGGCTTCTATTCTGCAAGAGCGTGTCAATATTACAGTGAGTTTTGGCAATGTTGGACTGAATATTACAGTGATGAGTGGGGGCAATGTTAGACTGGATATTACAGTGATTAGTGGGGGCAATGTTGGACTGGATATTACAGTGATGAGTGGGGGCAATGTTGGACTGGATATTACAGTGATGAGTGGGGGCAATGTTGGACTGGATATTACAATGATGAGTGGGGGCAATTTTGGACTGGATATTACAGTGATGAGTGGGGGCAATGTTGGACTGGATATTACAGTGATGAGTGGGGGCAATGTTGGACTGGATATTACAGTGATGAGTGGGGGCAATGTTGGACTGGATATTACAGTGATGAGTGGGGGCAATGTTGGACTGGATATTACAGTGATGAGTGGGGGCAATGTTGGACTGGATATTACAGTGATGAGTGGGGGCAATGTTGGACTGGATATTACAGTGATGAGTGGGGGCAATGTTGGACTGGATATTACAGTGATGAGTGAGGGCAATGTTGGACTGGATATAACAGTGATGAGTGGGGGCAATGTTGGACTGGATATAACAGTGATGAGTGGGGGCAATGTTGGACTGGATATTACAGTGATGAGTGGGAGCATTGTTGGACTGGATATTACAGTGATGAGTGGGGGCAATGGTGGACTGGATATTACAGTGATAAGTGGGGGCAATGGTGGATGTTACAGTGAGTGGGGACCATGACGTGGATATTACAGCAGTGGGGGAGATGACATGGATAATACTACAGCAGTGGGGGAGATGACATGGATATTACAATGGGGGAGATGTCTGTGGATATTACAGTGGTCTGATCCGTGACTCCTGATCCGAGGAACGTTCTGAACCGTGAGTTTTTTAATCCGTTGCACCCCTACTGCTCTCTATACGGTGTGGGGCTGGTCCCCTTTACCCACAAAACATGAAGTAAAGCAAACCTTATTTTTCAATTCAAACAAACAGAGATCATCTCTCTCTCTCTCTCTCTCTCTCTCTCTCAGATTCCCTTCTGATTCTCAGGCCAGCGCTCTGCTGTGCTCTCTCCCTGGTCATTTAAAATCAACCTGAGTGTGGACTCAAGTGGACCAGAACACCCGGACCAAAACCAAGCCTGCCACAGAGGCTGGAAAAACCTGGGCCGGATTCCAGTTCAGTCTCTTACAATGGAACAAATGCAAGGTGAAATATACAGATTATCGAAGACCTCACCTTGCATACCGTCACACAGCGTACTCCTGAACTCTGCCCCCCATACACAGCGCACTTCTGAACTCTGCCCTCTGTACACAGTCACTCCTGAACTCTGTCCACTGTACACAGCACACTCCTGAACTCTGCACACTGTACAGAGCACACTCCTGAACTCTGCTCTCTTTATTTACAAGTGGTTTGTAAAGTCATAAAAAATAAACAAAAACAGTAAATCAAATCCTTGCTGTCCAGGCACTAAACGGTGTGGGGCTGGTCCCCTTCACCCACAAATAATGAAGTAAAGCAAACCTTCTTTTTCAATCCAAACAAACAGAGCTCCTCTCTCTCTCAGATTCCCTTCTGATTCTCAGGCCAGCGCTCTTCCTGGTCTCTTCCTCACCTCACATACCGTCACACAGTGTACTCCTGAACTCTGCCCCCCATACACAGTGCACTTCTGAACTCTGCCCCCTGTACACAGTGTAATCCCGAACTCTGCCCACTGTGCACCGTGCACTCCTGAACACTGCCCCCTATACACAGTGCACTTCTATACACTGCCTCCTGTACACAGAGCACTCCTGGACTCTGCCCCACAGTACACAGTGTACTCCTGAACTCTGTCCCCTGTACACAGCATATTCCTAAACTCTGCCCCCTGTACGCAGAATACTCCTGAACACTGCCCCTATACACAGCGCACTTCTGAACACTGCTTCTTGTACGTGGCACACTCCTGGACTCTGCACCCTGTGCGCAGTGTACTCTTGAATTCTGCCCCCTGTACACAGCATATAGTGAACTATTCCCCCTGTATGCAGTGCACTCCTGGACTCTGCCCCCTGTATGCAGCATACTCCTGAACTCTGCCCCCTGTATGCAGCATACTCCTGTACTCTGTACATAGTACACTCCTGAAGTCTGAACGCTGCTACGTAAAACCATGACCAAATTTTGCACATGTTCTTTTCTTCTTACAGGAGAGCCCAAGTTATGATCGGGCACGCCCCTCCACCCGATTAGTGTTCAGGCCTGACTCAAGTGGTACAACAGGGTGGATTATATTGGTTTACCATAATCAGTGGGGTATTCCAAATAACATACTGTGCTATGCTGTAAATGTACTCCTAAACCAGTTATATTGTTATTGTAAATTTATTGTTCTTTTGTAATAAAAATTGGGATATATTGCCTTTTACTATGTTTTGTATATTGCCTGTAAAGTCCCACTGGGGTAAGATAGTATTTGTTGTAAAGATACAGAGATGAATGAGTGGTTGTTTTAAAGTGCTTTTATTAATTGTTCATAAAATATACTGCAATTACATTAGTAGCCTCCAATATTTTGCTTGTATTTTCTTTTCAACTGACTTGGTAATCAGCTGTGGTGTGCAAGAGTACAGCCTGTATTGTATCTTCCATAGTCAGTCACATCTGCCCCTTCGCCACTGCACTCAGCCGGGGGAAGGATGAAGTGATGTATGCAGCTTGGTGCAACATCATCTCCTGTCATGACGTGTATGCCCCGAAATTCGACACGCCCACCGGCAGGTCCGTTCATGGCTGTGGGAAGCTGCAGCAATCATGTGACCTACAATACTGAAGCTGGAGATAGCTGCAAGGGATGTTTTTTTTATTATTAAAAACAATCACAGAATACAAACAGGCATCCATTTATGTGTATAAAAATGATTTTTTCATGAGTAATCGCGCGTACACACGGTCGTTTTTTGTGATGAAATAAAACGATGGCGTCACTCCAGGTGTACGCCGTCACCTACGTACACCTGGAGTGACGTAGGCAGGCGTTGAGACGCCACTGTTTGTTTATCTACTGCTGTATACTTTTGTGTTAAATGTGAGCGCAGGTTTTTCTTTTTGTTTAATAAACCTTCCATGTGCTTTGATTACTACACTATTTGAGGCCTCTCTGTTTATCTCTCTCTCCCCTCTGAGACATCTGGCTTTGCAGGTTGCAGGTCTTGAGTGGTTACTATACCATTATATTGGAGAGGCAGGAGATACTTCATAGGATATACATCATAGAAGTGAGGCAGGAGAGAAGACTCGGTGGCGATTGAGGAGGCGGATGACAGGACAGGATTCCTTTATAGGCGTCTTTCAGCCCTTTGACGGATACCACACTTGATTGTCCAAATTCATCATCCCCACCCTCCGAGTGGACATTCAGCTCATTCATTTTCATTTTACATTTATACTTCCTTTTTATTCTCTTTTTGAGTTTGGCAGCCCAATACTGCATTGTTTCATACGGGACTCTTTTGGATCACCCATCCACACTATATATTCTATATATATTATATATATTTTGTACTCACATTATTGTTTATCAAATTTTTTCACTTATTTCTGTTTGGTAGCGTTAGGCCCCTTTCACATTGAGGCGTTTTTCATGCGGCACAGAGCTAAGAATAGCCCTGCTATACCGCATGAAAAATCATGCCCTGTAGTGTTCAATGTGAAAAGCCCGAAGGCTTTCACACTGAAGCGGTGCGCTAGCAGGAGCGCTCCAAAAGTCCTGCTAGCCGCATCTTTACCGCGGTATAGGAGCGGTGTCTTCACCGCTCCTATACGCGCCTTCCCATTGAAATCAATGGGAAACCGCGGTAATACCGCCCGCAACACTGGCGGTATTAACCCTTTTTCGGCCGCTAGCGGGGGTTAAAACCTCACTGCTAGCGCCCGAATATCGCGGTTAATACGACGGTATAGCGGCGCTACAAATAGCGCGGCTATACCGTCACCGCGGCTCCATGCCTCAATGTGAAAGAGGTCTTAGTGTTTGCGCATACCCCCTTTTTATCATTTATCTCACCTGTATATAGTAAACACTATTAGGTTTTGCTGCACTCACCCTTTGTTTATTGACACATTATTGATACATAGTAGGGCGGAAGCTAGCAGACATATTTGTCTGCTACCAATGTTCACGTGTAACAAACATAGTAAAGGCTGAGCAAACTACCCTTTCATTAATCCTGAAATGGTGTGACTCCAGGACAAGGAGGTGAAATGAGCATGCTCTGGTTCAGCAGTAGTGTAAGGAGAAGGATGTACAGGGGGGTGCAGTGGAGTTGGTGGGAGACCACTGATGATGATCAGTATGGGTGTCTCTGTGACTTTGGTTGCTGCAGAAGACTGTGTTGCTGTGTCTCTATGCAGGTGCAGTGGTGGTCAGACCGGCAGCACCCGACCAGGCTCCCAGAAATCCCTAGGCCAAGAAAAGTGGCCAACCAATTACAGTTGACTTTATAGTCTCTCCCAGAGCCCTGTGTTGCTCCAGCTCCCACGGGACATGAAATCTTTGGACTACTTTATTTTACAGTAAGCATTAACTGAGGCACTACATTTCCCACGGTTCTTTGCTTTAGGGCCAGAAAAGAGGTGGCCTCCCCTTAAAGGTAGGAGGATGATACAACAATCTGTCAATGAAAAAAGTGTTTTGTTTATTAGCAATGTCTCTTCTCTTCCATTACTTAGTAGCCTTGCACCTGGTTACACAAGTCATGGTCTGAAGCCTACAGTATCCCTTGGAGTATTCTCAGTTCTCTGTATACCTGCTCACAGAACAAGTTTATGATGCATGCACTCTGTCATGATTACATGTGGCTCTTTAGAAGCTGTTTTTTGTTTTAGCTAAACCATTTTCCATAGAATATTGTATGCTACTATCCCTTATCCAGAAATTATGATTTTCATTTAGATTTGTCTATTGTTGTAAAAAATTGCAGAATCCATCGCATCACAGCGATTCCAGAAATTGTTTGTCAGCGGCACGAGCAGTGTCACAGCACAGCCACAGCTGTCAGGATGCCTGGGGGAGTATTCACATGTAACTCTTTGATGAATGACGATGCCACACTGAATTAGACTGTTATGGCAGTCTAAGTGGCGCCTAAGAGTCTATACAAATTTCTGAGGAAGAAATCATTTAAATTTGAAATATTAGAGAAGATTATCTTCAAAACAATGCAAAGCATAAGAAATAACTATAGAAAGCAAATAGTGGAGTCCACTGGTCTGATGGATTTATAATTGCCATCCATTAAACGCATAACTGGGAAAGATAAAAGTGCCATCTGTAAATGATGATAGAAGAATATAATAGAAGTCTAATGGCCAATATATATTTAAGAATGATGTCTAACTAGCTTATTTGTGTTGCAGTTTTATAACATTTTAGTAGACCACCAACAGATGAATAGCAAAGTAAACAAGATACATTTTATATTTCTGAATAAATAGCAATTAATTTATTATTGACAGAACTAATAAAATAAATACAATTTCATCATTCTTTCTTTTAGTTGCATTGCATACATTTTGGGATGCATGCCAATGCTGAATTTTAGGCAGATAAATAAACAAATTAGCAAAGTATTGTATTCATTGAAATCACAACAGCACTAGCAGCCAATCAGACTCCGTTGCAGCACATATGACATAAGGAGAAAGAGCCAGATGAGGACTGACAGTCAGGGCTGGCTTTTGGGGTGTGCGAGCCGTGCGGCTGCACAAGGCGCCATGGGCAACAGGGGCGCCTTGCAGGACACACAGCTCGAAGAATGTGAGTCACATTAGGGCCGACCCTAGAAGGAAAAATGCATTTTTTTCACAAAATCTACCGTCTTTTTTTATTTATAGCGCAAAAAATAAAAAACCCACGAGTGAATAAATACCACCAAAAGAAAGCTCTATTTGTGTGAAAAAAAGGACGCAATTTTTATTTGGGTACAGTGTTGCATTACTGAGTAATTGTCATTCAAAGTGTGAGAGCACCGAAAGCTGAAAATTGGTCTGGGTAAGAAGGGGGTTTAAGTGCACTGTATTGAAGTGGTTAAATAAAAGACAGTTTTTTGGCACGATCAGTCATATTTTCAATATTAATGCCAAAATGTCACAATTTCTGCCAGGGTATGCAAACTTTTGAGCACAACTGTATGTATTATATGCACTAAAAGGTAATAAATGATCCTTTATGGAGAGTGACATTAAAAAAGAATTGAAATTACAATCCAAATGTTGTTCACCCTTGAGTAAAGTCAGTGGCTTTTATTTATGTATGGGAAATGGTTGATCTGTTGCTTCAAGTCCTGCTTTAACAAGTTTTTTATTTTACCCATGAAATCCAGAAGGAACAACACAATAATAGTAATTTCCTCCAGTTCCCAAAGCAAAAATCAAAAAAATGCCCATTTTACACATCTAATATCTTCAGCTAGAGGTTTCTTCCATAAATGTAATTACTGTGCTTGAGGGCTAGGTAAAAGAGAAATATTTTATATATTTTTTTGTTACAGCACAGATTAGTTTATTTACTGCTATAGGCCAAAAGATGTTATGTAATATACCAGGAGAAAAGGCAGCTAATAGCCTTATACTAATTCTGAGCTCACAAGGTGCTGTGTCACACTTTTTACCTACTGCAATCACTGTAAATAAATAGCGCAGACCTAATTCGTTTTTGTTTTTAGGTTGGTATGATGAGAATGTGTGTTAAATTGACTCCGATATTGAAAATGTTTTTACCAGAAAAGCTGAAATGAAAGACAAATAGAGTGCATCTATGTCTGTTTTTATGAAAGAGAATGAATTTACTTTTTTCTCTTTCAAAATTAGTACAAGGAGGAAGGGGGTGCTTTAAAATATATATACCTTTTGGTACTGGGCTTGATGGCGGGCCTTATTGGAGAAGTCCCCCCCCCCCCCTTAACCTGGATGCTTCTCACAATGGAATATCAGACTTTCAGACTAGAAAGGCGTCCATGGGATGGAAATGGTTTGACCGACGGGAATATTAAGGGAGTCCAAACTTCGCATCAGCTGTATGAAACAAAAGGCCTTCCAATCTAAGGGGTGACTGACAAGGATTCAGTCGGGCAATACTACAGCTGTGGCTTACATCAACTATTAGGATGACACAAAAAAACACACATTCCTTCAAGAAGCTGACCTAATTTTGGCTTGGGCTGAAAGGGCGGGTTTATGGCAAAGGCCTTTGCAGTGGATGCACTAATGACCCAGCGTGATCTATTCTGGATAATATAGAACCCCTCTACTATGAATTCTTTCTCTACTGCTTCACAGGATCAAGATGAAAGGAATTCTTGTGATCTTGGTGGTACCAAATTTGCCCAGAAGGACTTGGTACTTGGACACTGACTCATTGGCCAGTTATAATGTTTTAAGGACTGGTCTACATCTTGCTTCACCATCACTGGTTTTGATGGCTTGGCTGTTAAAAACAAAATCCTGAGAGATCAGGGTCTCTCTGAATCCATTATTCCTACACTGCTTAAAGCTAGGAAATTGACCTCTTGCAAGGTCTATCTTCGCACTTGGAAGGAAATGATTTGAAGCTACTACATGGGACGTATTTTGGCCTTTCTTCAATCTGGGCTGGAGTAACATTGTTAGGACTTGGGTCACCTGCTGGTTACACTGTGCTTCTCAGAGCAGAAATTTGTAGTTCCATTGTCCACCAGCATGCGTCTCCCAGCAGCCAGTTTGTAGTAAGCAGTCTCCAACTGATGTTGCTTTCTGGGAAGGTACTTAAGTCCATTCTCTGCTAGTCACCTTGCATAAGTGTATTGCTTGCTTAGCAGTGCTAAGTCTGTATCCTGTACTCTACACCCTGCTGCCTTATATCTGCTCCCTTTGTTCCTGACTCCAGTACTGGTTCTCCCCTTCCTTACATTTGTGGTATTCTTCATGCTCCTGTATTGTACATATTGTATATCGTTTGTTATTCTTCCTGTTACTTAGCTAGGCATTTTGGTTATTTGGTTGTGGTTCACTTGCGTTTTTATGTTCACTGTTACATGTTATGTGGATGTCTTTTGTTTTACTATTAGCACATTTACTTCACTATATATAGTCTGGTCTCAGATCTGACTATCTCAGCTGTGGATTCCTGACCAACATTTGGCCTTAAGCAGCCTGAGGGTGCAAGTCTCAGCATTGGCCATCTTCGTTCAGAGACCACTAACCATTCTTTCCTTGATACATGCTTTTGTTTAAGGAGTGGCTCAAATCGCTTCCCCTCTTTTTACACCTGACCCACCTTGGGATCTCAACTTGGTCCTGTTGCCTCTAAAGAAAGCCCCTTTGAGACTATTTGGAGCTTTCCATTGGCCCACCTTACTGTGATTTTTCTTGTGGTTATCACACCAGCTAGAGGTCTCAAAACTGGCTGCTGTATCTTGTAAAGAACCCTTCCTTGTTCTTCAAGATAAGGTGGGTTTGAGGCCTCCTTTCTTCCCAAGGTAGTTTATTGATTCCACCTTATCAAGATATTGCCATGCTTTCTCTTTGTCCTACTCCAAAGCACCCTAAAAATATTTTCCTACATCGTTTAGATGTAGTATGCACAGTGACGCCGCGTACACACGATCAGACCGGTCCGATGAAACTTCCCTGAAGACCAGTTTCATCGGACCAAATTGAACGTGTGTACGGCCCATCGGACCGTTGTCCGTCGGACCAAAGTTTTAAAACTTGCTTTAAAATCTGTCCGACAGACACCTGTCCGTCGGACCAAAACGATGGTTAGTACACAAAAGCATCGGACCAAAAACCCGCGCATGCTCAGAATCAAGTCGACGCATGCTTGGAAGCATTGAAATGGGATTTTGGACTGATGGTGTGTACGCACATCAGACCACTTCAGCGTGGTGCGATGAAAACGGTCCGTCGGACCAGTCTCATCGGACCGGTCTGATCGTGTGTAGAGTTATTTCTAAGCCCCAGCTTCCATTCTAAACTAAGAATAAACAAAATGTCCTGCCTATGGGCTCTCACAAGGGCTGACTTGAATTTCTTTACGCCATCTTTAGGTGGAATGAGCAAATTATCACAAAGGCGTCTAAGGTGTCTCCATTTTTACAGAAGGAGTCAATTATCTGATCTGATAAAAATATCTCAGAATATAAATTGGTAATGCATAGTGTCAGTGAACTGCTATTTTGGCAGCAGTTTGGAATCTTTAATAAGGAAATAACTTGTGTGTTTGGTGAGAAATGAAAGGCTGCTGTCAAAGCAGAATTAAACTTTTATCATGGTTCAGATAGAAACAATAGCTATGAGGATGTATCTATTGTAATATGATGGAGCCCGGAATAAGCAGCCAACTATGTGGTAATAGCAAATAGTATTTATTCCTTCAAAACAGGCTAAACAAAGTAGCTTCCTACAGCATACACAAAACAAATAGTCCATACACTTTTGGCTCAAAAGCTTATTTCCGCTAATGCAAAATGTATGTGCTTTATAAAATACATCATATGCGTATGCAGATGCAGAAGTGTTCAGCGTTTATATGAGTATAGCCACATACAGCTCCTGCGGTAACCTGGGCACGCAAAAAAGTGTCAAGTGAGTTCCAAATCCTTATTGCCCTGACAGTGAAAATCCCCCTATGCAGTTTGGGATTGAACTGCTTTTCCTCCAATTCAATTGAGTGGCACTGTGTATTCTTGCACTCCCTGAGATTGAATAGTTAATTTCCCATGTTAGAATCACCATTGAGGCATTTATATATCGCTTTCATAACTCCTCTCGAACGGCTCTTCTCCAGGGAAAATAAGTTATTTAAACCACAATTAGCTAGAGTTCAGTGTTCTCTTTGCTATTGACATGTGTGGTGTCATCATGCTAAAAGTTCTCTAAGGCCGTCATAAAGGAGGCGGTGGATGCCTAGGAAGTTGGCAAGGGATTTAAAAAGATATGGCTAGCCCAGCAAATTTAGGCCAGAGCTGAATGTTTGATGCAAAAAGAAGTCTCCAAGAACCCAAAAATGTCATTTTGCAGGATCTGGAAACTCTTGCAACAGTTGGTTTCCAAGTGCATGCATCTACGATAAGAAAGATTACATCAATTTAGTCTGAATGGTAGGTGTGCAATGATACATGTGTGAAAGCTAAAAACGAATCAAAATAAAGTTGCACCTCCAAGAAATAACTTTAATCACTTCACTACGGTAAAGAGAAAAGACTAAGGAAGAACCCCACTGTGTACTGTAGTGATGCAGGGGTCAGCAGGAGGAATCACTGAGAACAATGGGGATTACAAGATTACACTTCCAGTGTTGGGACCTAGCAGAGACTTGTGGTGTGTTTGCACATGCACTGGATCATGTTTCAAAATGGCAGTGCCTAAACTGAGGGAAGCAATGGGGAATTCACCTGTAAGAAGACAAAGTTGGACTAGAAAATATGTTATTTATTTGTGTAGCGCTCTGCTCCTGTTGATCAGTCGCTGCTTTTGTGGGGTCTGAGCTGTTATTTGGCTCAGACAAGAATGATTAGGGGCAATTTAGCCTCTGTTTCAGCTGTGACCATGCTGGGAGTATCCACCATTGTTCGCCTGGGGGTGTCATTACCACCCCAGGTCAAGGGTGGCAGCAGCAAGGTCAAGGTGCATTGGGAATTCCCCTCGGCAGCGAATCAGTGGGAGTGGTTACTCGCTGTGCATGCCGGGGAGGGGTACTTAAGGGACAGACGCCATTAGGAGGAGGTCGTTAGGGTCTGTTGTCCCGCGCGCCTCGTGGCCTGCCTGGCCTGAGGTGCGTGTCCTAAATCCTGTTTCCGGGACCACGTTGGCCCAGGGCTGTGACTTTGTTTGTGGGCCCAGTAGTCTGGCTGGGGCCTGCCTTGCAAAGGTGATCCTGTGCTGTCCGTCCTGCGGGAAGAAGCCACTTGATGAAGGAAGCCATGGGAGGACCTATCCTGGAGGGGGCCATGCAAGAGGCTAGTACCTTGGGAGAAGGCCTGGAAACTTCACCGAAGGATGCACCACACACCGAGAGGCTGGACAGTGTCGCCTGTCCGGCCTAAAGGTTCTACCAAAGCTAAGCTAAAGAGATCCGGGTGCTGAATCCTGCGACAGAGGATTCCGGACCAAAGTGTCTCCTCCAGTGGCGGCGGGTGCTCAAAATTTTTGGGGAGCGCAAACGAAAAAAGAAAAAAATTGCAGCCTCACTGTGCGCATCAAATGCAGCCACTGTGCCATCAATTGTCACCACTGTGCAATGCCATCAAACACAGCCACTGTGCCATCAATTGTCACCACTGTGCCATGCCATCAAATGCAGTCACTGTGCCATGCCATCAAACGCAGCCACTGTGCCATCAATTGTCACCACTGTGCCATGCCATCAAACGCAGCCACTGTGCCATCAATTGTCACCACTGTGCCATGCCATCAAACGCAGCCACTGTGCCATCAATTATCACCACTGTGCCATGCCATCAAATGCAGTCACTATGCCATCAATTCGCACCACTGTGCCATGCCATCAAATGCAGTCACTGTGCCATGCCATCAAACGCAGCCACGGCTGGACAGTGTCGCCTGTCGGGCCTAAAGGTACTACCAAAGCTAAGCTAAAGAGATCTGGGTGCTGAATCCTGCGGCAGAGGATTCCGGACCAAAGTGTGCTCAAAATTTTTGGGGGGCGCAAACGAAAAAAATAAAAAATAAAAATTGCAGCCTCACTGTGCACATCAAATGCAGCCACTGTGCCATCAATTGTCACCACTGTGCCATGCCATCAAACACAGCCACTGTGCCATCAATTGTCACCACTGTGCCATGCCATCAAATGCAGTCACTGTGCCATGCCATCAAACGCAGCCACTGTGCCATCAATTGTCACCACTGTGCCATGCCATCAAACGCAGCCACTGTGCCATCAATTGTCACCAATGTGCCATGCCATCAAACGCAGCCACTGTGCCATCAATTATCACCACTGTGCCATGCCATCAAATGCAGTCACTATGCCATCAATTCGCACCACTGTGCCATGCCATCAAATGCAGTCACTGTGCCATGCCATCAAACGCAGCCACGGCTGGACAGTGTCGCCTGTCGGGCCTAAAGGTACTACCAAAGCTAAGCTAAAGAGATCTGGGTGCTGAATCCTGCGGCAGAGGATTCCGGACCAAAGTGTGCTCAAAATTTTTGGGGGGCGCAAACGAAAAAAATAAAAAATAAAAATTGCAGCCTCACTGTGCACATCAAATGCAGCCACTGTGCCATCAATTGTCACCACTGTGCCATGCCATCAAACACAGCCACTGTGCCATCAATTGTCACCACTGTGCCATGCCATCAAATGCAGTCACTGTGCCATGCCATCAAACGCAGCCACTGTGCCATCAATTGTCACCACTGTGCCATGCCATCAAATGCAGCCACTGTGCCATCAATTGTCACCACTGTGCCATGGCATCAAACGCAGCCACTGTTCCATCAATTATCACCACCGTGCCATGCCATCAAACACAGCCACTGTGCCATCAATTGTCACCACTGTGCCATGATATCAAACGCAGCCACTGTGCCCCTCAATTGTCACCACTGTGCCAATTGTCACCACTGTGCCCCTCAATTGTTGCCACTGTGCCCATTGTTGCCACTGTGCATGTCACTGTGCCCTTTAATTGTTGCCACTGTGCCCATTGTCACCACTGTGCCCATTGATGCCACTGTGCCCATTGTCGCCTCTGTGCCCATTAATGCCGCCGTGCCCTGTAAAATGCACTTACCTTATTCCTTCCACGTCCCTCAATGTCTTCTCCTGCTATGGTGACGCTTCAGCCAATCAGGTTACTGATAACCAGAATCGGCAAACCTGATTGGCTGAGACGGCCGTCAGTCTTATCCAAGGAATGCACCCCGTACGTTCCCTGGATAAAGCATCCGGGAGACGAGGGCTGTACTCGGAAAGCCTATCAGAGACGCTGGCTCTGATAGGCACTTCCGCACAGCCAACCAGCTGCCGTTATTTAGGTGGTTGGGTGCTCAATGTCCGGCCACCTGAATAGACCAGTGGCAGCTGGCAACAATAACATACATTCATGCAATGCATGAATGTATGTTATTTTCAGTGGTGGTGTGGAGCCAGAGGGGGCAGCGCTCCAGCACCCTCTATGGACGGACCGCCGCTGGTCTCCTCATAAAGGAAAGGCCTGTGGCAGAGACTGTACTTTACTTTGTGCGCCATCCCGGCTGCTAGGCCAGTGAGAGGGACCTATCCGGGTAAGCAATACCCACTCTGACTAGAGTGGTGACGTTAACTGTTTGCTGGAAGCAGGAGTGTTTCCCTATTTGTGACTACGCACTTGAACCTTCTACCTTTTCCACACCTTTTCTACTGAAGTTCTGCAAAATAAACCAAGAAAAAGAAATGCATTGGGCTAGATTCTCATAAGAGATACGACGGTGTATCTCCAGATACACCGTCGTATCTCTGTTTTTGTCCCCGGGTATCTATGCGCCTGATTCCTAGAATCATTTACGCATAGATACGGCGTAGATCCGACTGGCGTAAGTCACTTACACCGTCGGATCTTAGATGTAATTCTACGCTGGCCGCTAGGTGGCGTTCCAGTCGATTTCAGCCTCGAATATGCAAATGAGCCTGATACGCCAATTCCCGAATGTTTTTGCGCCGCTTAGCTGTAGTTTACGTCGTTTCCGTAAGCGTAAGGTTACCCCTGCCATATGAGGGGTAACCTTACGTCAGTCTGCCGTATGCCATGTTAAGTATTGACTCGGGACAGCGTCGTGTTTTTCCGTCGGTTACGTAGTTTACGTAACTCGTTCGCGAATAGGCCTGTACGTTAATTACGTTGCCGTCGTAATCAATGTATTTGCGGCGTACTATGGAGCATGTGCAGTGGCCTACATTTAAGGCCGGCGCATGCGCAGTTCGTTCGGCACGGGGGCGCGCTTAATTTAAATACAAGCCGCCCCCTTTGAATTACGCGGCCTTACGCCGGGCCATTTACACTACGCCGCCGCAAATTACGGAGCAAGTGCTTGGAGAATACGGCACTTGCTCCTGTAAGTTGCGGCGGCGTAGTGTAAATAGCTTACGCTACGCTACCAGGCATCTACGAGAATCTGGACCATTGTGTGGACATTAAAATTCTTCAGGCTCTCTTTTCACACTGGACAGCGAGGATATAAAGGTAACATGCCACCCAAAAATAACCAGCAGCTTCTCCGGGGGTAGTGCTACATTTGCATATAGGGACAGGTGTTAAAGAAGTTGTTAAGCCTGAAAGCTTTACCTTTTTTTACCTTCATGCATGAAGGTAAAATAAAACTTAAGTATGCAGCCCCCTCCCCAATACTTACCTTAGCTTGATCCCGATCCAGGCATGTGCTCAAGAGTTGCTGTCCCAACTCTGTCTCTTCATTGGTTTAG
Source organism: Rana kukunoris (assembly GCA_029574335.1). Taxonomy (NCBI): domain Eukaryota; kingdom Metazoa; phylum Chordata; class Amphibia; order Anura; family Ranidae; genus Rana; species Rana kukunoris. The sequence continues at coordinate 209,656,535 of CM056049.1, read as the reverse complement.
AGACAGCCATTGGCAAACACAGCCAGTGAGGAGGGAGTGTGGGCAGGGCCCAGGAGTGAGCACGAACTAGTGCTGGAGGGCATTCCACAGAGGGAAAAGCCAGGAGTGTTGGTGGCCGGTGGGGGACCCAAGAAGAGGAGAAACTATGCTGCTCTGTGCAAAACCATTGCACAGAGCAGGTAAATATAACATATTTATTTTTATTTTTTATTAAGCCTTTAGTATCACTTTAAGGATTTTACATTTTGATCTAGGATAAGGTAAAGTTTTGAAGTTTTGAGTCACTTTAAAGTAAACAAAAACTACCAGTGATGTAATGTTTTATATATTTCTGTGTGCAGTGTGTTATTCTGTGCTTTTTTTTTTGTTCTTTACAGGCTCTGTTGTATACTTGTGTCTAGCTATTACTGTTATATTCTGCTGGTCTATCAGACAGATCTTGTCTTTTGTAAAACAATAAAATCTGCAGTCTTAGGCCCCATACACACGATCGGATATATCCGATGAAAACGGTCCGCGGACCATTTCCATCGGATATGTCCGATCGGGAGTTTGATCCGATGGCGTGTACACACCATCGGATCAAATTCCCCGCCGCCGGACGGCGCGGTGACGTAGTGGTGACGCGGCGGTGACGTTGACGCCGCCGCGTCACCGCCACGTCACCGCACCAGGAAGTAAAACACTTCCGCGCATGCGCCGAATCCATTCGGCAGCGGCGCGGCGGTGGTGGGAGCCGACATGTCTGCTGGTAAGTGTACTAACCAGCAGACATGTCGGGCGGACAGATTCCCACCGGATAGATTTCAAAGCTTGCTTTGAAATCTGTCGGGTGGAGAAATCTGTCCGCTAGCCCATACACACGAGCGGAGATGTCTGCTGAAACGGTCCATCGGACCGTTTTCAGCGGACATATCCCCTCGTGTGTACGCGGCCTTACAGGAAACACCCACTGGTAGCCAGATATTTTTTTGCCTGGGCTTCAGTATATTAGAAGCAGTAACTCATGGAAAAAAGGTGTATTTTTTAATCTATAAATTCCATTTATTAATGCTGACATGTGTCGACTGATTCACATTCCACGTAACCCTTAACGTGGATGTAAATCCTCCATACACCCAGTGAAGTGAACAGCCTCAGATGATACACAGAGATGAACCAAATCTCACTACACACAGTAGGTTTTACATGTATATCTGCCGTCTACACATTTATATACTGTTTAGAAAGTTCAAATTGTGTTGGGAGATTTTCTCTACCTGTTTAACACAGAGTGTGATGCCTGGGCATACAGCAAGGATAGCTAAAATTGCTGCTTGGTGGAAAGGCACACACCCCCTCTCATCATAGGCAGAGACTATCAGAGGTGTTTTGTAACAGGGCCAGCTCCCTGCCAATCTGTTTTTAGCAACCTCCCCTGACAGAAATGTCAGGCTGCTTTTATCTGATGTGTCTGAGAATTTGTCAGGAGTAGTGTTGAGCGGAATACGCCATATTCGATTTCGCGATATTGCGCGAATATATAGAAGAATATTTGCGAATATTCGCTAATATCGAATATTCGTGATATTTTATCCAAAAAAATTTTTGCGAAATTTCGCTAATGCGAAAATGATTGCGAAATTCTCATAAACGGAGATCATTTCCTGTATTACTAAACTAATATGCACTAAACACTAACTCTACACTAACTCTACTTAAAAGAAAGGAGAATAAGGGGGCAAAAGAAGGGCGGAGAAGATAATCGCGCAATATTCCTATTGCGCGATTATCTTCTCCGCCCTTCTTTTGCATCAGAGCCAATCAGAATAACTCGAATATTCGGCAAAAGGAATATCGCGCAATATTCCTTTTGCCCAATATTTGAGTTATTCTGATTGGCTCTGATGCAAAAGAAGGGCGGAGAAGATAATCGCGCAATATTCCGTTTGCCGAATATTCGAGTTATTCTGATTGGCTCTGATGCAAAAGAAGGGCGCATCAGAGCCAATCAAAATAACTCGAATATTCGGCAAAAGGAATATTGCGCGATTATCTTCTCCGCCCTTCTTTTGCATCAGAGCCAATCAGAATAACTCGAATATTCGGCAAAAGGAATATCGCGCAATATTCCTTTTGCCGAATATTCGAGTTATTCTGATTGGCTCTGATGCAAAAGAAGGGCGGAGAAGATAATCGCGCAATATTCCGTTTGCCGAATATTCGAGTTATTCTGATTGGCTCTGATGCAAAAGAAGGGCGCATCAGAGCCAATCAGAATAACTCGAATATTCGGCAAAAGGAATATTGCGCGATTATCTTCTCCGCCCTTCTTTTGCATCAGAGCCAATCAGAATAACTCGAATATTCGGCAAAAGGAATATCGTGCAATATTCCTTTTGCCGAATATTCGAGTTATTCTGATTGGTTCTGATGCAAAAGAAGGGCAGAGTAGCTGATGCGATTCTTTTATGTTGCCGAAAATTCGCAATGCGAATTTTCGGCAACATAAAAGAATCGCATCAGCTACTCGGCCCAGGGTCTCTCTCTAATCATACCAGCAATGCTTTTAGACGTCGATGGAGATCACTAGGATGTGATCTGTTTTAAAAATAAATTTGAAAAAATACGAATATTCGCCATAGCGAATATTCGCCGCAATATTCGAGTTATTCGCGAATACTCGAATATGCAATATTCGTAGCGAATATTCGCAATGCGAATATTTGTGAGCAACACTAGTCAGGAGTTATCAGGCTGATAACAGAGGAAGGGGTCAGGAGAGAGCTACAGGACTTAGCTCTTCGCGTAAGTACAAATATGCGCCGTCGTATCTGTGCGCCGTACCCACAAACTTAGATACGCCTAAAAACTGACTTTATCCCACCGACGTAACTTGCCTACGGCGTAGAGTGGGTGCATATTTACGCTGGACGCATTTGGCTTTCACATTGATTTCCTATTCATATATGCAAATGAGGGAGATACGCCGATTCACGAACGTACTCCGCGCATGATTTAAGTGGTTTGCGTAAGTTTTACATTCGGCGTAAAGTTATTCCCCATAGATGAGGCGCAACCCATGCAAAGGTATGGACCAGGGAACACAAGCCTATGTATTTTACGTTAGACGTCTGTGAATATGGGCCGACGTGTGTCGGGCTGGGTGTAGGTTACGTTCACGGCGTACACAGTTATCTGGCGTATCTTAGGCAGTTGTTCCAACGTGGTTTTACGCATGCGCACAGGCATACGTCCATGTCCCGATGCATACGTAGTTCATTTTAAGTACTTGTCTGGCACCCGACACATCATTTGCATGGGGTCACGCTTCATTAGCATGGATCACGCCCACTTCCAACCCACTTCCACCTACTTCCACTTACGCTGGCTTACGCCTACGAATATACACTATGCCGGCACAGAGTTGGGAGCATTTGCTTTGTGAATTCCATGCTTTCCTCTCCTCACTGCACCAGAGTAGCGTAAAAGAGATACGCTACGGCGCATAAATATGCACCGATGTATGTGAATCCGGGCCAATTTCATGCTGGGCCAATTTCAAATTTCATAAATTGGGTTTACATTCACTTTAATAAATTAGTCGCAGGTCTCATAGATCTCAGTGCTATGCTGTGTCCTTCTAGCCATTCACTAAAAAAAAGTTACATAGTTACATAGTAGGCGAGATTGAAAAAAGACACAAGTCTATCAAGTCCAACCTATGTGTGTGATTATATGTCAGTATTACATTGTTTATCCCTGTATGTTGTGGTCGTTCAGGTGCTTATCGAATAGTTTTTTGAAGTTATCGATGCTCCCCGCTGAAACCACTGTCTGTGTGTAATGGCAATCTGGGGGTTTGCAAGGCACACCCCCATCTTGCCATGTGCTGTAAAGCACATTCGCCATCTTAAATGAAATGATGCCATGTTTAAGCTAACAGATTTACTCACCATATATTCCCTGCCATTCATCCATACCAATCAAGAGACATTACAACAGCTGTCCTCCTTCATCGCTCCCCAGCAACTCCGCTCCTAGCAGCAGCTAGCTCCCATTTATTTATAGTGTCAACAAGAGTAACAAAAGAAGGTGGTGGCTTTACAAAACAGCCAATCAAACATGTTTGTATACTTTCAAAAGAACCAATCACAGACATGTGATACAAATAATGCTAGCAGTGAGGTGTGCAAAACAGCTGGGTGCCGAGCCATGCTCTGTAAAACAAAAGGCTTTAGAAAGCATGGCTCAGAACAAAGCCATCTGCAAGCCAAACTGTCGCCATCTTTGCCAACCATACTAAAATCATGGATCAGATACCCATAAAATCTGTATAGTTATGCTACAGTTTTCATGTACGCAGATCTGTCCACTCGGAGTCATTTAATGCAGTCGACAAGAAGTGGCCAGTTCCTTGCTGAGGCATAAATGAACATCCCTAAAAGGAGCTCGCAAATTGTTGTCCATGAAAAGGTGTTGCGCCAATGGCCTTCCACCAACGTCTGTATGCGTGAATACTCTCACCTGAGCGCATTACAGCAAAACTGACACTGGGGGGACATCTGACAACATACATTTATAGAATTTTCCACAACAGTCCCTCCTTTTTTTGTCATATTCTCCCAAGTGTCCCGCGATGATCTTCTTTACACCTGGAAACTAATCAGTCCTTACAGTCCATAAGAAGGAAAACACAGCTTGACATGTAGACTCTGTTCTTCAGGAGACATGACATAAGGAGGACATAACTTGGTGAGCTGTGGTAATCGCAGATTGGGTAGGGATCCTCTGTGTCTTGTCCGTGGGTCCGGCTCCGGGGGCGTCTCATCTGGTACGAGGGTCATCTGCTCCGGGGCGTCTCATCTGGTACGTGGTCATCTGCTCCGGGGCGTCTCATCTGGTACGTGGTCATCTGCTCCGGGGCGTCTCATCTGGTACGTGGTCATCTGCTCCGGCTCTGGTCACGCGTCCAATCAGGCAACAGGAGCGCTCATCACGACATAGAAAGAATAGAAATAAAAACGACATGAGTATATATATTCCCATTTCAATCAACCACGATCCGCTGAAAAATAAGAATTAAATCCCCTCAGATTCCCAGACCCTTCAAAGGACTCCCAACCTCCACTCAGTTACAGCTCTGGCTTTGCCTTGTAGGGATCCAAACCTTATCCATATGGGCCTGAACTCCAATTCCCAGTATCCCCCGAACCAGATATAACAATATTTACTTGTAAATTCCCAGAAACCCCCCCTTGGGCTGTGAGAACTTCCTTGTAGCTTCAACAGTTACATGAAACATTCCATCCTCAATAGGTGCGAATTGTTCAAACGTATCATAAGCTCAAACCCCCCCACCTTGTATATGCAGGAGACCGTGCCCAGACCTAGTCCGGGTTGGTGAACAATTCCCTTCTAGCTGTCCCCGCCATTCCCAATTTCTCTCGCGCCATCAGATCCTCGCAATTGGCCGCGACATAGGACAGGGACAGTTTCACTACCACACATGAACCTCTTGCATTGGGGGAATTACCTTATAAGCTGTAGATCTGCATAAACACCAAACTAAAGTTACACACTTGTGGACTACCCAGTCCTGATAACCGACAAGAGGCGGAGCCATAAAAACAATAATCAATTTTACCCTCTAAAAACATATTAATAAATTCCATTGACAAGTGTCTGTTTGGAGTCTTCACTCATTTGTCATTAATCCTCATAATTAGCATGTACCACTGTCATCGCTGGGGACTAAAGCTCAACGGAGACTCAGAACAGACCCAGCAATCGGTCCCGTTCGTCTTCTTAATTAGTCATGGAATACACTTTAAATAATAACTTGGGATGGTTTCCATCGTTACCCGTGCTAAAATTTACTAAACAAACAAATACAAAATAAACAAAGATACTCCTCATTTCTTTGATGTGGTTGAGCCGCTTCTTGCAGTGGCTGGCGTGGTCTCATCCATCAAGCTTCTTTACAAATGAACCAGTCACCTGGTTGGGGAAAAATGAAAACCAATTACCGTGTCGGGGTCCAGGAGAGACTCCTGAACCCTGTGAAGTTCATGTTACAGGGATCGTACCCACCCCATCACTCAAGAATGAGAGTGACAGTTGAGGGAGTACAACCCTGGTTTTGGTTGGCCTCTAAACAAACCTTATGACAACAACCCAGACCTCGGGACTGTGGTCGCCGCTTATCCTGTGCGTGGCTCACCGTCGCCTGTAATCGCTTACCATCTCCTGTAATCGCTTACCAGCGCCTGTAATACCCGGAACCATTGACAGTTTCTTAGCAACTAAAATGGGAACCTACTTCACCAGACTGCTGCTTGCCGATTCAAATTCTATCAAAGAAAGACAATCTTGGCACAAAACTTGATTAAAATTAGAAAGATTAATCTTTCTAGAGAGGAGGGTACTTGCATAGCGTAAAATCCTCGAGTGTTTATTAAATAAATAAATAGATGTACACTTACATCAATTCTGTGACATGGAGCATATAAAATAGCAAGCCGGCCGGCTTCTCGAACGTGCAGCCGTATCTTCCGGGTCTGATCACTTGACGCGGTGGCGTCATAACGTCGCCTCCCAACGTTTTGTCTCGATGGGGAAGCGGTCACGGGATACAGGCGGCGTTCTGAATCACCGCATTTATACACAGATGGATTGGTGTAGCCTCGATGTGAGCCAGATGTGTTACATAAACGAAGGGCAAAGAAAAGAAAGGGCAAAAATAAGAACAGGTCGCCCCGCACAACCATCCATTATCGTATATATGGGAGTAAGTACCATAAAAAATAATAAAATAAAAAACGTATTTAAAAGTATAAAAACCGATTATAAAAATGTGATTCATAGATCAGACTATAAATCAATCTATCTGTATATCCTATCACTACACATCTTAATAGACTGTAGAACTCCTCCATGTGTATCCCAATACACCCGGTGAGTTTCATCAAGAAGGATCACACCTACTTTCAGTCATTAGATGGATGTTACAAACCGTCATAAGCTAATCATGAATAATTAAAAACAGGAAAAGTAATACATTTTCATAACAGGGTATGTTTAACAGCTGAATAGGACTCACATCCAGTTCACAAGTTATAACACAATAATCCCACCAATTCCTTCCTGTGTCAGTGGGTGGCACAGGAAACCCAATGAGGGGGGAATTGATGGATACATTAGACAATAATTCAGATAAATAAAAAACGCTGTAAATGATTAACCTAAGAGTTGTCAATAAAACAATTGACATCGACATCATGTTCAAGCCAAAGGGTGTATAGCATTTGAGTTTGTGCACCCAAGACATTTCTAATTTAGATATACTACGCACCAAATTACTCCCTCTCCTGTGCGGACTGAACTTATCAATACCCAGGAAGATGGAATTATTTGGATCCCTACTGTGTACAGTCAGATAATGCTTTGACACTGAATGTTTGGTGTAGCCTCTTCTGATGTTACCAATGTGTTTGTTTAAGCGAACCTGCAGTGGCGTTCGGTTCTGCCCACATATTGCAGGCCGCACGGACACTGGAGCATATAGACTACCCCAATAGTAGAACATGTGATGAACGGCTTGATGGAATAACTCTTTGAAGTGCAACTGGAACTGAATGTGGTGGTTGAATCAAAAATAGAAAAATACTACATAGGGTAGTAGAGAGGCGGACTTTTTCAGGCAATCACAAGGACATAAAAGTTAAGAAAAAATATTTGATTATATATCATAAAATCCAAAAACAAAGAATAAAATATACAAAAACAGGGTATACAGAGTATATATAAGCAATATTAGCTTGCATCTCGCCTACGCGTTTCGCCTAGCGGGTTCTTCAGGGCGAGTTTGAGAGAGGGCTGGTAGTATATAATTGCTAATTTCATACATCTGCAAAAAGAAGAAATACATAAACAAAACAGTTTTTAAAAAAAGTTTTTTTAAAAAAACACTGAGAGTCAATGAGCAACAAGGGATCCCCAAAAGAACAATACGAAAAGAATTGCTATCCATCCGATTATATCGAAGATGCAGTAAATATCCGTATGGCTTGTAAGAGCTCAATGCGGCTGAAAAAAGAAAAAAGAAACAGCACAGAAAGGGTGTCATATATGTTTAAATTCTGCTATGAATTTCTAGACAACAGATTGAAAGATAATAATAGTAAAGAATTACCAGACAAAGTACACCAAAATACACGAAAAGATATATCCTATGGTTGGCAGCGAATCATCATATAAAGATGAACAAATGTATTTCTACAAAAAAATAGAGAGCGAAAACTAGTAAATAGATATATATGAAGACGTCTGGTATATGCATTCATAGAGGTTTCAAAGAATGTCAGTTTACCTGAAATAAAGTCAGAAATCAAAAAAGGACCCGGGACTAATCACAGCAGTGAACATGGAACATAGCCAGGAAGGAGTAAGATCCAATCAAATAGGCTAGACCAGGTTATAGAGTCCAATATAGGGCAGCCCAGTAAGTCAGGAGTCTAAATACAAAATAAGTTGCTGGTGAGTAAGGAAAGAGATGGGGCAGATTTGTCCAAAGAGATTCTAGCTGCAGTATTTACATACCTTGGTATAGACCGCTGTTCGTATGTCCCGGGGGGGTTAAGCCTGTGCTGCACACCAATTTGGTCATTCATAAAAAGAGTTTATATAGGGTGCCGAGGGGCGTCACATGACAGAAAACGTGGTGACGTCATTAGCGCGGCGCCCGTACGTAGGCGGCGCATGAATAACAGCTCACTGATGGAAAGGGGGAGAGAGGTGGATCCTAAGGCAGGGAAAGTGTGTGTTCCCGCCCATCTGAAAATAGACCACACTATAGGAGAGGGGCGGTGCCAAGCACACAGAGTCTGTGAGAAACAGGAACGCCCATTTGCCTGCTTGTAAATGGCGTGGGCGTGTATAAGGCGGTGCCGTATGTCCTATTGTGCAGTACACACATACCACAGATAAAGGAATAGAGGGAAGAAACCCTCATTAACAAACACATGTATATAGAATGTATGGGGAAAAGAAAAAAGAATTTGGACATGCCAAGGGGGTAAACATGAGAGTCATAAATAGAATAGAGCATGTATATAGAGAGAGAGCAAACCTCCTATATCTACAGCGGTAGGGACGTCATCATATATCAGATGTGAGTGGCCGATTTCAGAAAAGACATTTTGAGTGCAGTAAATAAGAACAGCCACAAGATGGCAACAGTAAATATCAAAAACTGAGAACTTGGATTTTTCAGCAACCATTGGTGTAGATAGAGATCCCGAGCGCACATAGACAGTCAGTGAATTAAGAAATTGGAAATTATTTTTTAATCGAGATACATATAAAAAAAAAAAAAAAAATATATCAAAACTAAGACAATTCCCTGATATTTATATAGTAAGATACAGGTATAATTTAATCTACATACATTTTAGCAAGTCAAAAAGAAATTGGAGACCAGAACATATAAGTATAAGTATGACGAAAATAGTCTAATACTAAACAAAACAGAGTTTGGAATTTTTGATACACGACTAAAGGAGCACATACAAACCTTCACGAGTGAGCTCCTAAAGAAAAAGGAGGAAAAACTATCACGGGACAAATTAGCTTTCGCAGGCAAATATGCATATAATTGGCCAACTGCCAATGGACAACGAGGTGGTCAAAGGACCTTTGGACTTAATAGAAATAGAAGGGGCCAGATCCAGAAAGATAAAAATAAAGATAAAAACAATGACTCTGACTCTTCTGCTAATTCTCTTAATTCACAGAACTCAAAGACCAGCGACCAAGGACATTCCAAAGGCCGGCAGTCCAGAAAACGATACCAACAAGGTGGTGGGTACCAGATGGGCACTGTGAGTAAGAAACACATAACTGACGCTATAGATCGACCTAATGTTAATATACAAAATGAGACACAGAACCGAGACGCAATAACTGTAGGAACACGTACTGTCACTATGTTTCCTCCCTCTGCACTGGGTGTCTCCTCTGAGAACTTTCCTATCCTGTCGACACTATCAAAACCTGACGACAATCTACGACAAAATATTATAGAGACAGCGCAAACCATGGCGAGATCACATACCAACACAAATAAGGAGGGGACAGTGAGGGACGGCCTCAATTGACGGATGGACCACTTTTTTCCAATTATTTCCCATAGACAACCAACTAATATCTTGGATAATACCCCCAGGGCTAGTCCATCTGTGCCAACTAATACAGTCAATTCAAGAACCACTACTGGCAATTCCTGCCAGTTAGAGGTAATTAACCTATCATCTCAGGCTCTCAGTCCACCTGAGATCGCTCTCCTCAGCCTTGGTCTGGGTTTCTGTCCTGACATGACATTTAACAAATTTGAACTTACCAAAGATCTATACCTTTTCGCACGTAAACTTACTTTCAACTTTATGTTCGACAAGGATAGATGTAAACGACAAACTGAATATGCACAACAGGATATATGGAAAGACTTCACGGTCGCGGATTTCCGTGCATTGAAGACACTTGTTCTTCTATTAGAAGAGAATGAAGGGCCAGAGGACCCACCCGAGTCCGATGAAGCACTAGGTCAGCGAATACAACTTACGTGTTACCAAAATGATTTAGAGATACTGGAAAAGGCTGTAAAGAAAAAATCCCTCAAATTTCCCCCACTTCAGACCAATCCAAATGTCTGGGCTTTTTTGATGCAGGCAATCAAGGATATTGAATCCTTGCCTTCCTGCCTTTCTAATGCCAATTGTAACCTTACTATGGCTCAAACACAGGCTCTCAACAATCTGAGCCGCAGTCCTCATCTGGTGATCAAACCCTCGGATAAGGGTGGTAATGTAGTGGTCATGAATGAGCTCAACTACCGCAACATGTGCTGGGACATACTGAAAAATAGAGCCTGGTACAGACCAGTAGCACATGATCTCATTGACAAGTACAACCAACAATATAACGACACCATCCAAATCGCTCTCTCCGAGGGTTTGATCACCAGATCCATCTTTGACGGCATACAAGTCCCTCACCCCAAAATTCCAACTTTCTACTCACTCCCCAAGATCCACAAAAATCTACGAGACCCACCCGGTCGTCCAATTGTTTCGGGTATCGGCTCTAAAACCGAGCGAGCGAGTAGATTCGTAGATAGTTATTTAAGACCACATGTTAGCACTATGCCTTCCTATATCCAGGATACCCCTGATTTACTACGAGCACTGGATGGCCTAACTGTACCTCCAGGTTGCCTCCTAGTCTCAATAGATGTGGAGGCACTATACTCCTCTATCCCACATATAAAAGGATTGGAAACAATCAGCAAATTCTTGGCTGAAAGGGGCCCTAAATCCTGCAAACTCAATGATTTTGTTTTGAAACTTTTGGCCCATATTCTAACTAAGAATATCTTTTTGTTCGATGGGTCCCACTTCCTCCAGGTACAGGGTGTCGCTATGGGCACGTGCTGTGCACCGTCCTATGCGAACCTGTACCTGGGGGGGTGGGAACGGGTGTTTTTTTCCAGTGACGGTTTTTCTGATTTATTACCATCCATACTAGGGTGGTATCGATACATAGACGATATCCTACTCCTATGGACGGGATCTCAGATGGAACTGGACACCTTCATGAGGAAACTTGGCCAAAATAGCTATAACTTAAAATTCACCATGACCTCCAGTCTGACGGAGTTGGCCTTCCTGGACTTGACCATTGACATTTCGGAAGAGGGTATGCTCAATACCTCCCTATACCGAAAACCCACCTCGGGGAATACGATACTTCATGCTACGAGTAGACACCCCAAATCCTTAATCCAAAGTATACCATTTGGACAATACCTGCGACTTAGACGAAACTGCTCAGACGATTTGAAATTCAAAGTGGAAGCAGATCTCCTATATATACGACTAAGATCAAGGGGGTATAGTAAAAAATGCCTAAAAAAAGCTTTTGCAAAGGCCAATGGCAAGTCAAGGAGTGACCTTCTAGCACATAATAACAAACTAACCAATCCCAGTGCAACGCGACTGATTACAACATACTCCAACCAGCACGCTGAAATCAGAACAATAGTACATAAACACTGGCATATACTCACCTCCGATCTAGTGTTATCTAAACACATTGGACCTAGACCTGAAATCACTTTCAGGCGGGCAAGATCGATTCGTGATCGCCTGGTCGCAAGTACATACTAAGGGGGTCATATATCTGATCCAATGCCAGTGTGGAAGTTATTATGTTGGGAAAACTATACGACCATTCTGGAAACGCATCAAGGATCACATCTACTATGCGACCAACGGTCTTCTTAACACTACCATGGGTTACCACATAGCTTTTAGACATCAGTACAAATGTATTTAAATTCAATGCCCTAGAGAGTATATATGAGGATCCGAGAAGGGGTAATTTTGACCAACGTGTTTTACAATGTGAAACACGCTGGATCCATAGACTAAAGGCCAATACGTTTCCTGGCCTCAATGATGCCCTGAGCTTTAAACCCTTCCTTAATCCCTAGAAATTCCAGAACTTCGCCACTAAGTCTTCTCCCCCTTCTCTTTTGGGCCCCTTATTCTATGTAATTTATTTACATCACGCCTGAATATGAGAATGGCATATATGCCACCAATAAAAATATGAACCTCAACTATCTGAAAAGATCTGCCAAGATTCTACAAAGAATAGGCTCGTCACTATAGATGCCCCTATATTGTAGAAAAATAATAGACACATAGAGATTGTATATGTATGTTTGCTTATGTTGTACTTATATGTTCTGGTCTCCAATTTCTTTTTGACTTGCTAAAATGTATGTAGATTCAATTATACCTGTATTTTACTATATAAATATCAGGGAATTGTCTTAGTTTTAATATATTTTTATATTCTTTTTATATGTATCTCGATTAAAAAATAATTTCCAATTTCTTAATTCACTGACTGTCTATGTGCGCTCGGGATCTCTATCTACACCAATGGTTGCTGAAAAATCCAAGTTCTCAGTTTTTGATACTTACTGTTGCCATCTTGTGGCTGTTCTTATTTACTGCACTCAAAATGTCTTTTCTGAAATCGGCCACTCACATCTGATATATGATGACGTCCCTACTGCTGTAGATATAGGAGGTTTGCTCTCTCTCTATATACATGCTCTATTCTATTTATGACTCTCATGTTTACCCCCTTGGCATGTCCAAATTCTTTTTTCTTTTCCCCATACATTCTATATACATGTGTTTGTTAATGAGGGTTTCTTCCCTCTATTCCTTTATCTGTGGTATGTGTGTACTGCACAATAGGACATACGGCACCGCCTTATACACGCCCACGCCATTTACAAGCAGGCAAATGGGCGTTCCTGTTTCTCACAGACTCTGTGTGCTTGGCACCGCCCCTCTCCTATAGTGTGGTCTATTTTCAGATGGGCGGGAACACACACTTTCCCTGCCTTAGGATCCACCTCTCTCCCCCTTTCCATCAGTGAGCTGTTATTCATGCGCCGCCTACGTACGGGCGCCGCGCTAATGACGTCACCACGTTTTCTGTCATGTGACGCCCCTCGGCACCCTATATAAACTCTTTTTATGAATGACCAAATTGGTGTGCAGCACAGGCTTAACCCCCCCGGGACATACGAACAGCGGTCTATACCAAGGTATGTAAATACTGCAGCTAGAATCTCTTTGGACAAATCTGCCCCATCTCTTTCCTTACTCACCAGCAACTTATTTTGTATTTAGACTCCTGACTTACTGGGCTGCCCTATATTGGACTCTATAACCTGGTCTAGCCTATTTGATTGGATCTTACTCCTTCCTGGCTATGTTCCATGTTCACTGCTGTGATTAGTCCCGGGTCCTTTTTTGATTTCTGACTTTATTTCAGGTAAACTGACATTCTTTGAAACCTCTATGAATGCATATACCAGACGTCTTCATATATATCTATTTACTAGTTTTCGCTCTCTATTTTTTTGTAGAAATACATTTGTTCATCTTTATATGATGATTCGCTGCCAACCATAGGATATATCTTTTCGTGTATTTTGGTGTACTTTGTCTGGTAATTCTTTACTATTATTATCTTTCAATCTGTTGTCTAGAAATTCATAGCAGAATTTAAACATATATGACACCCTTTCTGCGCTGTTTCTTTTTTCTTTTTTCAGCCGCATTGAGCTCTTACAAGCCATACGGATATTTACTGCATCTTCGATATAATCGGATGGATAGCAATTCTTTTGGTATTGTTCTTTTGGGGATCCCTTGTTGCTCATTGACTCTCAGTGTTTTTTAAAAAAAACTTTTTTTAAAAACTGTTTTGTTTATGTATTTCTTCTTTTTGCAGATGTATGAAATTAGCAATTATATACTACCAGCCCTCTCTCAAACTCGCCCTGAAGAAGCCGCTAGGCGAAACGCGTAGGCGAGATGCAAGCTAATATTGCTTATATATACTCTGTATACCCTGTTTTTGTATATTTTATTCTTTGTTTTTGGATTTTATGATACATAATCAAATATTTTTTCTTAACTTTTATGTCCTTGTGATTGCCTGAAAAAGTCCGCCTCTCTACTACCCTATGTAGTATTTTTCTATTTTTGATTCAAGTATTTCGGATGTCGGCTACATGTGAGTGCTTTTATGTTTCCCCGTTCCCTACATTTTTGAATGTGGTGGTTCTCTTTAGGGAACAAACCTGGCATCTTCCACATTTATAGTACCCAGTTAGGCCAGAAAAAAACATTGAATCAATACTGGGAGGGTTCAAAATATTGGGGGCTAGTTTGTCCTTCAGGGAAGGCACCCCCCTAAAGACAACCTGAGGTTTGTCTGGTATTAAATCACTGAGAATTTTGTCATTTTATTAAATATGCCAATGTTTACTAACTATATGTTTCACATTGGCATACTGACACGAATAGTCAGTGACAAAAGGGCTCCTAAACTTGTTATCTTTTCCTCTGTCCTTTCCCCCCAATAAATCAGCTCTATCTACATTGTTGACCAAATCTAAAGTATCAGACAAAAATTCGGAGGAATAGTCCTTTTCTAAGAATCTCTCTGTCAGAACACCTGCCTGTTCTACAAAGGTTGCATGTTCACTGCAATTCTGTTTTAGACAGAGATATTGGCTCTTGGGCACTGACTTTAGCCACGAGGTATGATGACAGCTGTCCTTGGGTATGAATGCGTTCCTGTCTGTAGCTTTGAAAAAAGTTGATGTTATAAAGCTGTCATTACTAACAGAAATGGTCAAATCCAGGAAGTTGATCTTTTTTTGATTTACCTCGTAGCTTAAATGGATCACCCTGTTGTTCACATTGAGGGAATCCATGAAGAGAGATAAATCTCCCTCCGTGCCATCCCATAGGAGGAGGATGTCGTCTATGTACCTGGCCCACAGAATAATCTGGGGTCTAGTCTGGACACAGACGACATCCTCCTCCCACTTGGCCATTAACAAGTTCACCAAGCTGGGGGCATATTTAGCCCCCATAGCGACTCCCCTGTCCTGCCTATAAAAATGGCCATTGAACCAAAAAAAATTGTGGGTGGCCGCATATTCCAACAGCTCCATGATGTAAGAAACCTGCTTCTTTAATAAATCTGAATCTCTTTAAAAACAATATGAAACTGCCTCCAAGACCAAATGATGGGGAATTATTGTGTATAGAGAAGTGACATCTGCAGTCACCATCCATAAATTGGCAGATGGTTTGAAAGTGGACAACAAATTGATGATATGCCTCGTGTCCTTGACATATGATGGCATGTTCCTTACCAAAGGTTGCAAATAGAAATCGATATACTTGCCCACCTGGGACATGATGGAGTCAATCCCACTCACAATGGGTCGTCGCCGGGGGGCAAGCAGGATTATTATGCACCTTTGGGAGATAATATATAATGGGAATCCTCTGGGACTTCGGGATCAAAAAGGATCTTTCCTTTTTGTTCAGAATACTAAGATCAAAACCTTTAGATATGATCTTTTCTAGAATGTTTTTAGATTTGTCCCCAGGGTTCAAAGCCAAAAGGGTGTATGTGTCCCTATCACCCAGAATAGGCTGCATTTCCTGCATGTAATCCTCTTTATTTAGGACAACTATGCCCTTCCCCTTATCCGCAGGGCGAATAACTACATTTTTGTCGGCACAAAGAGATTCTATGCCCGTTTCGATATTCAGCTTACTTCTAACCTGTTTGACATTTATGGCATCTAAATCTTTAAGTGTTAGATCCCTAAAATGAAGAGCAGTGCAGTAATGGTTCTTTCTTTCACACTAAAAATGATAGAAAATATGTCATAGAGTACTGTACATAAGGTATAAGCTTCAAGGTGCAAACACTTGACTTATATAAATAGGAATGGTAGATAGACCACATACCGAACCGAGTCATTTCGTGGATGTGGACCCTCTTTTGGCTGCCTGTACCTATAGCGGTGAGATGTACGTCTGAGTGTTCCTCAAGCCCTGTTCAAAAGCGGACAAACCCAAGATTCCCATTTATGGTGAAACAAGGAAATTTACCCCACAGGGCTTTGAACAGCAAAAATGATGAAATAGGGATATAATAAAGGTAAAAAAGATTTAATGATTGATGATCAATAATATTATACATAAAAAATACAATAACAATTGAGAAGAACCCCTTCCGGATCTGGTGATGAACATGAAATTCCACAACAGTGTATATAATATTGTACAACATTACAGTACGCTGTATGGTGAGCGTGCCCCGATGCGTTTCGACCCATTAATGGTCTCTTCAGGGGGAAGATTTAATCTACAAAAATACACATAGCATAAGTTTAAGATCAAAAAACATATAAATATATATCACAACAAATGATCCGAGAAGGAATTTACCATAAGATGAATGGAATGGGTATTGGTTTGAGCTAGGGATGAGCAAAGCCATTTAAAATCCAAGGGAGCCCCAAGGGAACCACCCGCGAGCCCAGGGGGGGAGGACGGAGGGACACACCCCACCCCAGGGGGGTTGCAAGGAACCGCAAACAGAGCACTCTCCGAGAAACAGGGGAGCCGGAGCCTGTAATGAACAACCAGTGGATAAGCCTTGTAAATTCAAAGGAATTAAATGTATTATATCATAGCAGGTAATGCTAGAGTATAAATTAAATTGGTGATTGTTTAAAAGGCATATAATCGGCAAGGAGGACTGCGACACATTGGGTCAAATTATATGAGAGAGTAAAACTAACGTAGGTAACCCGTTGGGGTACCTAAACGTTGGGTACTAATAAATAAATAAGAAATGTTTGGTAGAATGTCAGTGAAATGAATAGATTACAATTGTATTATGTGCACAATAAGTGAGAGAGAGCTCCATTGACACAAAAAAAATAGAAAAGACTATTTAGTGTATGATAAAAGATGCACATAGCTGTGTAGAAAGTGTAAATAACCAATTCCAGTAGGAATGTGGTAAATATCATAAAGTGACATTCAAGGATGAGCAATAATGGTGAAATGAAATGTAAGAATGAAAATAATAATAAAAGTGTAAAAATAGAAATAAATGTAAGAGGGCGACCAAAAGGGCGATCATGGTGGGTACTACCAGTGAAAGGAAGTGAAGGAAGACCAGTGTGCGGAGGATAATAGTGATAGGTGCTAGTTACCTGATAAATAATGGAGTAAATAAAAATGGGTCAGATTGGGTACTTGTTGAGCTTGTTGCTGAGCATTCAAATATGAGCTGTAGGAATGCAGAGGAGATGAAAGCTTGAGGTGTTGGGGAGTAAATGAATAAATAAGTGAAATGCTGTCCATACTGCAGTGCCTGGTTTCGTGACATGATTTTCAGGCAACAGGATTTATATAAGCCTATGGGTGTGGCACACCAGAGGGGGACTGAACACGCACAGCCCCAGGCATCCCCATAGGTAACAAAGGTTATGACGTAGGGGCCACTAGGAGGGCGGGCTCAGTGCGGCTCCCTCGGCGCTCCGAAAGGACGGGGGACCCCGACCTCTGTCGTCATCACCGTCGCAAGAGGCATGACATCATGGCAGTGCACGCCTGCTGGTGCCTAGTGCGCGCGCACACCGCCACGGCCATATGGGGATGACTACAGAAGCGCTGCCGGCAGGGCAGAGCCCAGGGAGTGGCTGGGAGGGAATTACTCAGCCACGTCTAGGCGGAAAGAGGGGCGAGAATGCCGGGGCACTAACACCACCTCCCACCTCCCATATTGCACATGAAGGTAGTGTCATAAAGTAACAGTTTTATAAACATGAGCATGAAAACATTACTACAAGAACTGTGTGCTTGTTCCCACGTCATAAAAACCCTGCATAACTAATCCAAAAACAAATACCATAGTCGATATTTGAGCATAATGCAATTTAGGAGTCCATGTAAGGTATCTCCTGATGCAGGGGGAGAAGAGAGAACAAAAAATATAAATCCGTTCACACTAATCCCACAACCATTGGGTGTCTCATTAGGAACAATAGACACCTATGTAGGACCCTTGAATAAATGTCAAGGTGCAAAAAGGAAAATGCGGGGGATGTATGAAAAGCGGGAAACACACACAGGTCAGGTCAAGTCTCAAATGTGTCAAGGGGATACCAAGCATTTGCCCGAGTACTTGTTCTTGGGCAAATGCTCCCGATGCTTCACCCGATACTTGTACTGTCAGAGGTGATCAGTGCATGGGGAAGTTACAAGCACCGATCACCGCTATATAGATTTAAAAGTAATTTCTCCTCTCCTCTCTCCCCCCAATCCCCCCAACCCCTGCGCGTGGCTTTCAGCTGCTTTAAAATCAGCGGTGATCGGTGCTTGTAACTCCCCCACGCACGATCACCGCTGACTGTCCCGTGTCCTCCTCCAGCCCCCCTCCGTTTTGCTGCAGTCTCCCTCCGTGTATCCCGCCGTGTATCCCTCCGTGTATCCTACCGTGTATTCCTCTGTGTATTCCGCCGTGTATCCCTCCGTGTATCCCTCCGTGTATTCCTCTGTGTATCCCGCCGTGTATTCCTCCGTGTATCCCGCCGTGTATTCCTCTGTGTATCCCGCCGTGTATTCCTCCGTGTATCCTGCCGTATCACTGTCTCTGTCCATTCACATAACTGAAACATTGTCACCTCCTGTGATTACAATGTTTCAGTTTATGAATGAAGAGAAGACACTGTCTTCTCTGCATTCATTTTCAGCGCAGCTGATGCTGCTGAGAAAGGGACTGGGGAATCTGGGGAATCTGTTTCCCCAGTCCCTTTCTCTGTCTCAAAGGGGAGATGTCAGAGGTCTGTTAAGACCCCTGATATCTCACCAAAGCCCCCCAACAGGGCTGAAAAAATTATTGTAGAAAATAATAAAAAAATAAAAGAAAAAACACACTGACACGGTCCAACCCCCCCCCCTTAAAAAAAGGAAGCATTATAAATAAATAAAAAAATTGTAAAAAATTGTAAAAAATAAAAAAAATTGTTAAAAAAAAACGACTGACACATGTGCCGCTGTCACATGAGATAAAAAAAAAGTATCGGTACTTGTACTCGGTCTTAAAAAAATGGTATCGGGGCCACCCTAAATTATACCAATGATGGGACACTATTCCTCCCACTGACACCAATGATGGGACACTATTCCTCCCACTGACACCAATGATGGGACACAATTTCTCCGACTGACACCAATGATGGGGCACTGTTCCTCCCACTGACACCAATGATGGGGCACTATTCCTCCCACTGATACTAATGATGGTGTACTATTCCTCCCACTGATACCAATGATGTGACACTATTCCTCCCAATGATTCCAATGATGGGGTACTATCTCTCCCACTGACACCAATGATGGGACACTATTCCTCCCACTGACACCAATGATGGTGTATTTTTCCTCCCTATGACACCAACAATGGGGCACTATTCCTATAACTAATACCTTTTATGGGGCACTATTCCACCTACTGACTTCTGGCACTATAACTTTCATTTATTTTTTATTCCCACTGACCACAGTCCGCCCCCCCTAAAATCTGAAGGACAGTAAACTGGCCCATTGTTTAAAAAGTTTGGAGACCCCTGCCCTAAAGTATCTTGCAGAGTATCTCACAGTAACGTATGCAGTGCTGGTGTAATTAGATTTTAGAAGCAGGACAGACTCCTATCTATTTCTCTCCCTACAAGCACAAACAGGAACCTTCCCCTAAAGTATCTTGCAGAGTATCTCACAGTAACATATGCAGTACTGGCGTAATTAGATTTCTGAAGCAGGACAGACTCCTATCTATTTCTCTCCCTACAAGCACAAACAGGAACCTTCCCCTAAAGTATCTTGCAGAGTATCTCACAGTAACATATGCAGTGCTGGTGTAATACGATTTTAGAAGCAGGACAGACTCCTATCTATTTCTCTCCCTACAAGCACAAACAGGAACCTTCCCCTAAAGTATCTTGCAGAGTATCTCACAGTAACATATGCAGTACTGGCGTAATTAGATTTCTGAAGCAGGACAGACTCCTATATATTTCTCTCCCTAGAAGCACAATCAGGAACCTTTCCCTAAACTATCTTGCAGAGTATCTCACAGTAACATATGCAGTGCTGGTGTTTCTGAAGCAGGACAGTCTGTCTCCTATCTAAATCTCTCCCTGAGAGCATCAGCCTTTCCGTACCCTATCTGAAGCAGAGTGACGAGCTGTGCTATGTGCCTCTAGCTTATATAGAGGCTGGGTCACATGCTGGGTCACATGCTGCACTGGCCAATCACAGTCATGACATTAGTAGGCATGACGGTGATGGTTTCTTGGTCACACGAGTAAAACAAATGGTGATTGGCTGCCCTGCAGCGCGCCATTACATTGCCGAACACCGAACCCAAACTTACAGCAAATTGTTCGAGTTCGGGTCCGGGTACAAAAAATCCAAAAGTCCGGTACGAACCCGAATTTTACAGTTCGGGTTCGCTCAACCCTAGTCTTGAGTACAGGCCAATATTATAAAAACTTTCCTTCCAGGTATAATTATAATATTATAATCTATGTACTTAGTGGCTGCTATTATATTTTGGTGCCTCATTTGCATTACATATGAAGGTTTTTCATCCTGCTTAGCAAGTCTGCAGTGAAGATGTGCTGAACTGTTCTTTTATTTCAATACAAACCCATGAAATCGCTTATGTTAAAAATAAGAAACTCTCTTTGAGGCTTTAAGGATCTCAATAGATACTTTCAAGTAAACATTAAGATAATAACATAAATGTATACTTAGTAAGAAGTACTGTACCCTTATGCCACGTACACACGATCGTGTTACCATGCATCAAGCAGAACTTCAGACTTATGGGACAATAAGTAGTTGGAGTACATACTGTATTTGTGAACTGTGCATATGCCATGGAAAATGGCAGAATAGATTTGTAATTCTGTTTTAAAATCATTTATGCCTGCCACCTATCAAAATGAAACAGATAACACCTCAGTTTTCTGTTTCAGCTTTGAAGTTTCTAGTGTCCCTTCTTCACCTCCAGTCTGCTACTTGGAAATTGGTTCAGTATTACCTCTGTACAGCAAGCAGGTAGGCGACCCAGGGAGCTCTAAAGGAAATAGCGTGAACAAGAAAATAATAGTGTGATCTTCCTGGCTATGTGTGAATCACAAGAGTAAATCTTCTGAAAGATAAAGCAGTTACACATTTGTATTTTACCTGTGTATTTAGCTGTTTACTTCTGCGGTAAGAGGTGTGCCAGACTCTTGGGCACAAATCCATTTTTATAAAGTTACATTATAATTTCCAGAAGATAACACTATGACTGATATGGTAAAAATTAGGGTTGTCCCGATACCACTATTTTAGGACCGAGTACAAGTACTGATACTTTTTTTCATGTACTCGCCGATACCGAATACCGATACTTTTTTTTAAATGTGTCCCCAAATGCAGCCATGTCCCCCCACGAATGCAGCCATGTCCCCCCACAAATGCAGCCATGTCCCCCCACAAATGCAGCCATGTCCCCCACAGATGCAGCCATGTCCCCCACATATACAGCCATGTCCCCCACATATGCAGCCATGTCCCCCCACATATGCAGCCATGTCCCCCCACAAATGCAGCCATGTCCCCCCATATATGCAGCCATGTCTCCCCATACCGTTTATGTGCAGATGCAGCCGCCGCCGCCGTCTAGTTAATCAGCGCGGGAAACATTACAGCTTTCATTTGAATAGCGGCGCGGGGGGTAGTATCGGATCTGGCATCGGGGGCATTTTCGCGAGTACAAGTACTCCCGCAAATGCTCAGTATCGGTATCGGGACAACCCTAGTAAAAATGATTAATAACTTCATACTTTTTAAAATTGAAGTTACTATCAGTACTATGCTATGTGCAGTTTAAGAAAATTAAGTCAAGAAATTAGTGGGTAATCCAATTGTACTGTTCATCGTATAAAGTATTAAACCACCTCCAGTCCGGGACTTTTCTAGCCCTTTTTGTTCACATGTAACAGTCAGTACTTTTTGCTAAAATATTACTTAGAACCCCCAAACATTATATATTTGTAAAAAATATTTTTTAGAGAATAAATTAGTGGCTTTTGCAAATTTTTATTCTACATGGTATTTGCTCAGAGTTTTTTTAAATGCAATTTTGTGAAAAAAATGTATACTTTTTGAAATTTTAATGCAAAAAAACACAAAACATAGCAATTTTTTTTGTAAAATATAACAGATGATGTTACGCCAAGTACATTTTTCTATCTATAGACAATACTTTAATAGCCTTTACAGGTTACAACTTTAGATGTACAGAGGTGGTCTAGTGCTAAAATTACTGCCCATGGAGTGTGGCCAACGACCAAGATGTGAGGACGTGAGTTGCCTGAGCTCTGTCCACCCACCCACATCCTTGCTTGATCCTGCTAATCCGACCAATTTTCAGGGGTCTCTTCTGTCTCATCAGGACCCCAGAGCACACCAGGCGATAGTCAAATACAGCCCTGCTATGGAGGACACACCAGGATTCAAGCCACCGATACCACCATGTCAGCAGCAGCAAAATGGCGCTGGCCAGCCTCATGCACAGACGCACAGCCAGCCATCCTCTTTTTTCTCAGCGCAGCAGCTCCCTGGGAAGGGTGAGTCACAACACATCCCCGCTTCTAGCCCTGATGATACCCTCCTATTGTCAAGGATTCTAAATAGACCAGTACTGTGTGCCTACACAGAGGAGACCAACACTGTATGTAGTGAAATAAAAGGTGTTTATTTACAAGGTGAACAAAACAGGTGAAGACAACCAGTGCACAAATAACAACAAAGCATATATATAAGTCAAGGGGAAATGCCGTAATCATAAACAAAAAGCCAAGCCAAGGTCATATGCCAGGAGATCACAGAAGATGGGTGAGGACGGGACACAACAGAGCAGGGAGCGGATGGATGGACAGGCTGCGGGGCAGGAATCCAAGGGGAACAGGATCCAAGTTAAAGGGGAGAGCAGGAAGGGAAGTCCAGGATAAGGATCGGGTCCAGAAAGCAGGCTCAGGGTCAGAGTAACAAGCTCAGGATCAAGGTTGTAGACTGATACCAGGGCGAGGAGTGATTACACACGCCGGGTATTATAGAGGCGTGCTGATTGCATTCAGGTCACACCTGAACGCAGGAAGGGCTGTGTGCTCCATACTGCCAAGAACCCCCCGCTGGTGGAGGCCAGTACTGCAGCCCAAATAACAGGCAGAATCACCAGCGGGGGGGACCTTTCCTGACACCTATTCTCCCCTACTAAGGACACTGATCCTGATTCCCCGAATGCTGTATATGCTGATGCAGGTCCTGCAGATCCCATCCTGGCACAGATCATGGAGGCTATACAGCACAGCCATGCTGCCCTCACCACACAAATGGACTCCATCAAAACTGACCTATCCTTCCTAAAACGTTATGTGCTAAACCATATATAGGAGTATTGGAGGATGAGACACATCCCTTACAGGGCTCTGTTAAGGAGCTGCGTCAGTCCCAGGATTATACTGCGGACAAGCTGGCAGACATGGAGGATCGCCTGAGTCATAATAATCTGCGATTGCTGGGGTTCCCAGGGAGTTCAGAGGGCAGGGCTCCTGAGGCATTTATGGAGCGATGGCTGACATCCACTTTTTTGCGCTCACTACCTTTTCACCGTTATTCGCCATTGAGTGAGCGCATAGAGTCCCTCTGTTCCCCCTGCCCTGTGGGGCCCCACCACATGCCATGCTCATCAAATGATTGCACTTCGGGGACAGGGAAGCGGTTCTCAGGGCTGGATTTCTTAGTAGCTACACAAAACCAGTGGGCTACTTTCATGGCCATCAAAAGGCGGCTGATGAATCTACAATTGCCATACAGCATGCTGTATCCTGCATGGCTGCGAATCATTTATCAGGGCAAAGTCTACTTTTTCATGTATCCTAAGGATGCAGCACACTGGGTGGATACCCTGGGACCCCCGGATCAAAGGAACCAGAACCGGAGATCTCCTCTTCATTGAATGTAAATCTCCTGTATTACGTCTATCCACTCTTGTTTAAAATCCCCCACTTAGTTGATATTAATATACCCATGGCCTACTTTAGTCAGATCTGGGCATTGTTCACTAAATTCATATGGGCAAGCAAATGCCCAAGGATCAGTTGGGATCTTTTGACAATGCCTAAAAGTGTGGGGGGAGTGGCAGAATGATCGTGTGTGGGCTACACATAATTTTTCAGGTTCTGACGTTTTTTACCTGGATTCCACGTAGAGCCAGGTAAAAAACGGCGGCGTAGTGTATTTCTGATACGCTACGAGAATCCAATTCTCTCTGAATCTGGGCCATTGTTTTTTGGACATGCTGAAAAAAAAAACGTTTTTTTTTTTTCATGCTGAACAATGATCGTGTGTACGAGGCATTAGGGTTTGTTGGATATACCATGCTTTGTAGTTTTGGTTTTGGGAACAAAGCTCTCATGTGTTTGGGAGTCAGGGGGGTTAGGGTGGTTCTGAATGTTTTGGGATTTTTTATTTTTATTTTTTTGTTCTGTTCTTATCCCTTACTCCTTGTTCATATGCTCATCTTGGTATCTGGTTACTATTTGCAGCAGGCACACTTCTTTTTTACATGTATAAATTATTCATGTTCCCTTATACTTCTCAGGGTGCACGGAACCCCATGTTATGGTTTATTCTGGTGCACCGTAAGAACATGACATCAATGACTATGTTTAAGGCCGCGTACACACGCTCAAACTTATCCGATGAAAACGGTCCGACGGACCGTTTTCATTGGATATGTCTGCTGGGCTGTTTTGGTCTGATGGTTGTACACACCATCAAGCCAAAATCCCCGCGGACAGACAGCGTGGTGACGTGGCGGTGACGTTGACGCCACCATGTCACCACTCCCGAAAGTAAAATACTTCCATGCATGCGTCTAATCCATTCGGCGCATGCGGGAGATTTTTGTCCGCTGGTTAGGCGTACTAACCAGCGGACATGTCGGACGGACGGGTTTCCAGCAGACAAGTTTTAAAGCATGCTTTAAAACTTGTCTGCTGGAGAAACCTGTCTGCTCGTCCGTACACACGATCGGATTTGTCTGCTGAAACGGTCTCAGCAGATAAATTCGATCGTGTGTACGCGGCCTATTGCTTTCTTATGGCTAAACTACGCTTAATTTAGTGGAATGTTAGGGGGCTTAACGTCAAAGTGAAACGATCACTGTTTGAGTATCTGGCACGTTATAATCCGCATTTGTTCCTGCTCCAGGAAACCCATCTACAGGATTCCAGGGTTATGGCCATTAAAAGAGCAACAATAGCATATGCCACTAACTCCACATACTCGTATGCCCAGGGTACATCTATCCTTATAGCCAAATCAGCACCTATCACTATCAAACACATTAAACTAGATCCTAGTGGCTGCTTTGTAATTCTTGTGCTTGAACTCCTTGGTAAACCTTACACAGTGATTAGCATATAAGTTCCACCACCTTTTTCTAAACAATTCTTTGAGCGAGTGATGGCCATAATATTGGAAAATGCTTAACAATAGCTGGTGATTATAATACAGTACTTGACAAGTCCATTGACAGGTTCAGCTGTTCTACATTACCCCCCACACACTTAGGTTTATTTCTGACCCTATTAGACATGGTGGAGTCCTGGAGATGGAGGCATGTGGATGTGAGGGAGTACTCGTGCTAGTCTAATTCTCATGGTACACTGTCACGTATAGATTTATGTATAGTCTAATCAGATATGCTTAATATGGTGACTGAGGTTAAATATCTCCCCAGGGACTGAGGTTAAATATCTCCCCAGAGGTGTCTGATCACTCCCCTTTGATGGTGCACCTCGTCCTGAGCACACCCTCCGCTTATTGAGTATGGCGATTGAGCCTGCTATGGCTAGCTGACTGGGCTGTTGTGGACCCGAGTATGGCCGACATCCTATTGGATAACCAACAAGCAGAGCACCTCCATCCCTGTGGTATGGGATGCCTTTAAGGCCGCCACATTTGGCTCATTTGCTGCAGCTATTGGGCAAACCCCTAAGGCGTCTCAGTCCAGATTAAGGATGTGGAGACCGCCTACTCAAAATCTTCTACCCCTGAGACACATGCTGTATGGCGACACAAGGCCAGAGAATTTGATTTGGTACTCCTGTACCAAAAAAAATTGTTGTGTCAGAACTGGCTCTTTGAGTTTGGCAACAACAATAGTCGCCTGTTAACCTATCTTTCTAGACCTGACTATAAGCCATGCAACATCCCAATAATCATGAACTCAGAGGAAGTAGTAGTAGAACAAAACAAAGGGATAATGAAAACATTTGTCACATTCTACTAGAGCTCACTACACTATTGTGGAACTGGATGACTATCTGTCTGACATCTCACTTCCAAAATTACTGGATCATCAGGCCTTATTGCTTGACGCTCCTTTAACTACTGAGGAAATAGGGGAGGCCATACAATCATTTGGCAGAAAAAAAAACCGGGACTAGACAGATTCTCCATAGATTGGTACATGCATTTTAGAGAACTACTGATCCCACACCTGCTTCGGGTACAGTATATAACTAAAGTCTGTCCTTTGCTGCCTGCACAATTATGCTGTTAAGGAGGACATTCTTCAGTGGGCCTGGCACAGAGGAATCATGGACATTGACGGGGCACTGATTACTCTTCTGCCTGATGTGTCTTGGAGGACCCTCCAGATGTGCCGTTGCATGAAGCCACTGCTAGAGAAACTGGGCAACAACAGGATAACTTACAAGTGGGGCCACCCTTTCCATCTCATTGCACCTGCTTTCCTCAGCTCACTCAAATTGCCCCTGGTGTCGCTGCCTAACTGGCTGGCATTTGTTCTTCCGCCAAGCAATAATAACCCTGCCGCAACCTCTTTTGGCAGACCCCAACGGTCCCGATGCAATCGCCGCGCAGAAGATTGCAGGCTCCTCAGGATAATGAGCCTTGATCCTCCAAGGTTAGCTTTGTTTACAGGTTTAAGGCCTGTCCTGGACTTGGGAGATCCCATCTGTTTGTAAGTTTTGCTTCACTTTTACATTGTACCTGTTACATCTCATGCCGGAGACTCCTTGGACTGGTGTCTCTCCTCAGGTGAGACCCTTAGTTATCCTTAACAGACTGTCACAGACCCCTGGTCTTAACTGTCCCTTGGGAGGACTTTAGGGCATCCTGGGTTCAGTTCTGATTTATCTAAGGGGAGGTCAAATAGATTCTCAGGGCTGTCTCAAGTAGGCGTTGGCTACGGGATTGGCTAGGTCTGGCTGGGCCTATCATCATGAGCGGGGGATGCTGCTTTACCTGGATACTTGTCCAGAGACCCCCTACCCACCGGTTTCCCACTTGCCCTATGTGTTTGACCTGCAAGAAGGTAATTAATAGCTCACTCAGGTCAGTGTGCCCTTTATCTGTAGTACTAGTATCTGGTTTGGGGGATTGGGGGGGTCTCTGGGGGGCCTCCAGGGCGCATGATTAACCTTCTAGCTTGGGTCAGACTGAGAGACCCAGGCATCAGCTCTGGTGCCGGCCCCGCAGATGCCTCTACCTCCTGCCAATCTGAGTATTTGTATTTTTTATTTTCTTCAACACCGGTTAATACATGTTGGTCAATAAATAATAGCATGTGGTAACATGTGCCCATATGGCAGATAGTGAGCTTCTGTATCTGGCCTTAGAAAATCTTTCTTTTTTTTTCATGCAACCACTCTTCCCCTGATATGGTTCACTTTTGGGTGATCATGGTTTATTTAACATTAGGGTCACCTCCCTACAGGTATGCCCCTCTCTAGTGTCTGAGAGAAGTTTTTGTCTAGGAATAAATGTATTAAATAGTTCTTGAATGGGCGACAGAGCTACGGTTCGCTCTCAATGAGTACTGACTCTCAGGGGCATCGGTCTTTCCAACTGTCAAATTTCTATAAGATTGTTATAATGTTGTTTGCAAATGTTCCATTATTATTACCACTCCGTGTACTCTCTGGAATATGTTACTTCTGTTTTAGTTAATTTGTTATTGAGAAGTTTACCATTGCAATGCGGTTCCTACTTGGACCGCCTCCAGTGGGAGATTGCTGGGGGGATCCCGCACACCGGGGGCTCAAGCCCTGAAGTGCCTTACCTCTTCCCCCACTAGGCCTTAGCTGCCCTAATTGGCAGTAGTCCTCCGTTTGTAGATTTGGTTTTCTTGCATCTTTTCTACACCTCCGTAAGAGCCCTTTCACTCCATGTGTCCGCTTTGCTCAGCGGGAATCCTCCGTAAAATCCCTGCTGAGCCGTCGGCTGACAGGGCGGTCCCCACACACTGTGCAGGGACCGCCCTGTCTTTCCTCTGCTCTCCCCTATGGGGGGATCGGATGAACATGAACCGTATGTCCGTGTTCACCTGATCAGATCCGCCAGACGGAAGAAAAATAGGATTTTCTTCCTGCCTAAAAATCGGATCTTTGTGGAGGCGGGTGATTAAGGGTGTCAGCGGATGGTCATAGTCAATGTATGTCCCGTTTTCATCCGCAACGGATAGATGAAAATGCGGACATACGGTCCGCACATGTGAAAGGGGCCTTAGGCGTTGCTTTCAAAACTCCATGACTGTGAAAAATGCCATAAATGACATCCAGACAGGGTCTTGGAAGCAGAAGTAACCAGTCTCCGAGAACAAATCAGGGAACACTCCTTATTTCAATCTAAGAACACACTTTTGAAGGAGAGTAGGTATTTTTATGAATACAGGGACAAATGTAGCAGGATGTTGGCGAACGCCATTCGAGCACAACGCAACTTATCCTACATTCCTGCTTTGTCCACCTTGGCGGGAGTTAAAACTCACGATTCCATGAAGATGGCAGAGTCTTTTCGTGCTTTCTATGAAGCTCTTTATAATCTGCATCCCCGCCCTTTGGCGGACGGTCCCCAGGACAGAGTGGAGGCTATTAATACTTATCTCGTGATAGCAAACCCGCCTTCTCTCCATGCAGAGGAGGTGGAATTGCTCTTGCAGCCTATAACTACAAACAAACTCGCGAGTGCTATTGCTTGGTCTCCAAATGGGAAAGCGCCTGGCCCTGACGGCTTCACAGTGTCCTATTATAAAACCTTCCAAGCACGGTTGGCAACCCATTTTGTCGCCTTCAATGCAATTCTAACCATACCATGCCACCGGACCTTTTGCAAGCTAGCATTTCCATTATTCCTAGGCCAGGAAAGGACCCGCTTCACTGTGCAAGTTACAAGCCCATTTCCCTTCTTAATTGTGACCTTAAGTTGTTCACAAAATTTCTGGCTGAGAGATTGGGTTCTGTCCTCCAGTGCATAGTCCCCCTAGGTCGGATTTATATGC
Source organism: Rana kukunoris (assembly GCA_029574335.1). Classification (NCBI taxonomy): domain Eukaryota; kingdom Metazoa; phylum Chordata; class Amphibia; order Anura; family Ranidae; genus Rana; species Rana kukunoris. The sequence continues at coordinate 209,626,655 of CM056049.1, read as the reverse complement.
AACAGAGAGGTGTGAGATGACACAACGAGGACAATAGATGTTGTGGCATGGGCTAAACGTCTTAATATCCCGTTTATCCTGTTGTCTACAGGCGCCGAAAAGGCATTCGACAGGATGAATTGGACTTTCCTCCTAGCCACCCTGCAACGCCTGGGGATGCCGACTCCCATTTTGTCCTGGATCTCTGCCATTTACTCTGCCCCCTGCGATGGTCAGGGTGAACAGTGTTGCTTCCAGCCCCTTTACTATAAGTAATGGCACGAGTCAGGGATGCAAGCTTTCCCCGCTCCTCTTCATATTCTCCCTATAACCTCTACTGCAACACATTAAGCTTAACCCTGACATTGGAGGACTTACAACGTCATATACCACCATAGAGTTGCTGCCTATGCGGACGACCTGCTGTTTTATGTTTCAGAACCGCATACCTCTCTCCCGGTCCTCCTCTCTGCATTGCGCCAATATGGTGATCTATCTGACGTCAAAATCAACTTGCAAAAGTCAGAAGCGCTCAACATATCCCGTACTCTCAGGCTCGTTTTAGTAGCAATTTTCCCTGGACTCCTCAGGTCATCCAATATCTAGGTACTAAGATCCCTTCTAACTTACATCTCATATACCAACTAAACTTTCAGCCACTCCTGAACATTTTTTCTTCAGATTTAGATAGATGGAAGAACTTGGCGGTTTCTTGGTTTGGTAGATGTAACATTCTAAAGATGAACATCATGCCAAGGCTTCTCTACCTTTAACAGACACTGCCAGTGAGGATACCGCAGAGCTTCTTTAGTAAGCTACTTAACATTTTCATTAAATATGTCTGGCAGGGCAAGCCTTTGCAGCTTAGGAGATCACTTCTACAGCGGCCAAAACCCAGAGGCGGGTTTGGCCTCCCCGACTCAGCTCTTTATTATACAGCAGTCCACATGAACAGAGTAGTGGACTGGTGCAGGCATTTATCACATACATTATGGGTCTTCCTAGAACAGGAAACGGTGCCCATTACCTTAGCAGGCTTATCTTGGGGGAGCTTCACAGGTACTTCAGGATAGCAGAGATCGACAGATTTTACTCGCTGTTAATGCCCATAATTGGGCATCCGGACTTCACCGACAGGTCGTTCCGGCTCCAAACAGACCAGAGCCTGGTTAGAGCCTCTTCTTTTCTCTGCCCCGATGGGTGGGTTGACCCTTCAGGCTTATAGACTGTCCTAATTCCTCCATTTTGGGCAGGTGGAAGGTCTCACAACTTTCCCACTTCCTCCGATCCCTCCATGAATCCAGAGTTTTCCGTAGACAACCTACATTCTTTGCCTGGGAGATGAACCCATACGGAAATCCCTTTCTTACTTTTACAACATTTTACTTGCTCACACATCTCAACATGACCCCCCATATTTGAAAAAATGGGAGTCAGATCTCAACATTACGTTTACTAAGGATCAAAAGAATCGTATCCTCTTCTTTGTACATAAGTCGTCCTTGTGTAGAAAGTATCAGGAGATCACCTACACGATTCTAACACACTGTATAAGATCCCATTGGTGTTAGCTTCAATATTCCCAGGACATAGTCCCCTGTGTTGGAGATGTGGTACCCAAACCGATACTCTACTTAACATCTTCTGGGAATGTCCCGAGCTGTCCCTGTTCTGGAGACAAGTTCTACAGATTATTCACAAGGTTACTGATGTCTCTCTTCAGGAAAACCCAGGAGCTGTACTTCTAACCCTGACTCCCATGTCTTGTAAGCAATATCGCAAGTCCTTATTAAAACATCTCCTGAATGCAGCTAGGGCATGTATACCAAGTGTGTGGAGGCAACAGTCTCCACCGGTAGTGTCACAGTGGTTTATCAGGGTGTGCGATATACAGCGGATGGGGCATCTGACAGATACCCTGGGGGATAGAGAGGAGGAACACAATACTCGCTGGACACACTGGGATCTGTTTCGATTCTCAGATGAATATAAGTCCCACTTCTGAGTGACCCGCTCTAATGCCCCATACACACGAGCAGACAGATTTGTTCAAATCGGTCGGGCCGACCGATTTGAACAAATCTGTCTGCTGGGGACATATTGGTTTGATCGAGTACACACGATCAAACCAAAATCCCCGCCGCCAGACGGCGCGGTGACGTGGCGGTGACGTTGACGCCGCCACGTCACCGCACCAGGAAGTAAAACACTTCCGTGCATGCGTCGAAACCATTCGGCGGGTGTGCGAGAAGACATGTCTGCTGGTTAGCGTTCTAACCAGCAGACATGTCGGGCGGACGGGTTCCCAGCCGACAGATTGGTAAGCATGCTTTCCAATCTGTCGGGTGGCCAAATCTGTCTGTTTGCCCGTACACACGATCGAATCTGTCTGCTGAAACAGTCTAGCAGACTGTTTCCAGCAGACAGATTTGATCATGTGTACGAGGCCTAAGAGGACCTGAGGGCCTTGGGCCGTCAACTTTGCCAAAACATTTTACCCTCCCCTCCCCCCTTACGTCTTTTTTACTATTCCTCTTTTTAGGCTTTCTTATGTTTCTTTCCCTCATTGACACCTCTGGTGTCATCCACTTTCCTGCCCTAGAAAAGAGAAAATTCTCATGGTTTGCTGTTTTCCACTGGTGCCACCCCTGCAAATCCGGGACTAGGAGTTCCGCTCTACATCAGGTGGAGGGTTAGTTTTTGGCCACCGGGATGACCACAGTTTCCTGAATCACCATGATGACACTTTATTGGAACCTTGACTGTTCTGTCATTAATGTATTTAGCATTTTTGCAAGGGTTACTGTTAAAGCCTGTCATTTGCTGTTGTAGGTCGATGTATGTGATATTATGCCACTTTGTGTGAACCGCATACCTTAAATAAAGATTTAAAAAAATAAATAAAAACATACCACCCGCTTCTTCATATAGGCTATTATTATTATAGGATGCGCTAATATTAACTTATGGGTGTAAATCATACAAACAAACAAATAAATCAGGGAAAAACAGTCTCCATATGTGTTTGAATTCATGTGATTAGTCCTTAATCAAGTGCACAGTGAAGGCAGCAGCACGGATTCCATACAAGGAAAAAAACACATAAACGATGCCCTCCTTCACTAATGCCGCGTACACACGGTCGTTTTTTGCGATGAAAAAAAACAACGTTTTTTAAAACGTCATTTAAATTGATCGTGTGTGGGCAAAACGTCGTTTTTTGTCTTAAAAAAAACGACCAAAAAAAAATTCCAACATGCTTGAATTTTTTGTGTCGTTTTTCAAAACGTCGTTTTTTGTTTCACAAAAAGTCACCGTGTGTAGCAAAAACGTCGTTCAAAACGACGTTTTTCAACCCGCGCATGCCCAGAAGCTAGTTATGAAGCAAGCTTCAATGGAAAAGAGTGGTGAACGTAACCTCGCTTTTTGTGAAAAAACGATGGTGTGTATGCAAAATTGTCTTTGAAAAGTGACGTTTCAAAAACGTTGTTTTTTACTTCACAGAAAACGTTATTTTTTTTTCATTGCAAAAAACGACCGTGTGTACGCGGCATAAGAGTGTGGATCCCAAACTGTGTATCAGGTGATCAGGCACTCGTAGCGGATGAATATGAAAAAAAGAAGAAAAAGAAAAACCTCATTGCACAAACATCGGATAACAGACGGATAATACGATCCTAAACCATCAACAGATGCACTCACGAATCCCCGCTTAGTACAAGCATGAAACGCCACTCAGTGTGCTGTCTCCTCAACTCGATCCGATGGACTCGGATATGATCGTAGGCTCCTCCCTACGCGTTACGTCACGGGCACGCGACTTATTCATGGGTTGCTACGGTGATTGAGGATAGCTTATGTTTAAATAGCCTCCTCGGTGTCATCGTGTCATCAGAGTGAGCAACAGGGAAAGGCAAACATCATTGGGGCTACAAAACTTACACATAGTAGGTTCTATGTGAGCGCAAATGCAGATACACGAATATACAAAATTTTATACAAAATTTTAATACATATATCTAATTAGAGATTAAAAAGATTAAAACACTAATGATTTCCATTTCAAATACCTAAATGCGCCCTCTGGTGGCTAGGTACTGAGCTGAGCATACATAACCATATATTATACTGAATAAATTGATTAAAATATATATAATAAAAATAAATTAGTTGTTGATACATATAAATCTGCACTGATAATAATAAACAACAATAATATAACCATCACTGAGACCCAAAAGAAGATAAAAAATAGTCATAAAATTAATAATTAGAAATTACAAATTAAAAAAGTCTAGAAATCAGAAATGAAACAATTAAGATCAAAATCAATATTCAGGCCATTGGGAGATAGAGTTTGCATCTCATGTATCCAGCGAGACTCAGATTTGCTCAATTCCCTTATTTTGTGACTGCCTCTCCAGTGTGGGTTGTATTTGGCAATGGCCCAAAATTTCATTTCTCTGGGATTTTTATGATGACACACATCAAAATGTCGGGACACATTATGTTTGGGGAAGGCCTTCTGAATATTTTGGACATGCTCCCTGATACGCTTCCACATTGGTCGCTTGGTCCGTCCAATATACTGAAGCGAACAGGAGCATTCCAAGACATAAACTACCCCCTCAGTCCTACAGGTAATCAAGTCCTTTATGTCATATTCCTTTTTAGTAACCGTGGATATAAATTTAGAACATTTTTGTCCATTAAAATTGGTATGTCTACACGCAAAACACCGTTTGCACGGGAAGAAACCTTTTCCCTGGTAGAAAGTGAGTGAATTGTTTCTCATTGGCGGGTCAGGGATGTTTTTCGCTACCAGATCCCTTAGGGTTGGAGCTCTTCTATATACCACCCTTGGATAGCTAGGTAAAATTCCCTGTAGTTGCCTATCCGCTTTTAGTATTGGCCAGTGCTTTTTTAGAATGGCTTCAAGTTGCTTATGTTGCATGTTATAATTTAAAATAATTGGTAATTCAATTTCCAGCCTATTTTGTTTTACTTTGTCTTGTACTAAGGAGGTGCGTGGGGTTTCATACACCTTAGTAATTTGTTCCTGAATAAAATCCTTATTGTAACCCTTATCAATAAATTTCGTTCCAATCATTTTAGCTTGATCCAAAAATACCTGCGGATCTGAGCAATTTCTTCGGATCCTTAACAATTGACCCTTGGGTATATTAATTAACCATGGGTCATGGTGACAGCTGTCTACAGGTATGTAGCTGTTTCTCTGGACCGGCTTGAAGTAAGTTTTGGTTTTCAACTGTTGATTTTCCATAGTGATCTCCAGATCAAGGAACTGAATGGTTGTGTTGCTAATAGTATAAGTATAAATAGTATAGCAATTTTACCTAGCTATCCAAGGGTGGTATATAGAAGAACTCCAACCCTAAGGGATCTGGTAGCGAAAAACATCCCTGACCCGCCAATGAGAAACAATTCACTCACTTTCTACCAGGGAAAAGGTTTCTTCCCGTGCAAACGGTGTTTTGCGTGTAGACATACCAATTTTAATGGACAAAAATGTTCTAAATTTATATCCACGGTTACTAAAAAGGAATATGACATAAAGGACTTGATTACCTGTAGGACTGAGGGGGTAGTTTATGTCTTGGAATGCTCCTGTTCGCTTCAGTATATTGGACGGACCAAGCGACCAATGTGGAAGCGTATCAGGGAGCATGTCCAAAATATTCAGAAGGCCTTCCCCAAACATAATGTGTCCCGACATTTTGATGTGTGTCATCATAAAAATCCCAGAGAAATGAAATTTTGGGCCATTGCCAAATACAACCCACACTGGAGAGGCAGTCACAAAATAAGGGAATTGAGCAAATCTGAGTCTCGCTGGATACATGAGATGCAAACTCTATCTCCCAATGGCCTGAATATTGATTTTGATCTTAATTGTTTCATTTCTGATTTCTAGACTTTTTTAATTTGTAATTTTTAATTATTAATTTTATGACTATTTTTTATCTTCTTTTGGGTCTCAGTGATGGTTATATTATTGTTGTTTATTATTATCAGTGCAGATTTATATGTATCAACAACTAATTTATTTTTATTATATATATTTTAATCAATTTATTCAGTATAATATATGGTTATGTATGCTCAGCTCAGTACCTAGCCACCAGAGGGCGCATTTAGGTATTTGAAATGGAAATCATTAGTGTTTTAATCTTTTTAATCTCTAATTAGATATATGTATTAAAATTTTGTATAAAATTTTGTATATTCGTGTATCTGCATTTGCGCTCACATAGAACCTACTATGTGTAAGTTTTGTAGCCCCAATGATGTTTGCCTTTCCCTGTTGCTCACTCTGATGACACGATGACACCGAGGAGGCTATTTAAACATAAGCTATCCTCAATCACCGTAGCAACCCATGAATAAGTTGCGTGCCCGTGACGTAACGCGTAGGGAGGAGCCTACGGTCGTATCCGAGTCCATCGGATCGAGTTGAGGAGACAGCACACTGAGTGGCGTTTCATGCTTGTACTAAGCGGGGATTCGTGAGTGCATCTGTTGATGGTTTAGGATCGCATTATCCGTCTGTTATCCGATGTTTGTGCAATGAGGTTTTTCGCTACGAGTGCCTGATCACCTGATACACAGTTTGGGATCTACACTCTTAGTGAAGGAGGGCATCGTTTATGTGTTTTTTTCCTTGTATGGAATCCGTGCTGCTGCCTTCACTGTGCACTTGATTAAGGACTAATCACATGAATTCAAACACATATGGAGACTGTTTTTCCCTGATTTATTTGTTTGTTTGTATGATTTACACCCATAAGTTAATATTAGCGCATCCTATAATAATAATAATAATAATTTTTTTCACTGTTTGATTTGGTATCACATGGATAGCAGCTGTGTTATTTGGCATTTTATTTGGTGTTCCTTAATTATTTAATTAGCGCTGTAGTACACTTTTAATTTTCTTACTTCATATAGGCTATGGGCCAGATTCTCGTAGATGCGCGCCTAATTATGCAGGCGTTGCGCATCTCAGATGCACTACGCCGACGTAACACGGAGTGGCAAGTACCGTATTCCCTAAATAAATGCGCTCCAAGATGCGCCTGCGTCGCGTAAAATCATGGGCGTAATCCGGCGCAACTCCAAAGTAGGAGGGAAGTGGGCGTGTTGCATTATAATGAAGCGTGACCCCATGCAAATGCAGGCCGGGACGAACGGAGCATGCGCCGTGACATGGATGACCCGCGCCATGACGTGGTTGACCCGCGCCGTGACGTGGATGCCTTCTGCGCATGCGCAAAGCCTCCCTACGATGCGCCGGCGCAGGGTATATAATGCGCCCACACATGCGCCCGTGCAGCGCAAACGTCTCCCATTTTTTAGAGAGTGACGGCGAAAGTTTGTGCTGGACAAGATGGCAACTGCTGTTAAGGAGAGGAGGAAGAAGAATTTCTCCCCAGAGGAGAGGGCCATTGTCATACGGGCCATGGAGAAGTATGACTCGCGGCTCCATGGTGCTGACAGTGCCCGGACCAGCAAGTCCCGGAGGGATCAGATATTAATGAGGGTGGCGTGCCAGGTCAATGCCCTCTCTCATGAGGTCCGGACACCGCAGGACATTCAAAAGAAAATGAATGACCTGCGGCGTCATGTGAAGGGCAAGCTGGCTGCCATAGCTCGGCATGCCAGGGGCACTGGAGGGGGCCCACCCTGCCCTGTCCGCCTGACTGAGGAGGAGAAGGTGGTTGCCCGCTGCCTACAGACTGAGCAGGTAGAGGGAGTTGGGGGCTATGAGTCCCAGAAGCCAGCCGTGAGGACAGGTAAGTGTGTTTTCTATTCTATCTGTTGTGTACATGTATGGGGGTGGAAGGGAACATGTGCCAAGTGTGTGGGTCCACCAACATGGGCATCTTTTGTGTCATCCACAGATGTGCAGGAGGGAGCGGGGCCATCTGTTGATGCCAGGGCCCATCAGGAGCCATCCCCTGAAGATCCAGCCCCTCTGGCTGCCGCCCTGGAACAGGACTTGGAGGGAAGTGGGCACACCTCAACGGAGGAGGTGGTTGAGGAGGGTGTGGTAGTCCAGGACCAGGCCCTCTATGTTGTTGTGGAGGAGGATGGTGGGTTGGCCGGACCAGCCCAGGCTATTCCTCTACCTGTAGCAAACCCCTCAGTGTCCCCCTCCAACCTCTCCAGTCTCTCTCTTTCCCCCCCCCTCATCTCCGGCCCCTCAACATCCTCCCCTTATGCCCGGTCCCCTGCCACTCCCCGCAAGGCGACGTCCAAGACCAGGGGTGTATCCCAGGTCCTGCCGGAACAGCTGGTCAGACAGCAGGACCAGCAAAATAAACACCTGGCCGAGGTCGTGGAGGAGATGAGGCGCCTGGCCGACAGCCTGGCATCCTCGGACAATATAACAGATGCCATCCAGGATGTTGCTGTTAACAGCGCAGCAACGCTGACCAGCTTGGGGGAGCTGCAGGAAAACACCTCAGAACTTGTGGGGGAGGTTCAGGCCCTGCGCCTTGCTATCGAGGCGCAGACTGCTGTGCAGACCCGCATAGCGGTTGCCCTGGAGGGCATGCAGGCAGCCAGGGAGGGACGTGGGGATGTTCCTCCTCAACCTGCTCCCCCCCCCCATCTAGGGCTGCCCCCAGGCAAGTGAGGGGCAGGACCCGTGGCACCAGGCAGAGCCCCCGCCAGGCCCATTAATTTGAGTTTTCTTTAGTATTATGCTCTGGATAAGAGCTTATTTATTTTTTGTTATGCTCTGGATAAGAGCTTATTTATTTTTTGTTATGCTCTGGATAAGAGCTTTTTTTATTTATTTTTGGATACTGCACACGGTGCAGTGTGAATGGTGTGTGAATGTGAGAGGGTGGCACTCCTGAAAGTAAGGGGTGTCACCCTCGGCCGTGGTGGTGAAGTTAACCCCACGGCTGTATGAATGATGTGTGAAAGGTGTATGAATGGACAGCAACATCATTGGGGCCTTGACGTGGCGTTGCTGCTCCCCAAGTCCTACATGCTGGAGTTGGGCTAATCCAATGCGATGTGCATGTGGTGTGTGTGATCTAGGGACATCAGTGGTGTACACGCGTGCATTGTCTGTGTGCCATGCTGTATGTGTGTGTTTAAAGGTCAAAGATTCGTAACACGAGGACACTCCTGACTGCTCTTCCATCAGCTGACGGGGTCTCCTCTGGCGGGGGGGGGGGCTGTGTGGTTGGGGGGTCAGGTCATCACGTAGGGCAATATGCAGGCCCTTTCGCATGGCAAAGTTGTGCAGAATACAACATGCACCAATGATCTGACCCACAAAGTTGGGGGAATACAATAGGGCCCCCCCAGACTTATCCAGGCATCGGAAACGGGACTTCAGGAGGCCAAATGTGCGCTCCACCACTCCACGGGTTTTGATGTGTGCTTCATTGTATCTTCTCTCTCCTCTGGTTTGGGGGTTCCGGAAAGGAGTCATGAGATGGGGTCCCAGTGTATATGCAGAGTCACCTGTAAGGGAAAACACAGGAGGATGGTAGTCATGCATGTGCCACTTCTGTTGTGCATCATGGGAGGGGATAGTCATGGCTGCCACCCATGTCACTCACCAACCAGCCAGCTGTCCCCATACATGTCCTGCTCAAAATCTTCGGGGATGTTGCTTTGACGGTAGATGTAGCTGTCATGGCTGGACCCGGGGTCTTTGGCACGGACGTGCCATATGAGGTATTTGGCATCGGCTATCACCTGTACGTTGATGGAATGCCAATGCTTCCGATTGCGGTATATGTGCTCTGTGGCACTGGGGGGCTGGAGTGCCACATGTGTGCAATCAATGGCCCCGATGGTGCGTGGGAATCCGTCAATTCTGTAGAAATCTGTCATTGCCTTCTGCCGCAGGTGCACAGTGGTGGGTCTGATGAACTGGTTGGACATGCGTCTGAGGATTGCGGGGACAACCTGGTGCACACATCTGCTTATGCTGGTTTGTGACATCCCAGCCACCACTCCACTTGTACGCTGGAATGAACCACTGGCCAGGAAATGGAGTGTTGCCAGGACCTTCACCAGTGGCTGCAGTGCACGTGAGCGGTATGTCTGGCTGGTGATGTCATCCTGCAGGGCTGTGGTTATTTCCAGGATGGCAGCAGGGCTGAATCTGAAGATGCGATACACCTCCTCATCACCCATGCCAAAGAGGCTCATGCGCGCTCGGTAGATCCTCTCACGTGCCCCCGTCCTCCTCCTCCTCCTTCTATGCTCCTCTTCCTCTGCATACCTTAGTATTGATAAGACCATGGCTGGCCCTGGCATCATTGGCATATGAATGTCTTGTCCAGTAAGTGTGATTGCTCAGCTAGTCCGTTACGGTGCTGCTGTAGTTGCTCTCCAGCTGACTTGCACACGGCCTTGAGCAAAGTTACCCGTGCTTTTATGAGGGGTATGTTTACTCAAGGCTTTCGAGTTACGCGCACCACGAGTAGCCAACGCCGGACGCGCGTACTTTCGGGAATACGCGCATCTCCCTCATTTGCATATTTGCATGCTAATTCAATGGGAACTGAATATTTTTGATGCGTAACTATGCGCCTACGCCGCGCTAGCTTAATGCATTTTCGCCGCCCAGACGGAAAAAAAAAACGCGCGTATGTGGTTCTGTGTTTACCGCGCATCGATACGCAGGCGCACATTTACTATTACGCCGCGCATATACATTTACGCAGGCGTAGCGCCGCTGAGAATCTGGCCCTATATTTCCAAATTATGTTGAATGTATGTATGTCCCTGAACTCTATATAGGTTGAACTATGCAGGTTAGAAATATGATTTTCGTGTCGCTCTGTGTTTACTGACTGGATGCCAGATAAATGTATTCTATTAATGATGGAGCAATGTTTGCTCCAAATGTATGCCTGTGTATTTGTTGTTTGTTGTGTAAAAAAAAAAAAAAGACTGTCTATAATCTTACGTTCGCAGTGATACCTCACATGTGTGGGACAATCGCTCTTTTCGTGCACGTGGACAAATGCATGCATTCGTCTTTGAACTCAAGCATGGGAGGACAGGGGGAACTTTACTTTTTTTTATTACTATTCATTTATAATTTTTTTACACTGTTCCTTTTCATTATTTTGTCACTTTTATTGCTGTCACAAAGAATGTAAACATCATTGTGACAGCAATAGGCATGTAACACATAGTTTTTTGGAGAGATCTGGGGTCTATAAGACCCCAGATTCCTCCTCTGCACTTAAAAGCATTCAAAACACCAAGATCAGTGTTTTTGAATGCTTTTGACTTTTTTTAAATGGTGCTGATTGTTACCGAGTAAACCTTATGTGATGTAATATCATCACTTCTGGTTAACTATTACGAACGACAATCAAAGCTGATCCTGGCTTTACTCGGGCCTCCCAGTAGGACGAGAGAGGCCGAGAGTGCTGCGAAAGGCGGCAGGAAGAGGGGGGATTGGTCAGTTCTAAAAAGACATAGGGCCAGATTCAGCAAGACTTGCGCTGGAGTATTTCGATATGCGCCGCGTAACTGTGAAGATGCGCCATAGTATCCATGCGGCCGTACCCACCAAACTAGATGCGACAGAAAACGGGCTTTCCCCGACCGGCTTAACTTTCCGACGCCAGAGTATCGTCAGCGCATAATTTCGCTTGGCGCATCAGTCGCGCCTATTGATTTCCCCTGCAAATATGCAAATGAGGGAGATTTCCCGATTCGCGAATGGATTAGCACCATACGCTGGCTACATGCGCCGCGCGTATCTCGTCCGTCCTGCGCAAAGTTATTTCTACAAATAGCTGCTTTATCTTTTCTCCAGACGGCCACAGGTCAGCAGGAGAGCAACTACAGCAGCAGCATTACCGACAAAACTAGCAAGCTGAACAACCACGCGTGCAAGGACAACACCTCTGTGTGCCAACATGCCAGGGGCAGTCGCGGTCCTAGCACTAGTACTGGGTCCCCCGGTACGGAGGAGGCGGGCACGTGAGAGGATATACCGCACGTGCATGAGCCTCTTTGGCATGGGGGATGAGGAGGTGTATCGCCTCTTCAGATTCAGCCCAGATGCAATACTTGAACTAACCACAACCCTGCAGGATGACATCACCAGCAAGACACACCGCTCACAAACAGTGCAGCCACTGGTGAAGGTACTGGCAACACTTCATTTCCTTGCAAGTGGATCATTCCAGCGTACAAGTGGAGTGGTGGCTGGGATGTCACAGTCCTCCATGAGCAGATGTGTGCACCAGGTTGTCCCTGCAATCCTCAGACGCATGTCCAACCAGTTCATCAGACCAACCACTGAGGAGCTGCGGCTGAAGACAATGACAGATTTCTACAGCATTGCCAGATTCCCACGCACAGTGGGGGCCATTGATTGCACACATGTGGCACTCCAGCCCCCGAGTACCACAGAGCACATATACCGCAATCGGAAGCATTGGCATTCCATCAACGTACAGGTGATAGCCGATGCCCAACGCCTCATATGGCACGTCCGTGCCAAACACCCAGGGTCCAGCCATGACAGCTTCATATACCGTCAGAGCCCCATCCCAGCAGAATTCGAGCAGAACATGTATGGTGATAGCTGGCTGGTTGGTGAGTGACATGGGTGGCAGACATGACTATCCCCTCCCATGATGCACACATCACAAGTGGCACATGCATGACTAACATCCTCCTGTCTTTTCCCTTCCAGGTGACTCTGCATATGCACTGGGACCCCATCTAATGACTCCTTTCCGGAACCCCCAAACCAGAGGAGAGAGAAAATACAATGAAGCACACATCAAAACCCGTGCAGTGGTGATGACATGACCCCCGACCCACACAGTCCCCACCTGCCAGAGGAGAACCAGTCTGCTGATGGAAGAGCAGTCAGGAGGGTCCTCGCCGTAGGCATCTTTGGACACTAAACCAAAACATTAATCACACAGACAATGCACGCATGCACACCACTGATGTCCCTAGATCACACACACCACATCCACATCACATTGGATTAGCCCAAGTCCAGCATGTAGGACTTGGGAGCAGCAACGCCAGCGTCAAAGCCCCAATGATGTCGCTGTCCATTCATACACCTTTCACATGTCATTCATACAGCCGTGGGGATAACTTCTCCACCACGGCCGAGGGTGACACCCCTTACTGGCAGGAGTGCCACCCCCTCACATTCACACACCATTCACACTGTCCCCTGCACTCCTGACCGTGTGCAGTTAAAAATAAAATAAATATCTCATAACCTGAGTAATAAAATAAAATATAAACTCATAACCTGAGTAATACAATTTAATATAAACTCATAACCTGAGTAATAAAATTAAATATAAACTCATAACCTGAGCAAGAAAAAAAAAAGAAAAATTAAACCCCCCAAAAAAACACCCTCATCTGGGATGACGGGGGCTCCTCCTTGTGGGCACTCTCGGGCTCCTCAGCTGCCTGGAGGGAGTGGGTGGGGGTGGGGGGGCATCTGGAGGAGGCTGATCCCCGGGTGGGCCACTCCTGGCAGCTGTTGGCTGCATGCCCTCCAAGGCCACGGCAATCCGGCTCAGATAGAGGTTGGTCTGGGCCTGCATTCTCAGCTGGCGGGTGACATTATGCCGCTGGGCACGCTGCCGCTGCCTCCCCTCTTCCCGGATGGCAGCTGTGTTGGCGTGGACGGCTGCTGTGAGGTTGGGTGAGGGGATGACAGAGGGCCCTGCAGAAGGGGAGAACTCCTGCTGAGGAACAGGCTCCTCCTCAACCATCTCTGCAGAAGTGGTGTGGGCGCTCTCCTCCACCTCGGTGTCTTCAGCACCCAGGGGCTCGTCCTCAGGATCCCGTTGGGGGGTTGGGGTGGAATGGCCGGCAACAGATGATGGCCCAGCTCCGTCATCTGTGGATGACACAAAGCAGACACATGTTGGTGGTCCCACACACTTGGCACATGTACCCTCCCCCCCCACATGCAACACACCAAATAAGGGATAAAAAACACTTACCTGTCCTGGAGCCTTCCTCCATAGAATCATAGCCTGGTACCCCCTCCAACTGCTCCCTCTCCAGGCAGCGGGCGACCACCTCCTCCTCTGTGGTCAGGCTGACCGCGCACATGGGGGTCCACCACCTGTGCCCCTCTCATGGGTCCGAATGGTGGCCACCTTGCCACGGACCTTGCGCCGCAGGTCGTTTATTTTCTTCTGGATATCACCAGCAGTCCGGGTGGAGTACCCCAACACATTCACCCTGCCAGCAATGGCCTCCAGGATGGCCTGCTTCCTCTCCCGGCTGGTCTTCCGACTTTTCTTTCCGTGGAGAAAGTCATTATAAGTCTCCATAGCGGAGATTACCACAGAGACCTCCTGGGCATTGAAATTGAGGTTCCTCCTCTCTTTGGGGGGAACGGGAGCAGCCATTACAGAGCAAAAGTAACTTCCCTGGGGTGGGGGGGAACGGAAATACTTTTGCACCGGAATGGCGCTTTCGCTGGCGCTTTTATACGCGCAACGGAACACATTGCGCTGACGTTTCCCGTGAAGTGGTGCCGACGGAAGTTGTGAGCATGCGCACAGGGGGCCGAGTGAAGCCTCACTCACTGCGCATGCTCCGTGGATGATGCGCTGAACGTAAGCCTCTGCGCTGGGCTCCGCCCATCATTTACATATGATCACACCCACTTCCACTTGCGTCGGGTTGCGCCAACACATCTTCGTTTCTCCGTCGCAAAGTAACGGCCATGCGCTTGGTGAATGCTGTACTTCACTCGCTAGTTTGCGTCAGCGCAGCGTATATGCGTTGCGCTACACTGGCGAAAAGATGCGCGCATCTACCTGAATCTGGCCCATAGTGGGGTGATGCCTGAAGCTGCAGGTCTCATCCCGCTATAGCCATCAATTATCCAGTGACGTACAGGTGTGTTGCTGATGGAAAGTAGTCAAAGTGGTTCTAAAGGCAATTTTTTTTTTTTTTTTAGATAACAAACATGTTATACTTACCTGCTCTGTGGTTTTGCACAGAGCAGCCACAATCTTCCTCTTCTCAGGTCACCCGCCAGCCCTCTTGACCTCTCCTCCTGTCCCACTTGTGCATGCTCACTCCTGAGCTGGCTCTGTGTGTGATGGCTTCCACTGCTGCGTCTGAGCCAATGAAAAGAGAGAGTGTCGAGAGAGCTTCTGTTCTCATGCACATCGCTGGATTGAGATCAGGCTCAGGTAACTATTTAGGGCTCTGGAGGGAGAGCACAGAATGCATTAACCACTTTAGCTCTGGAAGAATTTACACCCTTCCTGACCAGAGCACTTTTTGTGATTGGGCACTGAGTCGATTTAACTGAAAATTGCACGTGCGATGTGGTACCCTAACAAAATTGACGTCCTTTTTTCCCCCCACAAATAGAGCTTTCTTTTGGTGGTATTTGATCACCTCTGTGGTTTTTATTTGTTGTGCTATAAACAAAAAAAGAGCGACAATTTTGGAAAAAAACTATATTTTTAACTTTTTGCTAAAATAAATATCCCCCAAAAATATAAAAATAAATATGTTTTTCCTCAGTTTAGGCCGATATGTATTCTTCTACCTATTTTTGGTAAAAAAATCGCAATAAGCGTATATTGATTGGTTTGCACAAACGTTATAGCGTCTACAAAATAGGGGATCGTTTAATGGCATTTTTATTAATTATTTTTTTACTAATAATAGCAGCAATCTGCGATTTTTATTGTGACTGCAACATTATGGAGGACACATCGCACACTTTTGACGCTATTTTGGGACCATTGTAATTTATACAGCGATCACTGCTAAAAAAAATGCACTGATTACTGTGTAAATGACACTGGCAGGGAGGGGCTTAACCACTAGGGGGCGAGGAAGGGGTTAAGTGTGTCCTAGGGAGTAATTCTAACTGTGGGGGGCTGGGATATGAGTGACACGACAGTGATCACTGCTTCCGATGACAGGGAGCAGTATATCACTGTCCTGTCACTAGGCAGAACAGGTAAATGCCTTGTTTACAAAAGCATATCCCCGTTCTGCAGCTCCGTGACATGATTGCGAGACATCGGCAAACATCAAGTCCGCGGGTCCCGCGGGCATGCCCCCGAATGGCAGGATTTTCAAAGCAACGTAGAGGTACGTTGCTTTGCCTACAGGAGCCATTCTGCTGACGTATATGTACATGCGGTGGTCGGGAAGTGGTTAATTTAAAAACCTTATGCCTTTGGAACCACTTTAAAAAACGACTATACCTGATTTTCCAAAGTATATAAAATAGCAAGTTGTAACATAACTGAATTAGAAAGACTATAACAGATGGACAGTTTCTGCATGAATCAACCCTATTAGAATAAACATATTTTATGCCATGCTAAATATGCTATTAGAACATTTTATACCTTGCAATTTTTGCTTAAAGTGCAGTTGGATAATCAAAGTAGTCACATATTTGCAAACAGTAGACCTTGGCCATGAGGCTAGAGTGATAAAACGGAAAGGTTGTGTACTTTTTATTACCAAACCCTTACCTTGTGGGACGAACATAGTATATTGTACTTAGAGGAATGACACACATCCTTGTTGCCTAAAGAGGAGGTAAAGGCTAAAAAGAAAAAAAAAAAAAACCCCTGCAAGACAAAGGCATAATGAGCTAGTATGCATAGCACCTCTGATCGAAGCCCCTCGCAGCCGTCCTTGTACACCGCTCGGGTGACCAACATCTCTCCTGGGGGTTACTTTCTTTGGCCAGGGCGATGACGTCACTCCTGTGCATTCCTTTAGGAACGGCACGTTTGCTGTTAAAATGCGCCATAGACATCAGCGCCCATCATTTCTGTAAATATCTCCTAAGAGGTATTTCGAGCACCTATAGGTAAGCCTTAATCTATGCTTACCTGTAGGTAAAAGTGGTTGTAACGGGTTTATAACCACTTTAAAAACGGCTTGAACTCTCAAACTGTGCCTCTAAACAAATGCAAAGAACTAGTTATCATTATTGCCTGTGTTTTCTCTGCAGCTGATCTTTTACCAAATACAGACTTAAAGCGGATCTCCACCCTAAAGTGAAGATCCGCTGATCGGAACCCTTCCCCCCTCCGGCGTCACATTTGACACCTTTCAGGGGGGAGGGGGGTGCAGATACCTGTCTAAAGACAGGTATCCGCACCCACTTCCGGCCCGCAGTCTCGGGCAAAAGACGGGCTTTTCCCGTTGTGTGCTGGGAACTCTCAGCTCCCAGCACACAGCGGGAGCCAATCGCCGGGCGCAGCGCGACTCGCGCATGCGCCGTAGGGAACCGGGCAGTGAAGCCGGAGCGCTTCACTTCCTGGTTCCCTCGCCGTGGATGGAGGGGGGAGCAGCAGGGTGATGAGCGATCGCTCATCCTCTGCTGCGGACGCCGCTGGACTCCAGGACAGGTAAGTGTCCTAATATTAAAAGTCAGCAGCTGCAGTATTTGTTGCTGCTGGCTTTTAATATTTATTTAAGGTGAACCATCCGCTTTAACATTTGTTGTGTCCTTTTGTGGAGGGAGCAATTTTGGTATAGTGGTATAGGAGGAGATTGCTTTGCTATTTCATATCAGAGCTGCCCCTGATGACTGGCATAAATGATCAAGTGGAAGAAGAAAACATTCAGAAAGAAAAGATCAATGGAATAGATTAAACAAAAGCTTTCTTCAGCAAAGAGAACAATAAGCATAGTGACATCACCAAATCTTACTGCAAATCCCCTAAGGCCCCGTACACACGAGCAAATGAATCTGTTCAAATCGGTCTGACAGATTTGTCTGCTGGGCTGTTTTGGTTTGATCGCTGTACACACGATCAAACCAAAATCCCCTCCGGCAGACAGCGCGGTGACGTGGCGGTGACGTTGACACCGCCACGTCACCGCACCAGGAAGTAAAACACTTCCACGCATGCGTCGAGGCTTTAAAATCTGTCTGCTGGAAAAAACCGTCTGCTCGCCCGTACACACGATCGAATCTGTCTGCTGAGACGGTCTGTCAGACCGTTTCCAGCAGATAGATTTGATCGTGTGTACGTGTCCTGAGACTATTAAGCCTCGTACACACGCTCGGTTTACTCGGCAAGAACCAGCAAGAAAACTGCTGGCAGAGCTTTCTTGCCGAGTAAACCGAGCGTGTGTATGAGGCTTTCAGGTTTATCGACAAGAAAACTGCCCGGAATCCAGCCGAGAAAAATAGACAACATGTTCTCTATTTTCTCGTTGTGAGATTCTCGTCAGTTTTCCTGCCAAGAAATCAGAGAGTGTGTATACTTACCTGGTCGCTGTGGAAACCTGCGCATGCTCAAAATGACTTTAACGCATGCGCGGTAGCTTCCTAGGCATAGGTAGGGTGCAGCAAGATGGCGGTGACAGGAACGAATGTGACGAGCGCATGCTCGTCGTAGGCAATGACGTCACCACGTTCTTGCCTTTCAAGAGAACCGCGGTTCTTTTGAAAGGAGAGTCTGTACACTCAGGCGGCAAGAGATTCTTGCCAAGAATCTCGTCAGGAAAAACAACATTTTTTACCTGACGAGATTCTGGCCCGTGTGTACGAGGCTTCACTCATATGCACACAACTATGATACCCAAAGCAAAGGAGTGACTAGGCATAGGATGTTTTATTTTTTAGGACGTAAAGCAAAGTTACATTTTCAGGTTACAGCTTAGGCTGTCATGGTCAGGGGTCAGGCTCAGAAACCAGTTGCTATAGCAGTAGAGTGGTTCACACTGACCAGCAGGATAAGTACATGAGCAGGTCACCCTGGCGGATGATGCAGGCTGACCTGTGGCGCAGGGTCTGATCACTAACCAGTCTTCACCTGAGCTCCTGATTATGGAGATGGGTATCACTGCGTGCTAGTCCTCATGATTGCCCTACCAGGAGGTGAGCAAGCTGGGGTCTGGTAACAGACGTAGCAAGTAAGGATCAAGCAGAAATGTAGTTAGTAATAAAATCAAAGGTTGGTAACAAGTGGTTGCTGATTGGGATCAAGTGGAAGTATAGTTGAGGAACAAGCCAAAGGTCAGTACAAGTGGTAGAAAAGATAAGGACAGCTGTAGGTATGGCAAACAAGAGCAGCAAAGAGTTCAAGGTTCACCAGAAACAAGATACAAAGCAAGGCTGCCCAAGAGATCAGACAGGGAGCTATCCAGCATTTCAGGTGGCACAATGAGCAGAGCTAGACACCGCAGAGGTCCCAGCTTCACATCTGGACCCTGACATAGACACACAACATTACATATGTTCCCTATAAGAAAAAAAAAATTCCCTTTTTGAGTGTGGCTTGTCACTGTACTGACCCCAACACTCTTTCACACGGGCCTAGCTACTGACTCGTTGTAAGCAGCGACTGGCAAGCAGTTAAAGTGGAGTTGAAAATATAAAAAAATAAAAGTCAGCAGCTGACTTTTAATATATGGACACTTAACTGTTCTGGGCGCCCGCAATGTTGGCACCCGAAGCCGACAGTAAAGTCCTGTACACACGATCGGTCCATCCGATGATAACGGTCCGACTGACCGGTTTCATTGGTTCACCGATAAAGCTGACTGATGGACTGATGTGCCTACACACCATCGGTTCATGAACCGATCGTGTCAGAATGCGGTGACGTAAAACACGACGGCGTGATGAAAAAAATGAAGTTGAATGCTTCCAAGCATGCGTCGACTTGATTCTGAGCATGCGTGGATTTTTAACCGATGCTCGTGCGTACTAACGATCGGTTTTGACCTATCGGTTAGCCGTTCATGGGTTTGATTTTATAACAAGCCATCTGTTTTTGGACTGAAGGATAACGGACCGATGAGGCCTACACACGATCGGTTTGGACCGATGAAAACAAACTTCAGTCCGTTTTCATCAGTTTCAACCGATCGTGTGTACGCGGCTTAAGGGAATCCCTACTGTGCATGCACAAGTCACGCTGCACCATCCTACTGGTCCCTGCTGTCTTCTGGCACCTGTGTGTCTCTCACAAAACAGTGGGGGAGGGGGGTTGCCAGAGGAGATGCCGGACGTGGCGTAGGTCACTGCCCGGAAGTGGGAGAAAATACCTGGATTACACAGGTATCTTAAGTTACATTTTTGGGTGTAACTCCGCTATAACAGGGGATCAGGAGGGGATATTCTACTTTCTGCATGCCTTTTTAAGAGGGGTTTCACACTGAAATCCCCCTTTACTGCACTGCAACTGTGTCTATTAGACATGTTTTCATTTTGGCTGCGACTCCATTCACCTCTATGGGTGTAAAGCCCTGTTGAGTGTGACATATAGTTACATAGTTAGTCTGGTAGACTGGTTGCAACATCACCAACCCAGCATACACTGATGTGGTGTTGTTGATGTCGACAGTTGGCCCCCCCCTATATAGGAACTGTCAAATCGCAAGCCAGCCAAGCCAGCCATTTTGCCGCTTGCCTTCACGGCTGTGGAATTTTTTTCGGGGTCGGCTGTGCAACTGTTTTTTAATATTTTACCAAATTACTAAATTTGGGGATCCCCTTGTTAAAGGGGGCTTCCAGATTCCGATAAGCCCCCTGCCCGCAGACCCCCATAACAACAGCCCAGAGTTGTTGGGAAGAGACCCTTGTCCCCATTAGCTTTGGGGCATGCATCCACCCACCCATGTTTAGGGCACGTGGCCTGGTATGGTTCAGGAGGGAGAGCTCGTCCTCCTCCTTTCCTGGCCTGTCAGGCTGCATGCTTGGATAAGGTTCTTGTATGGATTTTGAGTGGAGGCGTGGCACGCGCTGTTTTCTTTTTTTTTCTACATTTTTACCAGCAAACTTTTTTTTCCAGCTGTCAGCGGGGGAAGCCCATTGACATCTGATGACTCATCAGTAGAAAAGTTTTTTTTTCCTATAAAAAGTCTCTTCTCAGGTCCCTCTTCTGTAATCCTGACCCCTCCCTCCTGTAATGCCCATAATACATTGTTCAGCATGCAGCACAATTGCAGGGTGTTTGGTGGGTGGACACTCGACAAAAAAATGTAAATTCAGGTGTTCCCCAAATGTGCTGAACAGCCAATGTTCGGCCTCAACTCAGGCGGCGTACACACGACCGAGGTTCTCGCTGGAAACCAGCGAGAACCTCGCTGGAAGCTGCATTCCAGCGAGGACCTTGGCCGTGTGTACGCTCTCGGCGAGCTTCCCTTCGGGAAGCCCGTCGAGCAGAAATAGAGAGCACGCTCTCTATTTGCTCGACGGCCCGCCTGGATGAATGGCTGGTTGCCATTCCCGACGGGCGGGTCGCCGATTTCGACGGCCGGCAGGGAAACTCGACGGGCGGAACGATGTGTTCTGCCCGTCGAGGTTCTCTGCCGTGTGTACACGGCCTCAGGCTTGGGCTGAACTGTTCACCCAACACTAGTTGTAAACGCAGTGTGTCTGCCTGCACCAGTTTGCATGGTACAAAAGTCCAATGCGATCCAGTTGCATTACAGTTCCAAAATTGCTGCCTTCGTGGTTTCGGTGCAATTTGAGCCCATTCGCATATGAATTGAACTGGAATGATGTGGTTTGTGTGGGATTCACATGTGAACCGAGGCTTAAAGAAGTGCTCAACATATATGGAAAGTTATGTAATTAATATACGTAATACATGACAGTATTAGTGCACAGCAACCAAATTAGAAAATAGTGTACAGTATAGCCATCATTTTTGTATATGTAATAAGGAGAAGCAAAATACATACATGTTTTTTTGGTCATGATTATGTATTAGTCTAAGTTAAAGCTGTAATGGACATATGGACATATAACACAGCTATAGTTTTATTTCATTAATTTTTTTGTTGCTTTGTTCTAAGTGATCAATACACAGCAGTTAGAGGCTTTCAGATCTTAAAGATGAAGCCTAGAATTGCCTTTTTTACTAGATCCAGAGATCTCAAGTTTTACCAGAAATTCAGGTCAGATTGGTGCTCAGTATGCAGCTGAAGTGTGTTTAAAATCCTCAGCCTTCAGAACATAATATTAAATGCCTCAGTTTAGGAAAGGTTCAATAAAATGATGTACTGCTCCATTTGTCACGTTGGGTTTGTTGTTTTCTGTTATTGTACAAAGATTTTGTGTAGCTGAATAAAGACTTTTACTTCTTTAGTAAGTTGTAGCAAGTTATTAAGGTCTCAGCAGGCCTATCTACACTGGTAATTGTGCAAACAGCATTCTGCAGAGTATCTACAATTTTTATCTATATTGTTTGTTCAATAAAATAAATAAAATAAAACAAATATATACATATAAATATCCTAAAGCAAATATTATGCATAACACATTAGGGTAGACTACAGGCAAGAAAAGGTATTTAGTCTTTTAATATAAGAAAGAAAAACAAAACAGTCCCACAGTGTACATATGTAGCGCCCCCTTACTGTCAGTAATGGACGCTATTGTAAATTTAGTGGGGGATGAGAGAGTTATCCTGCTCTCTATTATGTTAATTGATTAAATTTGTAGTCCGGGCTGGGCTGCCTGTGGTCCCATTTTCTGTTCTGAGCATATGTTACCATCCTTGGGCAGCAGATGGCGCCAGAGGGGTTCCAGAACAGAGCCGCCTTATATAGGGTATATCTGATGCGAGCGCCTTTTTGTCCGGGTCTTCTACCCGGGTCTTCTACCCGCAGCGGGTCGCAGGTGTGGCACCCACCTTCAGGGTGTGCGCACACCACGAGGCCGCTACTATGACCTAAACTATGCGGCGCTACGGACTCTGGGCCTCATGGCTCAGAGCAACTGATGCTGTCAGGGACTTACTGGGTTCCCACTTCTACTGAGAAGATCCCAAGCTGGGTGCTGTTCAGGTGGGGGATCAGTCTGTGGAGAACCGGGAGGCAGGTGATCCAACAGGGCTTGAGCGAACCATCGGGG
The DNA here is from genome assembly GCA_029574335.1 of Rana kukunoris. Lineage (NCBI taxonomy): Eukaryota > Metazoa > Chordata > Amphibia > Anura > Ranidae > Rana > Rana kukunoris. Next base: position 209,603,794 of record CM056049.1, on the reverse strand, counting down.
ATCTGGTTGCCAGAAACTGACAGATCATATTCAGACTGTCAGCTGGTGACCTTTACTAAAAGACATACTGGGAGGATTTGCTCTACAGTTCTACTCTACAAACATTGGGCCTGTGGCAGAGGTTTCCATCTTAAAACCTAATCTAATTAGAGGCAAGTCGGTGGCACAGACTTGTTCCTTCCCAGAAGCTCTAAGTGACACTCTGGCTGCCAGGCCTGTGAGAGGGGTCTGTCCGGGGGCACTTTACCCACTCTGGCTAGAGTGGCGACGTGATAGATACAATTGTTGAAGGCAGGACTGCTTTCCTTATCAAAAGCCTGATGCTGCAAGGTTCCGCCGAGGAAGTTGCAAAACGTAACGTGTACGGGGTAAGGGGGTAAGGAGCCTGAAGACACGTCGCTCGCTGCCATCCTTGAAAAATTTGTTTTAAATGGTCCCATATTTTCTTACTGCCGTTTTTACCTTGGCTAAATAGCCTGTGCTTTTATTTCTTTATTAAACGTTTGAGTCCAGCAGAGAGCACTTAGATTTTGATTCCTTTTTTCATGTTGTGGTCCATTTTACTACTGACTTGTGAGGAATTTGAAATACTACCCTGCTTGCTGGTTTTCCATGCTGAGAAATCTGCTTATTTGACCATTTGGTAAAACAGTGGTCCATGTGTGGAGGTGATAGTACCTATTCTTACTGGTGGAGGGATCACTTTAAGTTTGGATTGTATCAAAAATAGAAAAATACTACATAGGGTAGTAGAAAGGCGGACTTTTTCAGGCAATCACAAGGACATAAAAGTTAAGAAAAAATATTTAATTATATATCATAAAATCCAAAAACAAAGAATAAAATATACAAAAACAGGGTATACAGAATATACATAAGCAATGTTAGCTTGCATCTCGCGGCGAGATGCAAGCTAACATTGCTTATGTATATTCTGTATACCCTGTTTTTGTATATTTTATTCTTTGTTTTTGGATTTTATGATATATAATTAAATATTTTTTCTTAACTTTTATGTCCTTGTGATTGCCTGAAAAAGTCCGCCTTTCTACTACCCTATGTAGTATTTTTCTATTTTTGATTCAATTACTTCGGATGTCGGCTACATGTGAGTGCTTTTATGTTTCCCCATTCCCTATATTTTTGAAGTTTGGATTGTAATCATCACCTGGTGAAGATTTCTATGATCTGGCATTTTGGCTTTCGTTTCACAATATTTGGACGTTATCACAATATATTATTTCGATATATGTGTGGATTGATCCGTATTCACACACACACATATATATATATATATATTGTATCTCCAGTCAAAACTCTGTTTTTTAGTTCTGGATAGAGTAGTAAAGGGCTAAAATCTGTAGGGTTTCTAGCTCTGTTGAGGAGAAGCCCCTCATTTTCTGAGGGCAGAAGAAAGAGTCAAATATATATATATATTTGTAAGCAAATCCTTGCTACTTCTCAGAATTTACTCATGCATGTTTTAAAAAAAAAATTCTCTTTTACTCTCTGAAAGAAATAAAAACCTGACAGAGGCTCTAATGCCGTGTACACACAATCGGTCCATCCGATGAGAACGGTCTGATGGACCATTTTCATCGGTTAACCGATGAAGCTGACTGATGGTCTGTCGCGCCTACACACCATCGGTTAAAAAAATCATCGTGTCAGAACGCGGTGACGTAAAACACATCGACGTGCTGAAAAAAATGAAGTTCAATGCTTCCAAGCATGCATCGACTTGATTCTGAGCATGCGTGGATTTTTAACCGATGGTCGTGCCTACAAACGATCGTTTTTTTGCTATCGGTTAGGTATCCATCGTTTAAATTTAAAACAAGTTATCTTTTTCTTAACCGATGGTTAAATAACCGATGGCGCTCACACACGATCGGTTTGGACCGATGAAAACGGTCCATCGGACCGTTGTCATCGGTTTAACCGATCGTGTGTACATAACAACTTTGGTTGGAGTTGCAGTTGAATGTGGCGCTAACATGTAAGCTATTTCCCAGGGATATAAATGACATCTTGGGAAACTAGACAGTTCAAACAGCTGGCAAAGAGGCAGTAAAAACAGCTGGTTGATCAACATTTTTTACTTAATTTTTTTTATATGAATGCATTCCCTGTATTAAGGTAGAAAACACACCACTAACTATTTTCCTCCACCTCCTCTAAACCCTATCCTGAGCCTGTCAGTGATCCAGCGCTGTGCCCAGCTGCAGTCTTCTCTCCTCTCTCTTCCTATTCTCACAAGGATTTGGGCAGCAACAAGAGTCAATGGTTCCTGCTGCTGTCAATCCAATGCTATGAGGAGGGAGCGGGAAGTGAGGGTGAGCCACTCTATGTATGTCTATGGACACAGGCAGCATGGCTAGGGAATAAGCCCACAGGTGTGCCCCCATAGCAAGCAGCTTGTTAAAGGGCTAGTACTAAAATGCAAAAGAATAAAGTCTTTAACTCCCAAATTTAGATGAATAGTTAGGGTTGCAAATGAGAAAAAAAGAGTCCCAAATGTGCAGAATAGATCACATCAGAGCCCACAGATAGGACAAACAGCACCACCGTGAATTGGACTTCTGTGAGAAAACCACCACCTTATGGAAAGCCGCTTACTGGAACAACCAGGCTTATAAGCATTAAGCATAAACTCCACCCGTGGGTCGAGACACTGGATTACAAGGATTACAATGAGCAGATATCGTCCATCAGACTGTTTTTTCGGATAAACCGATTGTTTGTACACGGCATAAGTGTTTGGCAGGTTTCTTAAGTGTTCAAAGGTCATCACAATCTGGCAAACATCCCAGGCATCTGGCCATGGAGTATTAAAAACACATTGTATTCCTTTTTTTATATATAAAGTATATGCTTTTTCTCTTTTCAGAAAACATGACAAATGTGTTTAAAGTTTGGAGAACCCTCACCCTTTACCCTCCCTCATCTTAAATCCAAAATTTTAACGTAACCCCTACATTAAAGGGGTTGTAAAAGGTTAGTTTTTTATTTTCTAAATAGGTTCCTTTAAGCTACTGCATTGTTGGTTCACTTACCTTTTCCTTTGATTTCCATTCTATATGTTTTTTTTCTTTGTTTTCTTTGTCTGAATGTCTCACTTCCTGTTCCTCCTCAGTAAGATATTCTGGCTGACTAACCCCCAGCCAGAACAGCTCGGATGATGGGGGCAAGCTTACTGAGGAGAAACAGGAAGTGAGAAATTCAGACAAAGAAAAAAAACATTTAGAAGGGAAATCGAAGGAAAAGGTAAGTGAACCAACAATGCACTAGCTTAAAGGAACCTATTTTAGAAAATAAAAAACAAACCTTTACAACCCTTTAACCATTATAACATTTAACCCCTCCCCCCAATTCTTAACTCTTAAACAAACCCTAAAACTTTGCTGTTAACAATATCTTTTCTCAATGTTAAACATACACTATCCTTAATCCCAACCCTTAAATGTAATCATTAAAATATGCTCTATGAAGTATTTTAAGTTGGTTTTAACTGGTCTCGTGCAGAAACCAATTGCTGCATAAGGTACATGTGCTTCAAAGCATTTGGTGAACACGCTACAGATCTCAGGAACAGAGATCTCTTTATTGAAAATGTCTGCCTCTTTCTCTGACAAAACTGTTGCTGAGAGACTCTGCAGAGTTCTAGCAATGCCAAAGTAAATGACAGGGGAATAAGACTTTAAAGCAATTAAAAATAGTTTTGTAACTCTTGTAGCATATGAGAAGGATCCAAGAGCAATATCCCAGAAGCTGATCTCAACTCAGACACTACTGGTTGTTGCCAATTTTCCACCACAAAGTTAGCTAAGAGCCTGCTATTGTTCCTGAAAAGAAAAAAAATATTTTTAAGAAAAAATACTTGGGGGGAAAGCTTGGGACTTTAAGGCCGCGTACACACAATCTAATTTGTCCGCTGAAACTGGTCCAACGGAATGAACCGTGACAGACTGAGATATTCCTATGTCTAGGTTCACCTTATGTCCACTAGGGCCATATGGTGACAAAGAATCATAATTCATATATTACAGATGGGACATTATTAATACTTCATTTCAGGACTGAGATATCACAAGGAGTTCATGATGACATGACCAGGTCAACCAGACAGTGAGTCATACCTTTGTATAATAGGCTATTGAAATATCTTAAGGTGTTGGCTATTCACTGTAAAGACATTCCGTTGCACCCACTCTCACAAGACTCTGCCATTGTGTAATAGTGTTTGGTTTTTATGTCATTGTCTACAGGAATGTCATGCTCTCTGAGTTAACTCTATTGAAGATGCGGTGCCAACAAGTCTACATGGTTAGCTTACCTGAATGCCTTTTAGAGTGTGATTGAAGCCCCCATGGTGTGAAGGGGGGTGGAGACAACATTGTCCTGTGACTAACTGCATTATGCTTGAGACTGTATAAGAAGCTGAGAAAATACCAATAAATTGTCTTATCTTTGAAGCAAGTGCAGAGCTTGAGTCTCGTCTTGTTTATGGGAATGGATATGGATCGTGTATGCATGATTGTGGAGTGTCAGATAAGCTTGTCATGGTTGGATGGAAGGTCGTAAACGGCGTTGACCGTTACATTGGTGGCACAGCAGTGGGGTGATTCCATCTTCAGAAGGACGGCTACAAGGACACATGACAATGGAGACGCTGTATGAACGGATGAAGCTCTCTTTCCTCATGGACTTACTGGAGAGCTGGGGCAGACCGGCCAGCAACCGTAAGAAAAGGGACATTATCGCAGAACTTGAATAGAAATGAATAGAGCTAAGAATAGAGCTAAGAGGCCCAGCGTAACAGACAGGACACCTGAGGAAGAATTTTTTGATCGGGCTGTTAAACATGGACTGGCACAATATGGTCCTAATCCTCCGCCGGAGATCATAGACCGGGTTATAGCGGCTGTGGATGCCACCTTGCGACAGCAAAGAAGTGCTGCGGCAGCTGAAGTCACAGCAGCACCAACTAAAGAGAGAGGAGAGGTACAGATACCAGTCTCCATGGAAGAGGAATTCCAAAGAAGGTTACAAGAGATGCGGATACAGCACAGAGGACCTGTATCAGAGGAGGTCCTGTTGGGATGGTCGGATGTGATTCGGTGCCAACTCTGGAAGGAAGCGCTAGCTCTGGAGCAGCAACACCAAGGAAAGGTCCTGCCCTCCATCTATGCAAGGTACTGGCCGCAGTATGACGTACGACTGCTGTTGTTGGGGGAACAACCAAAGCAGGAGTGGATAGCAGAGTTAAGCAGGCTGATCAGGGCAGAGATGCAGCTGGACGAGAGCTACAGAGCCCTCCGGTGGTATGTAGCCCAAGAGTGCCCGTGGTCAGCGGATGACAGCCCCACAGTAGGCTATGACTATTGTAACGGAATGGCCCGTGAAAGACTGAGATATTCCTATGTCTAGGGTCACCTTATGTCCACTAGGGCCATAGGGTGACAAAGAATCATAATTCATATATTACATGAGATGGGACATTATTAATACTTCATATTTCAGGACTGAGATATCACAAGGAGTTCATGATGACATGACCAGGTCAGCCAGCCAGTGAGTCATACCTTTGTATAATAGGCTATTGAAATATCTTAAGGTGTTGGCTATTCACTGTAAAGACATTCCGTTGAAGGTGTTGATTGCACCCACTCTCACAAGACTCTGACATTGTGTGATAAAGCTGTCTAGATAACTTATTCAACTAGATGTCTGTTATTATTCAAGGTTAATTGAACCCTATTGATGATACGGTGCCGTCATGTCTAGCTACCAATTAAAGAATTATCCTCAGTGAGTGAATAGGGGGATGGAGATTGCATTGTCCTGTGATAAACTGCATTATGCTTGAGACTGTATAAGAAGCTGAGAAAATACCAATAAATTGTCATATCTTTGAAAGCAAGTGCAGAGCTTGAGTCTCGTCTTGTTTATGGGAATGGATATGGATCGTGTATGCAAGATTGTCGCAGTGTGTCAGATAAGCCTGTCGTGGATCGATGGAAGATCGTAAGCGGTGGTGACCGTTACATTTGGTGGCACAGCAGTGGGATGATTCCATCTTCAGAAGGACGGCTACAAGGACACATGACAATGGAGACGGTGTATGAACGGATGAAGCTCTCTTCCCTCATGGACTTACTGGAGAGCCGGGGCAGACCGGCCAGCAACCGTAAGAAAAGGGACATTATCGCAGAACTGGTCAAAATGGATAGAGCTAAAAGGCCCGCCATAACGGACAGGACACCCGAGGAAGAAAGTTTTGATCGGGCTGTTAACCTTAGACTGGCACATTATGGTCCTAACCCTCCGCCGGAGATCATAGACCGGGTTATAGCGGCTGTGGATGCCACCTTGCGACAGCAAAGAAGTGCTGCGGCAGCTGAAGTCACAGCAGCACCAACTAAAGAGAGAGGAGAGGTGCAGATACCAGTCTCCATGGAAGAGGAATTCCAAAGAAGGTTACAAGAGATGCGGATACAGCATAGAGGACCAGTATCAGAGGAGGTCCTGTTGGGATGGTCGGATGTGATTCGGTGCCAACTCTGGAAGGAAGCATTAGCTCGGGAGCAGCAAAACCAAGGAAAGGTCCTGCCCTCCATCTATGCAAGGTACTGGCCGCAGTATGACGTACGAATGCTGTTGTTGGGGAAACAACCGAAGCAGGAGTGGACAGCTGAGTTAAGCTGGCTGATCCGGGCAGAGATGCAGCTGGATGAAAGCTACAGAGCCCTCCAGTGGTATGTAGCCCAAGAGTGCCCGTGGCCAGCAGATGACAGCCCCACAGAAGGCCATGACTATGATGGCCTGGGATTGTTGTATTGGAGGATGTCCAGTGATCCCGACTTCGGGGATGATCGGGAGTGGCGCTTGGAGGACATAATGGAGCACAGAGAGGAAAAATGTAATATCTCGGGAGGCCACTGGTCACAGGAAGATTTGGAATTTCTGGCCATTCAGGAATGGGAGCTGGAGGTCACCTACAGACAGCTGCTAGACTCGGCTCAGCAGCAGGGTGGGGCTCCCATTGCCTGGGACTATGAGGAAAGGTCAGATAACTGTGAAATCCTGGCTGATGAATCGGCAGTGGAAAAAATGGAGATTGCCATCCCTAACGCCGAAGCGGATGATGTGGAGTTCCAGAGAGCCGGGGCGGTTGGCCCCTCTGTCCAACAACAAGCTGAGGTGGTAAAGCTTTTACCCCCAGCTGAATCACTGTCAACAGAGCAGAGAGCCCCAGGCCTCTGCTCCTCACTAACAGAAGAGGGGGTCCTTGTGGTAGTGGCTGGGACTGTGGTCTTCACTCACAGCAACCCAGCGGAAGAGCTGGCAACAGAACAGAGGGTCACGGACCTCTGCTCTCCACTAACGGAAGAGGGGGACCCTGTGGTAGTGGATGGGACTGTGGTCTCCACTGACAGCAACCCAGCGGAAGAGCTGGCAACAGAACAGAGTGCCCCAGGCCTCTGCTCCTCACTAACAGAAGAGGGGGTTCCTGGGGTAGTGGATGGGACTTCAGTCTCCACTGACACAACCCCAGAAAATGGTGCAGCCCTGGGACCGGAGGATGTCTGCTTTGCTTTGCAAGCACCGGGGTTTTTTCGCCAAGCACCAGTGGATGGGACTTCAGTCTCCACTGGTATACCCCAGGAAGGGGGGGGGGAATTGACCCAGACCCCCAACAGCATGATGGACTGAGCCCAGCCACCCTGCCTTCTCCCCAGCGGCAGGCGTGTTCTCTGAGAGAGGCAGAGGTTGGCGGGGTGAGTAATGCTCAGTTTGGAGCCATTTATTTGGGGTACAGTATGAATACCAGCATTGGAGGACTGGAACTACTGACGGACTTCGGAGTCAACCCGTTTGGGGTTACCACCTGTGTCCGTCTCCCACCGAAAGGGGAGAGAAAATGTAACGGTCACCACCGCTTATGATCTTCCATCCATCCACGACAGGCTTATCTGACACATTGCGACAATCTTGCATACACGATCCATATCCATTCCCATAAACAAGACGAGACTCAAGCTCTGCACTTGCTTTCAAAGATATGACAATTTATTGGTATTTTCTCAGCTTCTTATACAGTCTTAAGCATAATGCAGTTTATTACAGGACAATGCAATCTCCACCCCCCTATTTACTCACTGAGGATAATTCTTTAATTGGTAGCTAGACATGACGGCACCGTATCATCAATAGGGTTCAATTAACCTTGAATAATAACACAGACATCTAGTTGAATAAGTTATCTAGACAGCTTTATCACACAATGGCAGAGTCTTGTGAAAGTGGGTGCAATCAACACCCTCAACGGAATGTCTTTACAGTGAATAGCCAACACCTTAAGATATTTCAATAGCCTATTATACAAAGGTATGACTCACTGGCTGGCTGACCTGGTCATGTCATCATGAACTCCTTGTGATATCTCAGTCCTGAAATATGAAGTATTAATAATGTCCCATCTCATGTAATATATGAATTATGATTCTTTGTCACCCTATGGCCCTAGTGGACATAAGGTGACCCTGGACATAGGAATATCTCAGTCTGTCACGGGCCATTCCGTTACAACTATGATGGCCTGGGATTGTTGTATTGGAGGATGTCCAGTGATCCCGACTTTGGGGATGATCGGGAGTGGCGCTTGGAGGACATAATGGAGCACAGAGAGGAAAAATTGAATATCTCGGGAGGCCACTGATCACAGGAAGATTTAGCATTTCTGGCCATTCAAGAATGGGAGCTGGAGGTCGCCTACAGACAGCTGCTAGACTCGGCTCAGCAGCAGGGGGGGGGGGCTCCCATTGCCTGGACTATGAGGAAAGTTCAGATGACAACTGTGAACTCCTGGCTGATGAATCGGCAGTGGAAAAAATGGAGATTGCCATCCCTAAAGCCGAAGCGGATGGTGTGGAGTTCCAGAGAGACGGGGCGGTTGGCCCCTCTCTCCAGCAACAAGCTGAGGTGGTAAAGCTTTTACCCCCAGCTGAATCACTGGCAACAGAGCAGGGTGCCCCAAGACTCTGCTCCCAACTAGCAGAAGAGGGGGACCCTATGGTAGTGGATGGGACTGCGGTCTCCACTCCCAGCAACCCAGCGGAAGAGCTGGCAACAGAACAGAGTGTCATAGGCCTCTGCTCCTCACTAACAGAAGAGGGGGATCCTGTGGTAGTGGATGGGACTGTGGTCTCCACTCACAGCAACCCAGCGGAAGAGCTGGCAACACAGCAGAGTGTCATAGGCCTCTGCTCCTCACTAACAGAAGCGGGGGTTCCTGGGGTAGTGGATGGGACTTCAGTCTCCACTGGCACAACCCCAGAAAATGGTACAGGACTGGGGCAGGAGGATGTCGGCTTTGCTTTGCAAGCACCGGGGGGTTTTCACCAAGCACCAGTTGGTGGGACTTCAGTCTCTACTGGTATACCCCAGGAAGGGGGGGGGCAGTTGGCCCAGACCCCCAACAGCATGATGGACTGAGCCCAGCCACCCTGCCTTCTCCCCAGCGGCAGGCGTGTTCTGTGAGAGAGGCAGAGGTTGGCGGGGTGAGTAATGCTCAGTTTGGAGCCATTTATTTGGGGTACAGTAAGGATACCAGCATTGGAGGACTGGAACTACTGACGGACTTCGGAGTCAACCCGTTTGGGGTTCCCACCTATGTCCGTCTCCCACCGAAAGGGAGAGATGTAACGGAATGAACCGTGACAGACTGAGATATTCCTATGTCTAGGGTCACCTTATGTCCACTAGGGCCATAGGGTGACAAAGAATCATGAATTATATATTACAGATGGGACATTATTAATACTTCATTTCAGGACTGAGATATCACAAGGAGTTCATGATGACATGACCAGGTCAACCAGACAGTGAGTCATACCTTTGTATAATAGACTATTGAAATATCTTAAGGTGTTGGCTATTCACTGTAAAGACATTCCGTTGAAAAGGTGTTGATTGCACCCACTCTCACAAGACTCTGCCATTGTGTGATAGTGTTTGGTTTTTATGTCATTGTCTACAGGAATGTCATGCTCTCTAAGTTAACACTATTGAAGATGCGGTGCCGACAACTCTACATGGTTAGCTTACCTGAATGCCTTTTAGAGTGTGATTGAAGCCCCCCATGGTGTGAAGGGGGGTGGAGACTACATTGTCCTGTGACTAACTGCATTATGCTTGAGACTGTATAAGAAGCTGAGAAAATACCAATAAATTGTCTTATCTTTGAAGCAAGTGCAGAGCTTGAGTCTCGTCTTGTTTATGGGAATGGATATGGATCGTGTATGCAAGATTGTCAGAGTGTGTCAGATAAGCTTGTTGTGGTTGGATGGAAGGTCGTAAACGGCGTTGACCGTTACAGTGTCACTGCACGTTTGCTGTTACATACCACCTGAGCGCATTTGGTTTCACTGCACGTGTGCTGTTACATACCACCTGAGCGCATTTGGTGTCATTGCACGTGTGCTGTTACATACCACTTGAGCGCAGTTGGTGTCACTGCACGTTTGCTGTTACATACCACCTGAGCGCAGTTGGTGTCACTGTACGTGTGCTGCTACATACCACCTGAGCGCAGTTAGTGTCACTGCACGTTTGCTGTTACATACCACCTGAGCGCATTTGGTGTCACTGCACGTGTGCTGTTACATACCACCTGAGCGCAGTTGGTGTCACTGCGCTTGTGCTGTTACATACCACCTGAGCGCATTTCGTGTCACTGCACGTGTGCTGTTACATACCACCTGAGTGCATTTAGTGTCACTGCACATTTGCTGTTACATACCATCTGAGCGCATTTGGTGTCACTGCACGTTTGCTGTTACATACCACCTGAGCGCAGTTGGTGTCACTGCGCTTGTGCTGTTACATACCACCTGAGCGCAGTTAGTGTCACTGCACGTTTGCTGTTACATACCACCTGAGCGCATTTGGTGTCACTGCACGTTTGCTGTTACATACCACCTGAGCGCAGTTGGTGTCACTGCACGTTTGCTGTTACATACCACTTGAGCGCAGTTAGTGTCACTGCACGTTTGCTGTTACATACCACCTGAGTGCAGTTGGTGTCACTGCGCTTGTGCTGTTACATACCACCTGAGCGCAGTTAGTGTCACTGCACGTTTGCTGTTACATACCACCTGAGCGCATTTGGTGTCACTGCACGTTTGCTGTTACATACCACCTGAGCGCATTTGGTGTCACTGCATGTGTGCTGTTACATACCACCTGAGCGCAGTTAGTGTCACTGCACGTTTTCTGTTACATACCACCTGAGCGCATTTGGTGTCACTGCACGTGTTCTGTTACATACCACTTGAACGCAGTTGGTGTCACTGTACGCGTGCTGTTACATACAACCTGAGCGCAGTTAGTGTCACTGCATGTTTGCTGTTACATACCACCTGAGCGCATTTGGTGTCACTGCACGTGTGCTGTTACATACCACCTGAGCGCAGTTGGTGTCACTGCGCTTGTACTGTTACATACCACCTGAGCGCAGTTGGTGTCACTGCACGTTTGCTGTTACATACCACTTGAGCGCAGTTAGTGTCACTGCACGTTTGCTGTTACATACCACCTGAGTGCAGTTGGTGTCACTGCGCTTGTGCTGTTACATACCACCTGAGCGCAGTTAGTGTCACTGCACGTTTGCTGTTACATACCACCTGAGCGCATTTGGTGTCACTGCACGTTTGCTGTTACATACCACCTGAGCGCATTTGGTGTTACTGCACGTGTGCTGTTACATACCACCTGAGCGCAGTTAGTGTCACTGCACGTTTGCTGTTACATACCACCTGACCGCATTTGGTGTCACTGCACGTTTGCTGTTACATACCACCTGAGAGCATTTGGTGTCACTGCACGTTTGCTGTTACATACCACCTGAGCGCATTTGGTGTCACTGCACGTGTGCTGTTACATACCACCTGAACGCAGTTGGTGTCACTGTACGTGTGCTGTTACATACCACCTGAGCGCAGTTAGTGTCACTGCACGCTTGCTGTTACATACCACCTGAGCGCATTTGGTGTCACTGCACGTGTGCTGTTACATACCACCTGAGCGCATTTGGTGTCATTGCACGTGTGCTGTTACATACCACCTGAGCGCAGTTAGTGTCACTGCACGTTTGCTGTTACATACCACTTGAGCGCAGTTAGTGTCACTGCACGTTTGCTGTTACATACCACCTGAGCGCATTTGGTGTCACTGCATGTGTGCTGTTACATACCACCTGAGCGCAGTTGGTGTCACTGCGCTTGTGCTGTTACATACCACCTGAGCGCAGTTAGTGTCACTGCACATTTGCTGTTACATACCACCTGAGCGCATTTGGTGTCACTGCACATGTGCTGTTACATACCACCTGAGCGCATTTGGTGTCACTGCACGTGTGCTGTTACATACCACCTGAGCGCAGTTAGTGTCACTGCACGTTTGCTGTTACATACCACCTGAGCGCATTTGGTGTCACTGCACGTGTGCTGTTACATACCACCTGAGCGCATTTGGTGTCACTGCACATGTGCTGTTACATACCACCTGAGCGCAGTTAGTGTCACTGCACGTTTGCTGTTACATACCACTTGAGCGCATTTGGTGTTACTGCACGTTTGCTGTTACATACCACCTGAGCGCATTTGGTGTCATTGCACGTGTGCTGTTACATACCACCTGAGCGCAGTTAGTGTCACTGCACGTTTACATACCACCTGAGCGCAGTTAGTGTCACTGCACGTTTGCTGTTACATACCACCTGAGCGCATTTGGTGTCACTGCATGTGTGCTGTTACATACCACCTGAAGGCAGTTGGTGTCACTGCGCTTGTGCTGTTACATAGCACCTAATCGCAGTTGGTGTCGCTGCACGTTTGCTGTTACATACCACCTGAACGCATTTGGTGTCACTGCACATTTGCTGTTACATACCACCTGAACGCATTTGGTGTCACTGCGCTTGTGCTGTTACATAGCACCTGAACGCAGTTGTTGTCACTGCGTGTGTACTGTTTAATACCACCTAAACGCAGTTGGTGTCACTGCGCTTGTGCTGTTACATAGCACCTGAACGCATATATATGTCTGGAAGGACAACAAAGAGAGGCAGAGAGTCACGAGGGCAAGCAGGGTCTGCATCTAGAGGTAACGCTGGTGGTGGATGTGGTGCATCCTCTTCAGCACGTGGCCGTGGCCGCTCGTCCTTCTTTTCGGGAGCTGGCCGTGTTGAGCCTCAACATGCAGAGAAATTAGTAGAGTGGGTGACCAAGCCGTCCTCATCCTCCTCATCCTCTCTCACACAGACTGATCTAAGTTTGTCTGGCAAAGCAGCTGCCAAGGCGTCCTCTTCCCTGCACAATGGCTTCACACAATACTTCCCTAGTCCCACCATGTCCTCCTGAGGAGTCCCCCGAACTGTTTTAACACAGTGTTGGGTACATGCTGCAGGAAGATGCACAGCGTTTTGAAGACTCCGATGACGGAACACAGATAGAGGAAGGCATTGATGTGAGCCCAGGGAGAGGGGTGGCCGAGAGGGACAGCAATCTGGGAGTGATGTTCCCCCAGCTGGAGCATACTGCCAGGTTTTCAACAGTGATGATGAGGAGGGAGGGGATGATGAGGTCACTGACCTGGGTGCCTGATAGGAGAGAGGAGGAGGAAGAGGAGGAGGAGGAGGACGAGGACGAGGCACAGGCACATCTCCAAAGAGGCAGGATGCCCTCCAGGGGTTAGCTTAAGGGCAGCACACCAACTGCATTACGTGGCACATCTTCGCATGGCACTGCTGTGTCTCAACGGTACAGCAAAAGTTCTTTGGTGTGGGCCTTTTTTGAAACATGTCCATCAGATCGTACCTTTGCTGTTTGCAACATATGTCTCAAGCGTATTTCGCGTGGCCAAAACATCACCCGCTTGGGCACCACATGCTTGTCAAGACATATGTCGACCTGCCATGCAACTCGTTGGAAAGCATACCAGAAAGACCCACACCAAAGACCAAAGCGGACCTCCCCTTGCCCTTCTGTGACCTCCAACCCCACTAGACCCCCAGTCCTCTCTGAAGCCTGCACTGAAGTTGTAGAAATAGGTGTGTCACAACCTAGTAGTGGTAGTACATGCGGGCAATCTAATATAAGTACCAGACAAATTTCCCTGCCCCAGCTGCTGCAGCGCCGAAAGAAGTACACTCCCAGCCATCCACATGCCCAGCGGTTGAATGCTAGCTTAGCGAAATTGCTAGTACTTTAACTGCTACCTTTTCAGTTAGTAGATTCTGCCCCCTTCCGTGAGTTTGTGGAATGTGCAGTACCTCAGTGGCAAGTACCAAAATGCCACTTTTTCTCACAGAAAGCCGATTCCGGCTCTCTACCAGCATGTGGAAGGCAATTTCCATGCCTCGCTGGACAGAGCAGTCAGTGGTAAGGTGCATCTTACCGCTGACTCATGGTCTAGCAGGCATGGACAGGGACGTTACCTGTCTTTTACGGCCCATTGGGTGACTCTGCTGGCAGCTGGGAAGGATGCAGGGCAAGGTACAGTAGTTTTGGAGGTTGTTCTGCCACCACGCCTCCAAAACACTACTACTGCTTGTGACACACCTCTCTCCTCCACCCCCTCCTCTTCATCTTCCTCTGTGGCCTCTTGCCGTGCTGATGTTTCCTTAGAACCAGCCATGCTCCGTAGGCGTACGAGAGGCTATTATTGTTTATTATTGTTTATTGTTTGTTTCTTATACAAGGCGCATAGTTCACAAAACATGTTTGCATCAAAGCGCCTGCTTCCCATCCAGTCACGTTACCAGAAACATACCAAGAAAACAAACTTTAAAAACAACATAAAATCGAGTGGCGGTTACAATAAACATATAGACATTCTAACACTCGGTACTACATGTATACATTATAAAAACGTTAAAAACTGTATAAAAACAACAAAAAAGGAAGAGGGGGAAAGGAAGGAAAGGGAAAAAGGGGAAGGGGAGAAGATAGAGAAAGAGATATCTCACCCCAAACCACTAAAGGCCCTAGTAAACAACAGGGTCTTCAGATCTTTTCTGAATACCTGGTACTTCTCCTGTTGTTGCAGGTGGCATGGAAGCAAATTCCATAACTGGGCAGCTTGAACTGAAAAAGCTCTGCCCCCCCATTTTTTCAGCCTATAAGGCCGAACCACCAATCTAGTTTGTGACGTGGCCCGTAAGGCTCTCGTCAGACTGTCGCCGCAATTTCTTGCGGATATAACATGGGCCTAGATTATTAAAGGCTTTGTAAGCAATACAAAGAACCTTAAATTCTGATCTCTCCCGTATTGGGAGCCAATGAAGGCTCTTCAGGTGGGTGGAGGTGGACGTCCGCCCTGGTAGCCTGAGTGCCAGCCGAACTGCCTGATTTTGGATTTTCTGCAAGCGTCTAATCTGGGTCTGAGGCAAACCCATGAAAAGAGCATTGCAGTAATCCAAATGGGTAAGACTAGCGCTCTAACTACAGCAATTCGGGCAGAGCTTGACAAAAAGGGTACAACCTTGTACAAATGCCTCATCTTGAGGAAACATAACTGGGTAATACTGCCGATGTGTGCATCCAGGGACAGACCGGAGTCCAGCAGAACGCCTAGGGTCTTCACCTTTTCGGCAGTTACAGGGAATCTCCCCTCCTCAGGAATGCAGACCAAGAGATGCCATGCGGTGCTAGAGCTGGTGTGCTTGGGAGACAGGAGCCACACTGGGGAAGAGGTTCTTTCAGCTCTGCAGGGACAGGCTCAGAGGTGGTTGACGCCACGCCAGCTGAAGCCTAGAATGGTGGTCAGCGATAATGGTACCAACCTCCTCCCTGCCCTGCGGTCATATAATGCCACTGCTCGGCTGACAGACCTCCAAAGAGAATACAACCTGCCCAAGAATCGCCGAATCTGTGACATGCCCACAGATGGAACTCTACGCTGGCCATGCTGCAGCGGCTGCACACGCAGCAGCGGGCCATCAATGAGTACCTGTGCCAATATGGCAGCAGAACTGGGTCAGGGAAGCTAGTTTTTTTTCCCCACGCCAGTGGGCCTTGATCAGGGATGCATGCACTGTCCTGTCACCATTTTAGGAGGCCATGAGGATAGTGAGCAGTGACAGTGCATGCATCAGTGAACACTATATTTTTAGGTATAGACAAATTTAGCCCCCACTGGAGGGGTAGCCACCTAGTAAGAACCATTTCCAAGTCTGAAATGGCCTGGGCGTATGAATTAAAATGTTTTACACCTTTGGGGCTTAATATCGAAGTAGATGTAAACTGCTTTATAGCCAATTCATAATAACATATGGAGATATTTTCGGAAAAAATCTCAAACGAGTTGGGCCCTCTGTTCAGATCTTGATGAGAATGAAAGACTATGAGGTTCGCATCTTTGAAATACATTTTTGGTATAGAATACAAATTTTATTGTTTTATTTATATATATTTCCATATACTTTTTATATATACATTTTGTATTAATAGAATATTTGGTATTCATTTAATTTATTATTCATTATTGTTTTTTTTATTTATATTCTGTTTTAACACAGTGTTTGTGAGTGAGAAGCAAGCTGGTTGTGAGCTCCATCTAGCGGTAGTTGGGCTACAGACCTTATACTTTCCTGCATAAGGAAGGATTGCTAGGTTCTCTATTCCTAGATTTTTATCTTTGATTATAAGTTTTTTGTATATTTAGCATTCAATTGCTGAGCTTATCTCCTGATAGTTCAGCGATGATGCTGAGTTTTTAGATTGATTGGCAATATCGCATAAAGGTAGATTAATTTCCGCCGTATGCGACAAGCTGGTTTCCAGTTTCCAATATGGCGGGCGGAGAGCTAGGTTATACTCACATCGAGGCTGCGCTCCACGTCAGGCCTACAAATGCGGTGATTCAGCACGCCGCCTGTATCCCGTGAACACGTCCCATTTGTGACGAAACGTAGGGAGGAGACGTCACCGCGCATACGATCCATACCCGGAAGATACGGGCTGTGTTTGCTAGCCGGCCGGGCCGGGCCGGCTGCATTTTTTTCATGCTTTTAAACGACAGACCGTTTGTAAGTGCATTACTATTATTACTATTTATTCATTAAATGAACGATTCACACTATGTGAGCCTTGTTGTCTCCTGCTTTATGGTCTTTGGGTATACGAGGAGATTGCCTACATCCAGGTGACTGCAATTGAGAGCCTTCCAGGATACATGTTTATATCTGAATGCTGTCTTTTTATCTTCATCTGGTAAGAGGCCATACATATATATGTGGTGGATGTTTTCCTGTAGCACCTTGTCCGGAGTGTCTGTTTTCATCATCATCACCTGGGAGTCTTCCAATATCTGAACTTTTGAGTCTATTGATGGATTATTTCTATGTGTGAAACCACTTTGAACATTGAATTCAAGTTCCAGCCTGTACATATCATTTTTGTATATTATGCAGGACTTTCTTATATATACTTTTAATTTGTAGGTGTTTGACATACCACATTTGTTTATTTACAGCTTTAGCGCGATTTTTCTTGTTTCATATATTGTCTTGGTGTAGTCTAACACCTTTTTTATCGCTGCTTTCCATACATGTTTTTTTGAACGAGCGCTATATTTTTACCTTTACATGCATCAGTGAGACTGTCCCTCTTATTCACATGTTGGAGCACACGCTACGTGGAATAATGGACAGGGCCCTTGAGGCAGAACAAAGGGAGGAAGAGGAGGACTTCCTTACCTCTCAAGGCCCCCTTTACCCAGACAGTGGGCCTGCTTGCCCACCTAGCACACAGGAAGAGGAGGAGGAGGAGGATGATTGTATCAGCAGCATGGAGGTGGAGCCTAGCACTCAGCATCAGCAGCAGAAGTCTTCAAGGGATCATTTACAGTCCCAAGGAACACGTGGACTTTTACGTGGCTGGGATGAGGTGCCTGTGAATCCTGTCGTCCTCAGTGACCCAGAGGACTGTGCCCCGAATGCCTCTGCAAACCTACGCTGCATGGCCTCCCTGATCCTGCAAAGCCTGCGTAAGGATCCTCGTGTACGTGCTATCAAGGAGACGGATCATTACTGGCTGGCAACTCTCCTTGATCCACGTTACAAGAGTAAGGTTGTGGACCATATGTTGCCATCGCAGAGGGAGCAGAAAATGAAACTTCTGCGGGAGGCCTTGCAGAAGGGTCTGTGCAATGTGTTCCCAGAACCTGGGGGGATTACCAAAAACCTGGCTCTGGACGACGTCTTGCTGAGGCTTCGGTGAGTCACAGAAGGAGCGGTGGAGAAGGTGGCCGTCTGACCGATGCCTTCAGACAGTTTTTAAGTCCGCAGCCCCAAGGTCTGACCGGTTCCATCAACCATCGCCAGCATCTGGTTTACATGGTCCGGGAATACCTAGGGGCAAGATCCGACTTGGACTCCTTCCCCACCGAAAATCCTCTGGCTTACTGGGTCTTGAGGATGGATCACTGGCCAAAGCTTGCACAGTACGCAATTGAGCTACTGGCTTGCCCTGCATCCAGTGTTCTTTCAGAACGCACATTCAGTGCTTCTGGAGGCTTTGTTACCGATCACAGGGTGCGCCTCTCCACCGACTCTGTTGATTGACTGACCTTCATCAAAATGAATCAGGCTTGGATCAACACCAGCTACCAAGCACCTGATGCTGATGTTACTGAATAATATTTTTTTGTTGAAATGTCGGATCCCTTTTAGACTGCGTATGCTGAAGCTGAGTGGCTGTCCTCTTATGCTGCTGATGGAATAATCTTCTCCTCCTCACTTTTCTTGCTGATAGCTAGTAAGAAATGTTGTGTTTCTGGGCTCTGCCACCAGTGCCTAAGGCACAATTTTTTTCAGGGGCACCTAATAACAATTTTTGATGCAATACTTTGCACGTGGCTCCTTGTTGCGCTCCAATTGGAGTTATTGGGAGGGGTTGCAGTGTTGTGTTGTGCCCAAGGCACAATTTTTCAGCCCCTGTTTAACAGGGGTGCCTAATAACAATTTTTGATGCAATACTTTGCACGTGGCTCCTTGTTGCGCTCTAATTACAGTATGTTTGAGGGGTGTCCTTTTTTCTAAAATTTTTCTTTCACAAAACAATAATGGCCCCCCACCACCGCTAAAATATTCTACATATTGTTGCCACACAACACGTGCGCAAGCAGTATTATTTACTTTTTTTTTATAGTCCTCTCATGTTGTGCAGGGACATTTCTAAACACGTGCCACTACTATAGACACCCAGCAGGTGTGATATTTAAAGGATTTTTTTTTTCACTTTAAGCATCATTAAAATGGCTGCTCCGGAAAAAACATCTGTTTTTAAAACTTTTTTTTCCATTGATACATATTCCCTGGGGCAAGACCCGGGTTCTGAACGACGTTTTCCAACATTGAATTGAATATTGGTCTTTAAAATGATCGTTTTTGAATTCGAACGTTCGAGTCCCATCGACTTCAATGGGGTTCTAAATGTTCGCGCGAACCCGCGGTCTGTTCGAACGTTCTGATGCGAATTTTTCTTCAAATTTTTATATTTTTATTTTAAGATTTTTGTGGGAAAGAAAAAAAAAAGGGTGGAACGCCACATTAAGTGCTCCTGCTTTTCATTCCAGCATCTGGGTTTTGGCTATTGCAATCTCCCTGTCTGTGTCCACCTGCAAGGTGATTGATGTGGTCACTCACCTGTTAAAGGCAAGCCAAATGCCCAGTCCCTTGCTTGCGATAGTGAGCGATACCCGTGCTGTAGCTGGTCAAGCTCCTTGTCTGTCTGCCCTGTTTTGCTAGTTTGGATTTCCCTGTGTATGACTTGAACTGGATTATTGGACTTTTTTTTAAACTCAGCCTGCCTTTTTACCTGGACTGTCATAGAACCATGCTAACTGTCCGCTAACTGCAAGTATCTCTTTACTTTGCTCAGTTCGCATCTGCCCTGGTATGGTGGCCAGGCACTTTAGCATTGTGTATAAGTCCTGGGGGAAACTAAGTACCAGTAGGCCTGCTTGTCTTAAGGGAAAGGGGCCTGCTATAAGTGAAGCACACAGTAGCCAGTTATAGTGTCTGACCACCTGCTTTGGGGTAGACATGACAACAGGGAGTTCCATGCCCAGTGAGACAGGGGTTATAAATGGGATTATATCAACATTAACAGGGGTTTCACACCAAGGTCCTATAGTCTAAGCAGTGTCAATGTCCCACAAACTGAAGGTAAACTGGAACAGTCAATGGATTATTTGCAGATAAAAAAAAAAAAAAAAGAGAAAGTAGGATGGAGCCGGCAAAGCCTACCAAAGGGCTGAAAGGCAATAATCTGCCTCTGTCGGTGTGTAAAAAAAAATTGAACAGACCATAATATTGAACATCAAGATGACTGGGATAGAGCAAGCTGTATTTTATGTTCTTCTTTTTGAGTCGCCGACAAACATCTGTAAAGGTCTTCCTCTTTCATTGTAGTTCTACAGAGAAATCCAGAAAGGGGAACACTGAAGCATTGCTATGGGTGAGTGTGGGGTGCTTCCAAGATTCTGACAGAATTTTATCTGAATCCTGATAGTTGAGGAATCGCATGAGGAAGGGGCGAGGATTATTTTCAGGGATGGGCCTCCCCATAGGTACGCTCAGTGCCCGTTCCATCACATATGTTGGAGAGACTTCTTTAAGGCAATGCAGAGTTGGAACTCTGTTTCAGATAGCCGGTCCCTTATCTTGTCTAAGTTGGTCCTAATTAGATTACACTCCTTAGCTAGGTGGTCTATACGCATCAGTAAAGTGGCCTTGCTCAGCTCAGTTGCAAGAAGGATCACTGCCTTGCCATCTTGTGAGTTAGGTGCCAAAACTGTAACTGCGGATGCCTCTTGATTTCTGTTGCCATCTCAGCCAGAAGGCCTTATCGTTTCTGACCACACACAGGTTGTTTAAACGAGCAGCTCTTTAATTGCATCAGAAGAAATTTAGAGGACTACAAGAGGATAGCTGAGCAAGGTGCCAAGCTCACCAGCCAGAAAATAACTTGGATGCCAAAGGATTCTATCAGGATCGCTGGAGCTCTTCTCAAACACGTTTGTCGCAGCTCACATTCATACACGCCACTGGTGCACAAATCTAGACTGTGCTTTGGGAGCTGATAGCTACCCCATTCAACCAACAAAACTGTTCTATTTACCCATTATTATGATGGACAACATCACTGGCACATTGTAAGTCTTTGGAGGTGGGTAGGCACAGGATCAGGCTTTCAGCACCAGAAACTGGTCAATATTTGTGCACCAGAATGGCTTGGGATCCACCTAGACAATGAAAACAGATAAAAACAGCCCACTGTGTAGTCATCTTGTAATATTTCTTTGTTCTGTTGGAACAGTATAGGTAAGTTTAGTTCGATTTAGGTCTACTTTCCCTTTGACCCTTAAACTTATCCCCTTACCTTAACCCTTACCTTTAACCTAAATTCTGAACTTGCCTTCTTCTCACAAAAAAATGTGATGTCGTCTAGCTTTGAAAATAACTTAGCAAACGGTAGCAACAATTCCAGAAGCATATATGCATTTTTTCCAAGGTTAGTAAACAATGAATATGGAAGTGATTTATTTTAAATTAGTTGCAGACTAATAGCTGTGTATTTAAAAGGCTTATATTTTTTCACGTATGATACCTATATATTACAATATATTTTCAAACATTCTATATCTTTAGCAAAGATTTTTTTTTTTTAAAGAATTTGAAGCACAAGACAAGTCTCAATGCAAGAAAATGGTAAAAGGATAGATAAGTAGTTTTAAAATTGTCGGCTCTTTGTTGGATCATTCTTTAAGCCGTTATGCACAATTTAAATATTTAAATTTGATGTTGCTTCATTTACATATGAAGTCAAACCATTTAAATGTCATTCACATGAAAGAATCTGTCCATTTTGAATCTATTTTCTTCCATCTGTACGTGCTGGCAATAATGTCTTTTGTCTGTACCTAAGCAATAATAAACTGTCTGAATAAACCGACTGAAAAATTCTGTTCAGTGACACAGAAAAGCATTGTATAATATGTACTGACCAGTATGAAGGAATATAAAAGGTAAATTAAGTATTCATTTAAGTTCCCATGAATAAGTCGCTATCGACGAAACATGTCGGGGCGTGGCCTATGAGAAATGTGTCTGAACTAACGTGACACAAGTTTGAGCATCCCGAGTGGCGTGTCTTAGTTTTCTGTTTATTTTGCTCCATTCATTAACTGATCCATCTAGCAATCTTCCCATCGGACCAAACTGCGGAGCGGTGAGACTTCTTAGACTGTTTATTAGTTTAGTGGGGGTCCGCCGTGACCGAATTGCCAACCAAAGAGGACCTATCACTCTGTGTATTGGAAAATTGCTACCTGGACAAGTGATGTGATACCATGCCGTTTTTACACGGGCGTTTGTGAGTGTATTTTTGTTCACCTTTTTAGTGTATTAAAAGTGGTTTTTACGGTATTACACTATTGTGCTTCATTTTTATCTCACTATATGTGGAATGGTGTGGATCATCCTTGGATCGTGGATTTGAGAAGTTGTGGTGTTACAAGTTGGTTTGCCTGCACACGAGAGTGTGCGGCATCTTTATTTGGTGAGTGAGCATTTTGACGGGTGACGGATGCACTGAACACTGGAGGTGTGGTGGAAGATTGTTTTGAAGATTTTTTGAAGATATAATATCTAAAACATATGGACTTTTTTTCACTTCTTTCTTGTGCACGGGTTCTTTAATAAGGATTGCCTTCACTATTTATTTATTTAGTTATGTTGGTAATTTTATTTCATTTTTCATTTTTTCACTTTTATTTATGTTCATTGTCATAAGTTAAAAGTTTGGTTAGAGTGATTTGCACACAATTCACAGCGCTGTTTATAGGTACACATTACATTTGAAATATTTTGACCTATATCTACTTCCATTCATTTAAGTTAATTTACAAATTGGACCAACAAAATGTTGGCAAAACATTTTTTCTTGTTCTGGATAGAGTAGTGGGGATGGACTAGAACAGCTGTCAGCTTTTATTGCCGTCTCTATCCACATTAGGGAGATTCATTCTATCTTCGGGGTTGATTTACTAAACGAAAATAGACTGTGCACTTTGCAAAGTGCAGTTGCAGTTTGAGAGAGCAGTTGCTCCAGGGCTTAATAATTCAGGAAAAGCTCTGCTGAATTCCATCATCCAAGCATATGCAAGCAAAAATGCTGTTTTTTTTTTCTTTCCACGTGATTGGATATTCTTTGCAAAGTGAAGCTTTACCTCATTTACTAAACTCTGAAGCAACTGCAATTACAGAGTGCAATTGCACTTTGCAAAGTGCACAGTCGATTTGCCTTAGTAAATCAACCCCTATTTGTCCTGTTTGCCGTTATCATTGAAAGTTAGAGTAAAACAAATCATCAATTTTTGGGTTGTCCCCAGAAAAAGTAGTAGAGGGGAAATCTTCCTATGGGGACCCTAGTTCCACTGACCTAGAGGTTCCCAAGGAATTCCTTTAATTTACAGGGATTTCCTGCAACTTCCTGTATTGGCTATGGGACATGTAGTGAAGGGAAATCTCCCCAAAAGGGCACAGATGGAAAAAAACTGTCAGGGGTGTGACCCTCCCTTACCCTAAACTTTGCCTATAGTTCTAATTAAAGTGTATCTCTAGCCTAATGCCGCGTACACACGATCGGTTTGTCTGATGAAAATGGTCAGACCAAACCGATCGTGTGTGGGCCCCATCGGTTATTTATCCATCGGTTAAAAAAATTGGCACTTGTTTTAAAATTATCTGATGGATACCTAACCGATAGAAAAAAAACGATCGTCTGTAGGCACGTCCATCGGTTAAAAATCCACGCATGCTCAGAATCAAGTCGACGCATGCTTGGAAGCATTGAACTTCATTATTTTCAGCATGTCGTTGTGTTTTACGTCACCGCGTCCTGACACAATTGTTTTTTTAACCGATCGTGTAGACACGACTGACCATCAGTCAGCTTCATCGGATAACTGATGGACAAATCCATCAGACCGTTTTCATCGGATTGACCGATCGTGTGTACAGGGCACAACACTTATTTGTAGACATTTTATCCAATTTTTATTGCTGTCTGTGTCCCTGTTGGGGAGATTCACCCCTATATGTCTACTGGTGGCATTTGTCAATAAGAAAGTGAGAGGAAATCCAAATGTTTGTGTTTTCATTCCAGGAAAAATTGTTTAATATTGGAATTCCTCTCACTTTGGGAGATTTCCTATAACTCACTGTTGTGTTTCTGGGACAAGAAGTGAAGGGTCATTTTCCAAATGGTACGCAGACTTCATAAAATAAACTGACAGGCTTTTTGATCTTTCCATTTTCTATCAAAAACAGAAATCCTACTATACACTGAGATTGATTACATGTACACTGCTCACAAAAATTTAAGGAACACTTTGAAAACATATCAGATCTCAACGGGCAAAAATCTCACGCTGGATTTTTAATGTGTTAGGAATGAAAGGATGGCACATCATTTGATGGATAAAAATGAAAACGATCCACCTACAGAGGGCTAAATTCAAAGACACCCCAAAAATCAAAGTGCAAAAATTATGCAGCAAGCTAGTCCATTTTTCTGAAATTTCATTGCAACAACTCAAAATGGTCCTCAGTAGTTTGTATGGCCCCCAAGTGCTTGTATGCATGCCTGACAAAATCAGGGCATGCTCCTAATGAGACAACGGATGGTGTCCTGGGGTATTTCCTCCCAGATCTGGACGAGAGCATCACATGGTGTAACATGGTGGTGGCAGGATGATGATGTGGGGATGCTTTTCTTCAGCAGGGGCAGGGAAGCTGGTCAGAGTTGATGGGAAGATGGATGGAGCCAAATTCAGGGCAAGCTTAAAAGAAAACCTGGAACTCCCGGTTTCTTCCGCGGGCCCCAACTACCACAGCACATTTTTATGGTATTTTTCTTCTTATTATTTTTTTTACTAGTAATGGCGGTGATCTGTGATTTTTAGCGGTATTGCAACATTGCAGCGGACAGATTGAACACGTTTGACAATTTTTTTGGACCATTGACATTTATACAGCGATCAGTGCTATAAAAATGCACTGATTACTGTGTAAATATAATTGTCAGGGAAGGGATTAACACTAGTGGGCGATCAAGGGGTTAAATGTGTTTCCTAGTTAGTGTTTCTAACTGTATGGGGATAGGACTGACTGGGGGAGGAGACATATCAATGTTCCTACTTAGTAGGAACAGACCATATGTCTCCTCTCCCTTAACAGAACAGGGATTTGTGTGTTCACAAATCTTTGTTCCTGCTCTAGTACATGTGATCGCAGGTGGCCGGCCAGCCACGCGCATCGGGTTCCCCGCCATGCAGCGCTATTGGCTTTAAAGACACACACATACCCATATGGCCATTCGTGGGAACTAACAGCTTTGTCGTGTATATTGGCGTGAGTCGGTTGGCAAGTCGTTAAAGTATAACTTTGAGGACCAACTGCAACTGACTTCTCAGCAAAGTACTCCAGACACTGTTTCCCATGGGAAACTGTACTGTACAGACAGACTGTCAAAAAGCAACTCCAGCACTGATCACAGCACTTGAACTCCAATGTAAATGCACCTGACTGCAAACTCAGGATTTCCCCAAGCAGGGGTGAATGTTAGTTGTAGACTGTCCCTTCAGAAGACAAGCTGGGTATTGCACCTGGCTGCTTCTCACCTATAGGATTTGGGGGTGATAAGTAGAGGTTACTAACTCAATCCTTTGTAAGTCCTGCAGCATATGTGGCAACTTCTTCACCTGCTGAACAGGTCACACTTGCTTCCAGGGTGTCATAGCTAAGCTGAGCTTGGGCTGAAGTGGGTAAGGGATCCCCTTACTGCTTCTTCTCTCTCCCAGATCACTGTCCCACTGGCACCTTTCTGCCTTGAGGCAGGGACCCCCAGCACAGTCCTTCAGGCCTCCGGATCCTGGACTCTCTATACAAACCAATGCCACCTCCCTCGGCGGGAGACAGACATTAACGTGGGGAACACACCCCCTCGCTGCCGCCGCTGTGGTAGACAGACAGGCTCCTTACCTCTGTCCTGCCTAGACTCGTATCTCCTGTCCTCAAGCCAGGGAGTGCTGGATGCTGGATGGTGAGCCATCCCTTGAGTTGCGGCTGGTAGGTCTGTCAGTCTTCCCCTTGCTTCTCCACTGGCCGCACGTTTCGCCTAGAATTGCCACCTCATCCCTTTAAACCCAAACACATATTAATTACACAGGTTCTGTGGCTAACTGAATGCAGGTAAGGCCCTAAGTGAGTTTAATTACCACCTTAATCAGCCACAGATTCTGTGTAGTTGATATGTGTTCAGGTTTAAAGGGATAAGGTGGGAACCCTAGTCTCCTCCCCCCCCCCCCCTGGCCAACAACATTGCTCATGACCCGCTTCCTGATTGGCTGGGAGGAGAATCAGTGTGAGAACAGCGAATATTAATTTGTTATTATGACACAACTGGATGAGCTTAGAGTGCCTCTGGCTCTAATCACATGTGCTTCAAGAAAAACACCCCCCCATTGGAATCCATGCTCCGACGCCTGTATGTAGATCAGGGGGCCGGACGCATTGATAGGGGGGCGCCTGTGTGCCTCTAATGGACGGGCCGCCACTGGCTCTCAGCCTATGGCTGAGAGCGCTGACCAGAGTGCTCCGGCGTAGGTGCCACCCCCTGTCAAAACACAATAGAACAGGAGGGGAGATTCAAAGTGATAGGTGAAACTCCTGCGCTGAAATGGGTGAAAAGGGATTGGACCGTGGGAAAGGGGCCGTGGGAAAGGGGCACGGGAGGTATACTGCAGCAAACAAAGAATAGGTCTATCCAAATGGACAATAAAAGGTATACAACAAGTGATATTGTTTGCGCTGTGGTGGTGATGCCTAAAGGGTGATGGGAAAGGGGAAGTGAAGTAGTAAACTAGGTGAATACAATAAGTGACAAAAATGTATAAATATATAGAAAAAATTCTATAAAACACAATGTGAACAAAGTAACAGTAAATAACAGTGACCGTGTCATCTATAAAGATGTGTGGTGGACATAATAGAATGCATGGTCAAACTCAGTCCTGCAGACAAAACCAAATAAAAGAAGAGAGTCCAACTTAATCATGCAACTCGGTGCAGCAAGTGAAATCTGGTGTGAAGTCAAAAGGAGATGTTCCAGCAGCCAAATGAGTGAAGGTGCAATGGAGGATTCCAAAACGTGCAGCCCACACCTCTAGTGATCCTATCAGCTTACCTCAAGGCTATCTGATATAGCCAGAAAGATAGGGCATCAAACTCTTGATGAATGGAAGCCTCAAATCCGATGGTGCATGGAAGGGGAAAGTACAAAAAAACAAACATAGAGTAGTCCTGTCACCACTGGAGGGATTCCTGCTAGCAATCAAAAGATGTGCACTTACTCAGAGTGGTGAAAGGGGGTGCCTATCTCCACGAGCAGCGAGCTCGTCAGGTGCTGCTCTGCTGCCGCTGTTTGGCTAGATGTTGATCCGCCGATACTCAAACGATGGTGTTTGAAACAAAAATAGGAGGGCACATCGCATAATACCGCAAAATAAAGATTTAATAAACAAAGCACAAAATAAAAACTCACATAAAGTCAGCTGAGGCGGTCATACATCCACGAGCAGCGAGCTCGTCTACCGTCCGTCAGGTGTAAAGGGTCCAGTGCTCCAATCCCGACGCGTATTCGTCACACCACGTGACTTCATCAGGGGGAAGTCACGTGGTGTGACGAATACGCGTTGGGATTGGAGCACTGGACCCTTTACACCTGACGGACGGTAGACGAGCTCGCTGCTCGTGGATGTATGACCGCCTCAGCTGACTTTATGTGAGTTTTTATTTTGTGCTTTGTTTATTAAATCTTTATTTTGCGGTATTATGCGATGTGCCCTCCTATTTTTGTTTCAAACACCATCGTTTGAGTATCGGCGGATCAACATCTAGCCAAACAGCGGCAGCAGAGCAGCACCTGACGAGCTCGCTGCTCGTGGAGATAGGCACCCCCTTTCACCACTCTGAGTAAGTGCACATCTTTTGATTGCTAGCAGGAATCCCTCCAGTGGTGACAGGACTACTCTATGTTTGTTTTTTTGTACTTTCCCCTTCCATGCACCATCGGATTTGAGGCTTCCATTCATCAAGAGTTTGATGCCCTATCTTTCTGGCTATATCAGATAGCCTTGAGGTAAGCTGATAGGATCACTAGAGGTGTGGGCTGCACGTTTTGGAATCCTCCATTGCACCTTCACTCATTTGGCTGCTGGAACATCTCCTTTTGACTTCACACCAGATTTCACTTGCTGCACCGAGTTGCATGATTAAGTTGGACTCTCTTCTTTTATTTGGTTTTGTCTGCAGGACTGAGTTTGACCATGCATTCTATTATGTCCACCACACATCTTTATAGATGACACGGTCACTGTTATTTACTGTTACTTTGTTCACATTGTGTTTTATAGAATTTTTTCTATATATTTATACATTTTTGTCACTTATTGTATTCACCTAGTTTACTACTTCACTTCCCCTTTCCCATCACCCTTTAGGAGGGGAGATTGTTGTAATAACATTGAAAAAAAAACTAGTAATAGTAATTCACACATTGATGGGTTTGGTTGATGTTTTTCACATTGAAAATTGCTGCATTAGTTAAATCAGCTTCACTTTGTGTGCCAATCCCAATCAAAAGACCCTGTGAATAGAGAGATACTTCTTAAGCTCTGATTTCCTGGAGTGTTGGTGTTAGCTGGCATAGTTAAGTACCTAAGACACCCTGGGCATTTATCTTGCTTTGTTGTTCCTACCTGAGATATTCTAATTATAGGTTACATCACACTTAAATGAAAGTTCCAGGAAATGTAATTGGAAAGGATAGCGGCAGTTAAGTTTAATGTGTTAATTACACTTACCTCCCTGCTGTCCTTTCCATGATCCATTAGCTCAATGCTGCTGGTCAGTACACCCTGTACTTACAGTCCCTGCTATTCTATGATTAAAGTTAGATGCTGTGTATGATGGTCACATAAACTGTATTGCAGGGACTAATTCCAATAAATGCAATAGGAATGAGAAGCAATGATCTAGGAGTACAGCTTTATTCCCGTCATTGTTTTTGAAGAACCAGATCTCATAAAGGACAGCATGAAGTTAAGTATATTTAGAACATTACACTCACCTTTCACTGTCATTTATTTTAATTATATTACTATATTTCCTGGACTATTCCTCTGATGTGACCACCACTATCCCTGATATCCAATGAGTTCTTTTAAGTATTCATTACAGTGGTGCACTGTTCAGTGTGCTTTTATATTGTCAATGAGCCAAGCATGCTACTATTGCATTTATGACATCTTTTCTTTTAGAATGCATCTTATATGAAAAAGTAAGGAGCTGTAAATTTTTATACAATGTTTTGTACAGCAGAACTTTAGCTATAGACATTGCCCTGGGGGCAAGGAGATTGCTGTGTGACAAATCATGAGAAAACATAACAAGGACAAAGGATTTTCTTCTGACTTTTCTGTACAGAACATAAACTTCCAAAAACTAGCTCCAGATGAGCTTTGTAAGCTCTGTACAAATCAGAGGCAGAATATCAGTAAAATACAACTATAAAAAACATATTTCAATGAACTGTAAAATGTACAATTCTATAAAGGAGCTTTTACATCTTGCACAGCTGAGGCCCCGTACACACGTCCGAGCAACTCGACGGGCGAAAGTCATCATTCCGCCCGTCGAGTTTCCCGATGAGCGGTCGAAAAGCTTGTCGAGCCAAATTTCCTCATTGAACAATGAGGAAATAGAGAACATGCTCTATATTTTGGCTCGACGGGCTTCCCGACGGTTTGCTCGTCGAAAGTGTACACACGACCGGTTTTCTCGGCAGAATATGTCTCCCAGCGAGCTTCTCGCTGGATTCTGCTGAGAAACTCGGTCGTGTGTACGGGGCCTAAGAATTGAAAGCTTGATTTGTGAAGAAGTTAGGTTGAAAGAAAAACTGCACCCTGTCAATGAGAATTGACTATGCATGGTCCTCATGCTGCTAGCATTAGTAAATGGATAGTAAAGAATAGAGCCTCTGATGATCGGAATAGATTTGGCTGCAGCTGACTCCGCGTCACAGCCCCCGGGGTCCCTCAGCTCATTCTCACAGACTGGCTCTGGTGGACAGAGCGAAAGCAGCAGTTCAGGGTTAAACACAAGATAGTCAGGAGAACAAGCCAAGGTCATGGAAGCTAGCAGACAGGGATGGTCAGGAAGGGATACCTAGGTCAGGGTTACTAGCAGACAGGAATGGTCAGAAGGACACGCCAAGGTCTGTACACGGAAGTCAGAAACAAACATACAGAAGGACGCCATAGAAGCCTAATCACAACTTTGCTCGGCAAGGCTGGCTTGCCGTGCACAGAATAAATAGTGTTTTCTGTTGGGAAGCTGGGGTGAGCTTCTGAGAGCTCATAATTTAACGCCCAGGTGTGAGGGCATGCTTACTAGAGCCGAGACAAAGACCTGAGAGGTAGGCAGACCATAAAACTTTACTGCAGATTCAATACAAGCAATGTGTTTAGCTAGTGCTATTAGCAATGTGTTTAGATTGTAAGAAAAGAAAAAAACATGTTTCTCCATTTCCATGAAGGATGTGTTAATATAACCCAGCCAGCACATAGTTGCCCCTTACATCAGAGTCTGCTGCATTCCCCCTTTACAGTGCAAGGTAAATTCTGATGTAAAGAGGTATACTGCAGTTTATAATGTAGGGGGGGAATGCTATAGACTTTGGTGTAAAGGGGAGTTGGAGAGTGCAGGTTGCACTGTAATACCCAGAGACCTGAGTCTGAGAGGAGTCAGGAAGGCTTCATGCGGGAGCCTGAGAGGTGGTGCTACTGCTAGAGAGAGCCAGGTGGCTCAGTATTTTCTTTTGAACATGTAAGCCAGGAGGCTGAAGGTACTATTCTGTATGGACAGTGAAAGCCCCTGTGTGGGAGACCTATGTTTGGATTTTTGTTTATTTTTGCCTTTTTAATAAAAATGGGCTACCACGCCCTTTAATATAGTTCCTGGCTGGCGTGAATCACTGGAAAAACGCATATACCACAAGAGCTAATAACCCCCAACTTTACAAGGGGAACCTTTATATCAGTGCTCCCCCTTACCTTGCTATATTCACTTCCCCCTTACATCAGTGACCCCCCTCAGACTGGCTTGGCAGTGCTGTCACTGACTTCCTCTCAGGTGCACTATGCAGGGCTCAGTCAGACGGTCCTCTCCAGGCTACAGTTTGATGGCTCTGATTTCATCATATACTCCCCTCTCCACAGTCCACTCATTTTTGACTGTTTCTGTGACCCCCAATCTGGTGGTGTCCCTGCTCTTGACACCTCTCAAGGCTCCATCTCAGAGACTGTGCAGACATGCTACAAGACAAGAGTTGGCCAGAGACTGCAGACATGATACAGGAGATGGTTAGGGGCTGAGAATGTGATACATGAGAAGGTTGGAGGCTGCAGAGAGGATACAGGAGACGGTTAGAGGCTGCAGAGAGGGTACAGGAGATGGTTAGAGACTGCGGAAAGGATACAAGAAATGGTTTGGGGCTGCAGGCAGGATACAGGAGATGGCGAGTACTCACTCAGGGTGGTCCTAGTTCCAGCCCCAGAGAACAAACAGTCCTCCCTGTGTTGGGACTCCAGCAGCACACTCTAGGGATCATGTTTGATGAAAATTCAGAGCCAAATTCTGCTCAGAGCTTAGTGGGAGAGGATGATCGTCACAGGCAGCCTGGTAATAGTGTGGTGATCAGCATTGACAGTACCGGAGAGCGAGTTTGCATGGATTGCGGGGGGGCTCCATCTGCTGGTCTCCAGGAGGCAAGCCAAATCATAAATGGTGCCAAGTGACGCCATGACAGCACTGTGCATGTGCTCCTTCTGCCAGAGAAAAGCTGAAAATGCCCAACCCTGAATGCAATGGAATTCTACATTGTAGTTCCACATTAACTAAAATGTCAGGTCACCTAATATAAAGTGTTACATTATAAATGTGCTCTGACAGTGGCTCTTGATACATAGAGCAAGATCTGCAAAACCCCAAAGGACTTCAAAGACACAGAAAAGCACACAGTTGTCAAACTGACAGTCAAGCCACACTGATTTCATGTGGACACTAGTTCTAAGTAAGATTCCACTATTAAACTGGCAGTCCAGACCCATATATTACACTGAGGTAATCTGCAAGACTTTGCTGTCAGTTTGACAGCTGTGTCTCACTGTTTCAGTAGCAGATGTCAGTGTTCCTTTGGTTAAGTTTTTCTCTTTAATGAGAGTTCTGGTTTAACATTTTTTTTCATTATTTTGTTTGCTTTTGAAGTGCTCTGCTATTATTAGTTTAAATTTAGTTTTTGGGCTTCACTGTATTCTTTGAAGCAAGGATCAGTTTTTTTGGTCTGCTCAGAGTTTCCCAGGCTGACTAATTGATTGCGCTTGCCTGTTTCTGGAGCTTCCAGAAAATAGAGCAGGGAAAGTCACTCACTCAGTTATGAATAATTATTAGACCTCAGCCAAGAGGAAGGTAATAAATATTTAGGTGGCGTTTCCAGGGTGTTCTTTCCTCTTCTAGAAGAGTTCCAGTTCTCCTGCACAAAAGGACATCCCTTGACCTATATTGTGGTTGGGCATGGAACTGGGGTGTCTGGGGAAGGCAGCCTCTGTACTACTTTCAGAGAGTCTGTCTACTTTCAGCGGCCCCTTTGGAGTAAGCGCTACATTAGAAACAATATTTTGAAAAGCATAAAACTACCTTGGTTACCAGAGAGAAATAAGATTTTCATAATCTTTAAACCTGCCTCTTTTTCTCTTCTTAACTAAACGTGAAAGACATGAAATATGAACAAAACATCCCTCTATAGTGGGTTGAACGAAAAAACCCAACCCGCTGGGTTGAAAAAAAAAAATACTGGTGTGTACTTAGCTTTAAGTTCTTGACTTCGAATGGATGAAGAGAAAACAGCAGATAAACAGGCATAACTTATGTAGCAGGATTTATATTTTTTTGTCAAGTGGTTTTATTGAGTTCATAAAAAGGCATAACAGATATATTCAGTATAGTAGGATTTATTTAATCTCTGTGAATCGCCAGAGGCCAGTCACTTGACTAATGCCCTGTACACACGATCGTTCAATCCGATGAGAACGGTCTGATGGATTTTTCCATCAGTTAACTGATGAAGCTGACTGATGGTCAGTCGTGCCTACACACCATCGGTTAAAAAAACGATTGTGTCAGAACCCGGTGATGTAAAACACAACGGCGTGCTGAAAAAAATGAAGTTCAATGCTTCCAAGCATGCGTTGACTTGATTCTGAGCATGCACAGGTTTTTAACCGATGGCCGTGCCTACTAGGGTTGCCACCTTTTCCTCAAGCCAAACCCGAACACGCCACTACATATGGTGGGTGTGGCCATATTGAGGGAGGGGCTTCACGAGGCATGATTAAATTAAACAAAATAATTATTTTACCTATAAAATATGCTTACTTTGCTGTGCCACAAGTAAGAGTCTCACTGACATGAATAAACCTCAGCACAATCATTTAAAAAAAATAAAACTCTTCCATTACTACAGAGGTAAGTGCAGTGGAGATCAGGGGCATTAGTTCACCTTTTAATTTTCATTAAGTACAGAGGGTATTACAGTATGTGCAGGGAGGGAGTGCAGAATTTACAACAGTATATACAAGAGTGTGGCGCGTATGTTGGTATGTGTAGGAAAGGAGTGCAAAGTGTAAGACATTATGTACAGGAAATGAGTGCAGAGGGTAGGTATTACTTGCAGGAAAGGAGTGAAGAGGGTGTAACAGTGACCAGTATATGCAGTAGAGGAGTGTGGAGGGTATGATGGGAGCACTATGTACAGGAGAGGAGTGCGAGGGTATGATGGGGCAGTATGAACAGGAGAGGAGTGTGGAGGGTATGACAGTGGGCAGTATGTACAGGAGAGGAGTGTGGAGGGTATGACAGTGGGCAGTATGTACAGGAGAGGAGTGTGGAGGGTATGACAGTGGGCAGTATGTACAGGAGAGGAGTGTGGAGGGTATGACAGTGGGCAGTATGTACAGGAGAGGAGTGTGGAGGGTATGATGGGGCAGTATGAACAGGAGAGGAGTGTGGAGGGTATGACAGTGGGCACTATGTACAGGAGAGGAGTGTGAGGGTATGATAGTGGGCACTATGTACAGGAGAGGAGTGTGGAGGGTATGATAGTGGGCAGTATGTACAGGAGAGGAGTGTGGAGGGTATGATAGTGGGCACTATGTACAGGAGAGGAGTGTGGAGGGTATGATAGTGGGCAGTATGTACAGGAGAGGAGTGTGGAGGGTATGACAGTGGGCAGTATGTACAGGAGAGGAGTGTGGAGGGTATGACAGTGGGCAGTATGTACAGGAGAGGAGTGTGGAGGGTATGACAGTGGGCAGTATGTACAGGAGAGGAGTGTGGAGGGTATGATGGGGGCAGTATGAACAGGAGAGGAGTGTGGAGGGTATGACAGTGGGCACTATGTACAGGAGAGGAGTGTGGAGGGAGAGGAGTATGATAGTGGGCACAGGAGAGGAGTATGTACAGGAGAGGAGTGTGGAGGGTATGATAGTGGGCAGTACAGGAGAGGAGTGTAGGGTATGATAGTGGGCAGGAGAGGAGTGTGGAGGGTATGACAGTGGGCACTATGTACAGGAGAGGAGTGTGGAGGGTATGATAGTGGGCAGTATGTACAGGAGAGGAGTGTGGAGGGTATGACAGTGGGCAGTATGTACAGGAGAGGAGTGTGGAGGGTATGACAGTGGGCAGTATGTACAGGAGAGGAGTGTGGAGGGTATGACAGTGGGAGAGGAGTGTGGAGGGTATGACAGTATGTACAGGAGAGGAGTGTGGAGGGTATGATGGGGGCAGTATGAACAGGACAGAGGAGTGTGGAGGGTATGACAGTGGGAGGGGTATGAGAGTGGGCACTATGTACAGGAGAGGAGTGTGGAGGGTATGACAGTGGGCACAACAGGAGAGGAGTGTATAGGAGTGGAAGGATGTTTAGGGACAAGGAGAGGAGTGTGGAGGGTATGACATAGTGTACAGGAGAGGAGTTAAGCGGGGAAGAGGAGTGTGAGAGGGTATGATGGGGGCATACATGAATTGAAACAGGAGAGGAGTTACACACAATTATGGAGTGGAAGGATGTTTAGGGACCGAGACAAGCCATAGCCGAGACAAGCCATCGATCTATGTATGGGCTAGCTGGTTTTACATGAGTCAATCTATTAATTGACTTGAGTACAACCAGCCTGTTTTTCCAAAAACAATCAGTGCTGCCAGCTATAGATAGCAACACTGATCATTGTACTCACTGGCAGAACACAACAACACTACAGGAGTGATTCCCCCATCCACAGGTCAGCAGGTGAGAGGGTGTGTGGGGACAGGCTAGGGAGAGATACCAGTCAGTGGCTGGGTAGGCACTGGCTAGTATCAGAGCCAGATACACACAGGTTACATACGTCACGATCGTTAGAGCGAGAGCAATAATTCTAGCACTAGATCTCCTCTGTAGCTCTAAACATGTAACCTAAAAAAATTTAAAGCATCGCTTAGGATACCAAAAAAAATCGTGCTAACTTTAGTGTTTTTTTTTAATGAATGAAACAGTTTATTTCCAAAAAAAAAACACGTTTGAAAAATTGCTGCGCAAATACAGTACCGTGCTAGCGCTGCACAATTAATCGTTAAAAAATTGTGATGTCGATTCAACCCCCCTGACATCTCCAATGCAGAGTTTGCTGATTCTTTCATATAACAAGTGGAGAGACTTTCAGCTGTCAAAAGAAAATATCTGGACAGTCTGCTAAGTTAGCAGGAAACATTGTAACTAACACTTTCTTCATAGATCAAAGGGATAAACTTCTGTGTGTAAAGAAAATATCCGGGCAGTCTGCCAAGTTTGTAAACAACATGAAACATTGTAACCAACTTCCTTTTTAGATTAAACTTCTGTGTGTAAATGCAAGAAATGTAACCACTTAAAGTCCAACACTTGTTAAAAAGCAATATTTTTTGCTAGAAAATTACTTGGAACCGCCAAACGTTATATATATATTAGCAGAGACAAAAATGGCAATTGCTGCAATATTTTATGTCACACTGCATTTGCCCACTTCATTGAATAATAAAAACCATAAAAACAAAACAGTAAAGTTAGTCCATTTTTTTTTTTTCATTTTAATGTGAAAGATGATGTTATGCCGCACGAATCGTGAGAGAATCGTCATCTATCTTCTAAGCAAAAAAAATTGCAGTTGTCGTTTTAGCCAGAATCGTGCAGCTCTATACCGTGCAACATAAAAAGTTGCAAAGACCACCATAGAGTAATTTTCTAGCAAAAAATTAATGATGATTTTTTTTTTCTCAGTCTCTGCTGCAGTGTGTCAGCTTGTATTTATAATGGCCGCTCTGTATGTAGCTTCTGACAGGCTGTGCAAGCAGGCCCGTATCTCCAGAACCATAAATGATAGCCATTAGTGTTGCTCACGAATATTCGCATTGCGAATATTCGCTACGAATTTGCATATTCGAGTATTCGCGAATATCTC
Source organism: Rana kukunoris (assembly GCA_029574335.1). Taxonomy (NCBI): domain Eukaryota; kingdom Metazoa; phylum Chordata; class Amphibia; order Anura; family Ranidae; genus Rana; species Rana kukunoris. The sequence goes on along the minus strand of CM056049.1, from coordinate 209,567,071 downwards.
GCGATATCGCGGGCGAATATTCGCTATTTCGAATATTCGATATTTTTCAAATTTCGCAAAAAAAATTCGCAATAAAATTCGCAATAGCGAAAATTCGCAATTTTTTTTTTTTATCAAATATCACGAATATTCGATATTAACTAGAATATTCGCAACCGCATATGTGAAATTTCGCTTTTTTTTTATATAAAATATACCGAATATTCGTAAATATCGAATATTCGTGATATTTTATAAAAAAAAAAAAAAAAAAATCGCGAAATTTCACATTAGCGAAAATTCGCATTGGCGAAAATTCGCAATTTTTTTTTTTTTTTTTTTTTTATAAAATATCACGAATATTCGATATTAACGAATATTCGCGAATATTCTTCGAAATATTCGCGAAATATCGCGAAATCGAATATGGCGTATTCCGCTCATCACTAATAGCCATCCCATATTTTGACCAGTTGTGGGGTAGGTCTTCAACTGACTACCCCCCAAATGTGGGGTTTCTGTGACCTCTGGTCATCGAGCTACAACCCCCGCTCCATCAGCCCCTCTGTTAATCCGGCCCTGTATGGAGGGGGGGCAGGACTGTATGTATGGCTGTGGATGTATAATGCAGGGGGGGCAGGACTGTATGTATGGCTGTGGATGGTATGGAGGGGGGGGCAGAACTGTATATACGCTGTGGATGGATAATGGTATATGCAGGGGGGGGGGGGCAGAAACTGTATGTTTAGTGTATGGTGGGGGTAGTGTATGGTCCGCCCATCCACCCACCTCCATGTGTATTTCTGTAGCCAGGTCAGAAGAGCTGAGCACTCTGTGTCCCATGTGTCCTCTTCCACTCTGCAGCACACAATGCAGACGGAGGCGCGCCGAGTGAGGGAGGGAGGGGGAGGGGCTAGCACAGTGAGAAGTTGCACACATGTTTATACAGCCCGCCAGGGGGGCTAACAGAGAGCACTGCTGCGGGCGTCACACCTTCTACTAACACTCAGGCAAGCTGGTGGAGCCGGGATGTGCAGCTCTTGTTGCGGCCGGGCCAGGATGGACAGCTAAAAAAAAAAAAAAAAAAAAAAAATTTTTTTTTTTTTTTTAAATGTGCCCGGGTTTCAGGAGGCTTCAAAAACCGGGCACATGTGTCCAAACCGCGGACTGTCCGGGTCAAAACCGGACAGGTGGCAACCCTAGTGCCTACAAACAAGTTTTTTAACCGATGGATAAATAACCGATGGGGCCCCACACACGATCGATTTGGTCTGATGAAAAAGGTCCATCAGACCGTTTTTATCGGATTGACCGATCGCGTGTACACGGCATATGTATATATAAGGGTTTACAACAGTTTATGGACCCTACAACTGGACATGTATCTGCTGCAGCTCAAATTGGCTCTCCATTTGATGTAATTACAAAGCATAAGTATCTTTTTTTTTTCTTTTGTTTTTCTTTTTTCTTTCTCCATTTCTTTGAACATTGATTGTAAATGGCCCTAATGAAAAACCCCCTATAAGCTAAATAACATGCATCTGATTAATTTAATTTGGACAACACAGCATGCTTTGATTGCTTTCCTTTAGAAATGCTGTCCCTCAACAGTGCTATTTGGTATTATTGTAAGTGACTCTGGCAATTTTGTCAA